>MU225224.1:696538-712548 GCA_018584345.1 Thuja plicata
GAGTGACAACCTAGAGTGGATGATCACCATTTTCTCACTCTCCACTAAGGATGGTTCAAATGGAAATGTAACATTGGTTATTATTCCCCCCACAATGTACAATTCTCACTCTTATATTGTTGAACAAATGTATTCTTGTTAAATGCCTTGAATGCTCCAAGAGAGGTGACAATATATAATTTATCCTTTCTTTATAGAAATAGACATCCTTCCTTGAATTCATGATTCTTTGTTATTGCTTGATCACGATCATAACAAATTAATATATATTTTTAATGAAAGTCATTTTCAGGAATTTCACATATACCCGTACATATTCTGTCATAACTTTTGCATCCAAGATTTTCTCTCTAATCACTTCGGTGAGATTCTTTGAAATTTGTATTTTACCAACATATCCAAAATTTAGCAAAATCCAACGGTGCGTTTGTTAGATATGGTCCTTTTACTGAGGCTATATTTTCTGAGACAGTCACACATTCACCATCAACAAACTACTCTCTTACATTTGCAGTCTGGCTCTAATACCATGTTAAGTTTTAGGATAGCTGAAAATGTAATAGCACTCTATTTTTTATGTGTTTTCCAAATACAACAATCTCTCTTTCATTTATATGAGGAATGAGGCTAGGAGAGACATGTCCCTTCATAGGACATGTCTATTCATTATTATTTATAAGAAAGGACATGCCTCTTCTTATTAATCATAAGTTAGTCAATCTTATAATGTTTCATCAGTCAATTATTAATTAAGAATAATATAATAATTTAATATTAAATATTAAATTTCATATGATTAATAATAATATAACATATATAATATATTATTATTAATCAACATGTATTATATATATATTCTAATGATCATATGACAGAAGCTACAAACATTAACAGTCTGGATCATAGATAGTGGCTGCACTCACCATATGACCGGTGACAAAAAAAAGTTTGAGACGTTTGAATACTATAATGGTGGTTCAGTAAGAATGGGTAACGATACACCTTGTCCAATTGAAGGTAAAGGAACTATAATGTTGAATAACCTGATAAAATGTGAAAATGCTTATTGGGTGAAAGGATTGAATTATAATCTATTGAGTGTTTTTCAGTTGAATAATTTAGGTCACAGAGTAGCATTTGAAAATAAGAAGGCAAAGATTTTCAATAAATTAGCAAGTCTGATTGGTACTGGTGAGAAGACAAAAGGTGACTTATTCTATCTGAATGATACTAACACCACTTGCTTAACAGCTAGAAATGAAGACATATGGTTGTGGCAAAAAAGAATATGTCATGTAAACTTTGACAACATGATAAAGATAAGCAAAAAGAGAAATGTAAGTGGCTTACCGACGATGACTAAGCCCGACAATATCATGTGCACAAATTGTCAAAAAGGTAAGATGACAAAGTCTAGATTCAAAAGAAAACCCATACATTTGATGTCATTATAGAATTAGTCCATGCTGATTTATGTGGACCCATGAGGAAAAAGAGTTACTATGGTGATAAATATTTTATTATCTTTGTTGATGATTACTCTAGAATGATGACAGTGATATTTTTAAAAGATAAATCAGAAGCATTCAAGATGTTTAAATGGTACAAAGAAATAGTAGAAAAACAAAGTGGTAAAGAATTGAAATGATTAAGATCAGATAGAGGAGGCAAATTTATTTTAGATAAATTCACTAATTTTTACAATGAGCATGGAATCAAAAGACAGGTCTCTGCACCGAGAACACCACAGCAAAATGGAATTGCTGAAAGAATGAACAGAACCATTGTTGATTGTGCAAGGACACTGATGATAGAGAAAGGCATCACCCAAATCTTCTAGAGGGAAGCTTTCAGTACTGTTGTTTACACATTGAACATAGTACAATTGAAGAAAGACACCAAGAAGACACCCTATGAGCTATGGTATAGTTACACACCCAATGTAAGTTACTTCAAAACTTTTGGCAGTCAATTTTATATCTTAAAAGATGATAGAAATGAAAAGCTTGACTCTAAAAGTGATGAAGGAATCTTTCTAGAGTATTCCACCAAGAGTAAGGCTTATAAATGACTCAATAAAGCCTCTAACAAAATTGTTGAAAGTGCAAATGTACAGATAGATGAATTTGCAGAGAAGAATGAAAAGGAAGGCACAAAATAACCAAAGGACTACAACAGGTTTGTTTACAATGAAGAACCTGACACTCTACCCGAGCAACAATGTATAGCTCCCAAGCAATAGATTATTGCACCCGAGCGTCAGGCTGCAAATATCAAAAATCAGGATATTGCACAAGATGATGTACCAAGTGATGGAGATCTAAATGAAGGAAAAAATGATGATCAAGATGATAGACAAAGAACTAAACCTATACTTTCCATATATGTCAAGAGGAACCATCCACAGAACCTGATCATAGGAGACAAGAAAGCTGGTATGAGAACCAGAAGTAAGTCTCTAAACACAATATGTCTAATTTGTGATTTTGAGCCAAAATCTATTAATGCTGCACTTGATAATGAAGAATGGATTAGTGCTATGAATGAGAAAATTGAGCGGATTGAGAAAACCAAGACATGGACACTTGTACCAAGACTAGATGACAAGAATGTCATCGGTAAAAAATGGATATTCAAGAATAAACTGGATGAGAATGGAGAAGTCACCAGAAACAAAGCAAGACTAGTATGCAAGGGGTATGCACAAGAAGAAGGGATTGACTATGGAGAAACATTTGCACCTATTGCTAGGATAGAAGGAGTGAGAATATTACTTGCTTATGCTACATGTAAAGGATTCAAGGTATACCAAATGGATGCCAAGTCTACATTCCTAAATGGAATACTTGAGGAAGAGGTATACATTGAGAAACCAGAAGGGTTTTTTTATCCAAACAAGAGGATCAGGGTATGTAGACTACACAAAGCCTTGTATGGATTGAGACTGGCACCCTGAGCCTAGTATGAAAGACATCATTCCTATCTCATAAGTATTGGATTTGTAAGAACTACTGAAAACAGTAATCTTTATTTGAAAAAAGATACTGATGCTATCATTTTGATTGCTGAAATATTTGTTGATGACATCATATTTGGAGGTGATGATATGCTATTCAAATGATTTGCAAATGAAATGAGCAAAGATTTTGAGATGTCTATGTTTGGACGGATCAAGTTCTTTCTTGGTTTAATGATCATGCAACAAGATGAAGGTATTTTCATTACACAATCCAAATACATCAAGGAAGTGCTGAAAATATTCAAGATGGAAGATTCCAAGCCAGTTGGAACACCAATGGAAATTGGATGTAAGCTGACAAAGAAGGACAAGTCACCTGGGGTAAATCAGACTTTGTACAGATCAATGATTGAAAAACTCATGTATGTTGTACATATTAGACCAGATATTGCACATGTAGTAGGAATAGTTGCAAGATTTTTTGCTAATCCCAAGGAATCGCATATGAGTGTTTTGAAAAGAATCCTAAGATATCTGAAGAATAATGAGGAATATGGCTTATGGTAAAGAAGAGAAGGCAAATTTTAACTTAAGGTTTTTACCAACGCTGATTGGGCTGGAAATATTGATGACAGAAAGAGCACAAGTGGAGGAGCATTATTTATGGATGACAGACTTGTCACATGGATCAGCAAGAAGCAAGGATGGATCTCTCAGTCTACTGCAAAAGCAGAGTATGTTGTTGCTGCTACAAACTGCTCAAATATTGCATGGATCAAACAGTTACTGGAAGGTATGCATATAAAAATTCTTGAACCAGTGATTATCTATTGTGACAATACCAGTGCAACAAACATTTCCAAGAATCCAGTCATGCATGCTAAGACAAAGCGTATTAGTATCAAGTATCATTATTTGAGAGAGCAAGTTCAAGCAAAGGAGGTGATACTTGAGTATGTGCAATCAAAGGAACAATTAGCCGATATCTTCACCAAGCCACTGCCCAAGGATGCATTCGAATACTTGAGAAAAAGACTAGGGGTCAGACCATTGTCTACTAGTTAGTAAGACGACTAGAGGGCTACATCCACCTACATATTATCATAATATCATTCATGTTGATGCAAGCAAAGATACATCTATACACAGCAAGGTATTTATCTACTCCGACCACCAGAGTTATTGTATTGTTGATGGATTGGGAAATTCAAGGAGTATTTTATGGATAGAAAGGATTTGTTTGGCATTACTATCAAATATTTGTTTGGAATTGCTTTCAAAGGGAGAGATTTTATCCATTATCACATTAGGGAGATATTATATCCATCATATTATCCAAAGGGAGAGATGTAACTAGAAAGGGAGAATACATGCAAAGGAAGAGATTGCTGACAAAAGAGAAAATAGACATCAAAAGAAATGAACAATCAAAGGGAGAGAGTTTGACATAGGAAAAGAACACATCATGTCAGAGGAAGAATGATTCTACATCTATCCAATGAAGGGATTAAAGATAAAGAGAAAGATGCAAGAATCAAATCTAAGCTCTCATAAGCTTACAAAGGACCAGATATTTGTATCGGTTATAGTACATGAGATTGGTAGTTTGATGAACTTCAACTATTATATTTCATATTGTATTAGTAGTAATATAGTGTGATAATGTAGTGTGTTGTCATCAATGCCAAAGGGAGGGATTGATAAACTATAACTGATTGAATGTTTGAAGATGTTAAGTTGATGATCACCAGGACATAGAAAGTTAATGCAAGACATTAAATCAGTTAATGTATTGTATTATCATTGATGTCAACTTGATATAATATGTATGGTCATGGACATACTGCTAAAAGACTTCAAAGAACTGATGACTCAAAGGCTATGCTATCAGTAATGCACAAAATTTAAGTATTCACATAGTGACTGTATCCACCAACGGAGTCCACATCGACAGACAGAGTAAACCAATGAAAGAAAAGTCACAATATTACCCGATGAGCAAATGCACAGCATTACCGACAAGCAAAGTCACAGTGTTACCCGACGAGCAAAAGCATAGTGTAACCCAATGGACAGAATTACAGTGGTGCCCAACAGAAGGAGATCCCAAAGTCAAATGAAGTCACACCGACGGAACAGTCAGTTGTCACTGATAACTAACTGAAGTATTAACCGACCGAAGAGAGAGTTCAAAAATGACAAAATGCTTAGTTGTCAAAAGCTAAATATAGACTTAACTGGTACTTATCATTGTTTTATTTGACAAGATAAAGTCAGAGATAAGTAAAAGATTTAAAGTTGTTTTTTCTAGTTGACAAGAAGATCTCTACGAGATTAAACTGGATTTTTTCATTAAATTTGATTGGCGAGAATTGTGGATCTTTCCAAGATCAAAAAAGTCAAGAAACTGTGAAATCATGTCTATATAAGAGACAAGCTTATTCATTATGAATAAGGGGAGTGACAAGAGAATAGATGTTGAATAGATTTTGAAGGAGAAGAAAGTCTTCATTCAGACCTGATCAATCAAGCTGAAGAAAGAGCTAAATTATACAGACACCGAAGAACAGTGATAAAGCATCACACAGTAGAACAGTGTGGAGCAAAGGTATTGAATTGATTACATTGATCAGAAAGGTAATGCACTTACAATAGATCTAAAAAATTTCAATTCAAGTTGTATATGTGAACAAATCAATTTATTATTTCAGTTTAACCACTGAAGCATCAAATCTCTTAACCGAGCAGGACTTAAAAGTCTTTTCTAATTGAGATACATCCCAATGAGTATCAAAAAATTTAATCATACAAAGTAGCATTGGATATGCCCGATACCTATTGACAGGCCAAGTGAGTGTTTGATCAAGGATGGTAGCATTAGATGCCAGATACTAAGTGACAAACTATCTATTTAAATCCTCTAACAAGGTCACACCTAACAGTGTGTTTGTAACCTTTAACAGGGTTGGCTCTTAACCGAGCTCACTTCATAAGAGTAAAAAATTGGGGTACCGGTCCGAGTGGTTTTTCCCTTAACAGGGTTTCCACGTTAAAAATCCATGTGTCATGTGTTTATAATTCATTACTTTATTGTTTTACATTTCACTTAAGTAAATCTGGATTGTCGGTATACACTAGTTATTTACTGTGTTTCGGTAAATAGAAAGGTTGCTTACCGGTAAACATACAGTAGAAGGTTTTACAAAGCATTCTGACAAGTAGTAATTTGATATAAGTATTTCAAAGCATTCATCTTATAGGACTAAATATAAATAGAGGTATAATTTTGTGGTACTAAGTTTTAAAGGGTTGATTTAAAGATTAATTTTTGAGGCCACTGATTCACCCCAAATGGATGTCAACTATGCATTCCTAAATAGAATACTTGAGGAAGAGGTATACATTGAGAAACTAGAAGGGTTTGTTGATCCATACAAGAGGAACATGGTATGTAGAATACACAAAGCTTTGTATGGATTGAAACAAGAACCACGAGCCTAGTATGAAAGACTTCATTCCTATCTCATAAGTATTGGATTTATAAGAACTAGTGAAAACAGTAATCTTTATTTGAAAGAAGATACTGATGCTAACATTTTGAATGCTGAAATATTTGTTGATGACATCATATTAGGAGGCAATGATATGCTATGCAAATCATTTGCAAATGAAATGAGCAAAGAGTTTGAGATGTCTATGTTTGGAGAGATCAAGTTCTTTCTTGGTCTACAGATCATGCAAAAATATGAAGGTATTTTCATTATACAATCCAAATACATCAAGAAAGTGCTGAAAATATTCAAGATGGAAGATTCCAAGCTAGTTGGAACACCGATGGAAATTGGATCTAAGATGACAAAGGAGGACAAGTCACCTGAGGTAAATCAGACTTTGTACAAATCAATGATTGGAAAACTCGTGTATGTTGTACATACTAGACCAGATATTGCACATGTAGTAGGAATAGTTGCAATATTTTCTGCTAATCACAGGGAATCACATATGACTATTGTGAAAAGGATCCTAAGCTATCTGAATAATACCAAGGAATATGGCTTATAGTATAGAAGAGAAGGCAAATTTTAACATAAGGTCTCTACCGACACTGATTGGGCTAGAAATATTGATGACCGAAAGAGCAAACTGGAGGAGCATTCTTTACGAGTGACAGACTTGTCACATGGATCAGCAAGAAATAAGGATGCATCTCTCAATCTACTACAGAAGAAGAGTATGTTGTTGCTGCTGCAAACTGCTCAAATATTGCATGGATCAAACAGTTACTAGAAGGTATGCATATGCAAATTATTGAAGTAGTAATTATCTATTGTGACAATACCAGTGCAATTAACATTTCCAAGAATCCAGTCATGCATGCTAAGACAAAGCATATTTCTATCAAGTATCATTATTTGAGAGAACAAATTTAAGCAAAGGAGGTGATACTTGAGTATGTGCAATCAAAGGAACAATTAGCCGATATCTTCACCAAGCCACTGTCTAAGGATGCATTCAAATACTTGAGAAAAAGACTAGGGGTCATACCCTTGTCTAGTGGTCAGTAAGATGACTAGAAGGCTACATCAGCCTACATATTATCAGAATATCATTCATGTTGATGCAAGAAAAGAGATGGACTTCAAAGATACATCTATACACAGCAAGGTATTTATCTACTCCGAGCGTCAGAGTTATTGTGTTGCTGATGGATTGGGAAATTCAAGGAGTATATTATGGATAGAAAGGATTTGTTTGGCATTACTGTCAAATATTTGTTTGGCATTGCTGTCAAAAGGAGAGATTTTATCCATTATCACATTAGAAATATATTATATCCATCACATTATCTAAAGGGAGAGATGTAACCAGAAAGGGAGAGTACATACAAAGGGAGAGATTGCTGACATGAGAGAAAACAGACATCAAAAGAAAGGAACAGTCAAAGGGAGAGAGTTTGACATAGGAAAAAAGCACATCACATCAAAGGAAGAAAGATTTTACATCTATCCAGTGAAGGGATTGAAGACAGAGAGAAAGCTGCAAGAATCAATTCTAATCTCTCATAAGCTTACCGAGGACCAGATATTTGTATCGGTTATAGTACATAAGATTGGTAGTTTGATGAGCTTCAACTATTATATTTCATATTGTATTAGTAGTAATATAGTGTGATAATGTAGTGTGTTTCCATCAATGCCAAAGGGACAGATTGATGAACTATAATTGATTGAATGTTTGAATATGTTAAGTTGATGATCACCAAGACATAGAAAGTTAATGCAAGACATTAAATCAGCTAAATTTTTATTGATGTCAACTTGATATATTATGTATGGTCATAGACATACTGTTAAAAGACTTCAAATAACTGATGAATCAAAGGCTATGCTATTAGTAATGCACAAAATTTAAGTATTCACATAGTGACTGTATACACCGATGGACAAAGTAAACAAATGAAAGCAAAGTCATAGTGTTACCTGACGAGCAAATGCATAGCATTACCGATGAGGAAAGTCACAGTGTTACCCGACGAGCAAAAGCACAGTGTAATCCGACGGACAGAATTACAGTGTTGCCCGACGGATGAAGATCCTGAATTCAATTGAAGTCACACCGACTGAATGGTCAATTGTCACCGACGACTAACTAAATTATTGACCGACAGAACAGAGAGTTCAGAAATGACAAAATGCATAGCTGTCAAGAGCTAAATATAGACTTAACTGGTACTTATCATTGTTTTATTTGACAAGATAAAGTCAGATATAAGTAAAGGATTTAAAGTTGCTTTGTCTAGATGACAACAATATCTCTACGAGATTAAAGTGGAGTTTTGCTTTAAATCTAATTGGCGAGAATCATGGATCATGCCAAGATCAAAAAAGCCAAGAAACGATGAAATCATGTCTATAAAAGAGACAAGCTTATTCATTATGAATAAGGGGAGTGACAAGAGAATAGATGCTGAAGAGATTTTGAAAGAGAAGAAAGTCTTCATTCAGACTTGATCAATCAAGCTGAGGAAAGAGCTAAATTCTGTAGACACCGATGAAAAGTGATGTAGCATCACAGATCAAAAAATTGTGGAGCAAAGGTATTGAATTGATTACATTGATAAGAAAGGTAATGCTTACAATAGATCTAAAAATCTACAATTCAAGTTGTATAGGTGAATAGATCAATTTATTGTTTCACTTTAACCATTGAAGCATCAAGTGTCTTAATTGAGCAGGACTTAAAAGTCTTTTCTAATTGAGATACATCCCAAGGAGTATCAAAAAATTTGATCATACAAAGTAGAATTGGATATGCGCGATACCTATTGACAGGCCAAGTGAGTGTTTAATCAAGGATGGTAGCATTAGATGCTAGATACTAAATGACAAACTATCCATTTAAATCCTCTAACAAGGTCACACCTAACAATGTGTTTGTAACATTTAACAAGGTTGGCTCTTAACCGAGCTCACTTTAGAAGAGTGAAAATTTGGGGTATCAGTCCTAGTGGTTTTTCCCTTAACAAGGTTTCCACGTTAAAAATTCACGTGTCGTGTGTTTATGAGTCATTACTTTATTTTTTTGCATTTCACTTAAGTAAATTTGGATTGATCGGTATACACTAGTTATTTACTGTGTTGAGCGTTGTTTTGATAGAATCCAACTTGCTAAGATCTCAAAAATTTGATTTCCTCTCTTGAAAGAATAATGGGGTTATTCCCAAGGTTCTCTGGGGTCGGGTCACAACCTACTTGGTTACTTAGTTGAAGATAAATGTGATTGTTCACGAGGAGGCCTTTGATGGTTGGTTCAAGACATCAAACTGCAAAACACTTTAGTTCTTTTTTTGTATTTTCTATTTTAACATATATGGGTGTTGTAAATAAAATGTAATTTTGTATTTTTTGAGATGTTAGATTTTCATAATTTTAAACGACGAAAGGGATTAGAGAGTAGAGTAACGAGAGATAAGCAAATGACTGAAAATGAGATTCTACGGACATAAAATGTTGTAAAACCCTTCCTTGTGAATTGAATCATGGGAGATATTTGGAGTAAACGCACAAAGCATAAATCAGACCAAGTCACAATTCACTACCCTACAGATGCAAGTGTTTGGAGAGAAGACGTATTCACTCGTGCAAGATATTCAAAATTGATCAAATCGCAAAGCCACCAAGATGTGCGCACCCACAAGACAGATTTATCGTTAAGCCCAAAGATGATCTCTTCCACGCATTTGTCACAGCAAGGTAAATTAAACAACAGCAAACTCCAACTAAAGGAAATGCAAATTTGAAGCACAATAAACAGGAGGCTCTCTGAAAATAATGAATAATGCAAGCATACATTCAATATTTTTGCATAGGCAGCAACAATTTACACACCAAGAATGACGCACCAAATTTTTTTCTTTATTGCATCAAGAATCCAACCCTTTACATTGATTTTTGATTACAATATATACAATTTGATCCACAACTGTGAATTCCAAATTTAGGGCATCAAAGAGAAAAATAAATTAAACTAAAACTTTGTTGAAAAGGAGACTACTCTTAACTGATACTAGATAACTTGCATGGATCCATGAATCCATTTACAATCAGTTTTCCCATGCAAGGAGGGTCAAACTCGCCAAGAAGAAAGAGAAAAGGAGGGTTTCTTCTGAAAACTTGGAGTCTTCTTCTTGTTTCTTGGAGTCTTTCTTAGAATATTCATATGGAAGCTCTTCTGGCGGTGGAGACTGATAGGGAACCCTTAGTCCCTTCAAAATGAACTCAAGATAACCATACATTTGATCTAGAGTTCAACTAGTGTGCAAAAATGTGATCTTGCTGGAAACACCCAGTTTTTCAGACCCCAACCTCTACTCCGAAACTTTTTAGTGTCAAAAAGTGTTTATCATCAAAACTCTCGTCCAAAGTTCAGACTTGTCAAAGGCTGAAAAGGCCAAAAACCTGGAGGGCTGAAAGTTTGGAAGGTTGAAAGACCAAATACTCGGAGGGCCGAAAGGCCAAAAACTTTCCTGCTTGCGAGGCCGAAAGCCCGAAAGGCTGAAATACTGAACTCTGCCTTAGGGAATTATGTCTAGTTGTTTGGAGATTTCTTCTTCAGAATGTTTCAATGGTCCAAGGGGTCAGTTTGGGAATATTTCTAGGCGTGCAGCCGGAGCCTTTGTATGCCTCCTAAACTTCCTCATAGTTTATCTTCTTTCTTTTTACCCTGTTGATCTTTCAATCTTGCTTCTCCTTGAAGGTAGTTAGTTTGGAAGCAAAGAACTGGATCTCCTCTACGTGGTTAGTCATCTTCATCATTTCTTCTTTTGAATCAAATAATTGTTGCAGGGCCTCCTTGGTCCCTACACTTTCCATGATGTCCCTGAATTGTTGGACCACTTCTTTAGATGGTTGTAAGACATGCTTAGCTTCATCTCAGTATAAATCAAGGTTGATCCCTGTGAAGAAGATATTTATTTCTTCCACCCATTCCAAGACCTCTTTCTTCTTATCCAGTATGGAAGCTTGACATTTTTCATAAATGTTAATTATCTTGATTATGCGCTTGATCCATGTCTCAAAACTGTCTAGCTCCTCACCTTCATATATCTTCACCGGGATCTAAAAGCGTTATTTTTTGATGATCTATAAATCCTGGAGGGCGGCTCGCCATTTGCTTGTCTCAGACTTCAGGCCACCCTCATCTGTCATCAAATCAATCAAATTTGTAGCCTCTATTAGAATAACCCTATAAGGTTTGAATATTTTCTTGATGGCACCTTCCCTTTACTGCTCAAAATCTTCCTTCCAATCTGCACTTTCTTTGATGATGGATGGGGTTAAACCTGTCGACAAGTCTGGAGTGTTTCTTTTATCCAACACTGCCTGTAATGAGGCTTCTAGGAAATTGGGGTCAATGGGACCAACCATTTTGTGAATGAGCCTCTTCAATGCTTCATTCTATTTTGTCAAGGTTTTTATGGTCTCTTCATCCTTACTCATGAAACCCAGAGCATGTTTAAGCCCTAAGGCTGCTAGTGTCTTGCTCCCTTCTCTGGTGGGCTCCCCCAAATCTACCTCCTCAAATGTATAGTCTTCTGGAGTTGCTTGCGTTTGAGAGGTGCTAGCGGATGGGACTGCAACATTTGCCTTCCAGCGCCCCCTATTGTCTTGAGTGATATAGGACATTGTCCACGCTGGTAATGTGACCTTTGTCTGCTAAAAATCTTGCCCCGAGGATGCTATGTCTGTATTTTCCCCTTCATCATCATCTATATAAGTTCTTCTCCTTAGCTAAATTTCTTTATTAAACCATGTAGGCTTACTAGATGTGGTGATTGGCTCATATGGGGTAACCTCCAGAATTGAATCCAAATTTTGGGACCCTGGAGTCGCCTCTTTATCTGGCCCTTCTCCTTGTTCCTACCTTTGTTCCTCTTCATTCATCTCTCCTTGGTGTTCTTCTTCCTTTTCCCTTTCCTCCTCTACCTTGTCTTCTTCTTCCACTGCCTCATCTTGTTTTTCCTAGCCTCTGTTTTCATCTCTCGAGGAGCTAACCAACACTTCGGTATTAAGACCGGTCATGTCTTTCAATGTGGTTTCAAAAGGTGACACAGACTCTACGTTTACTAATCCTCTAGGGGTTGGGATGTGGCAAGGAAAAGGGCTTGATGATGGTGGAGTAGGTGTTGGGAGATTTGGAATTAGAGGTAGAAAAGTAGTAGGTGGAGTTTGGATAAATGGTGGTGGAGTCAAAATAGGAGGTGGAACAATAGTTGGTGGAGCAGGAATGTGAGGGGGCATTGTAACCGTAATAGTTTCTATTATGGGATCTTTTCTAGGTACCTCTTGGGCGAGTGGGGACTCTCAATTCCTGAGCCCCTAATCTGTTCTAGAGCTCTCTCCCACAATAGGTATATTTGGATTTGGGTTAGTGAAATGAGTGGGAGGTGGAGTTAGGGTTACCTGAGGTTGGAAGAGAGAAGGACCACCTGCTTCATAACTAGTTGCATAACACGGCATGTCCTGGCCTTGGTCCACGAAACCTTCTAGACCCTCAAAGTCTGATATTCTGAACTCATCTGATCCTAGAGCGTCTAAGGGGTTATCTTGCTCTTTAGGATCCTCCTATTGTTTCCAACTAACCTCCTTTTCTCTCCTCTTGAGATACCTTGTCCTTTTAACTAGAGGGACCTCTCCCTCTTCCTCTTCTTAAGGGTCCTCCTGTACGGTTTCTAATTTTGGGGGCATAGAAGCTTTCTTCCTCTTGTATGTCTTCTTGCCCTTTCTGGTGGCTAGGAAAGATTTTCGAGAAGTGGAGGGTCCTTCATCCGGTGAAACCTATGCTGGCCCCGTGGGAGGATCTATTTGTCCAGTCATTCTCATATTGGGATCCTTGGGCCTTGGGTTTGACCCATACTCCACTGCATGTTCATGGCCATATACCATACTTGGTTTCTGCGGTGGTGCCTTCTTGTATTTTGGCACTGTACTTTTCTCTCCGTACTTTTTATCCGCTTGCTTGGGTGGATCCATCAATGTTCTCACAGGTATTGGGCTCATCTTGTAGGGCCTCTTAATCCATTCTTGCATTGTTCTCATCACATGCCTTGCCCAGAAATCAATATCATCATTTTCATCTTTATCAACCTCTACATTCATGACGGGCCTATCATATATCTTGTCATTTGTGTAAATAGCCTCCAAGACCTCATCTGAATCATACTCCCAAAATTTTGGGGGAGTAAGGGTCTTTATGAATTCCTTCACCAGGGTAAGGGTCATTCTACAATAATCCTGGATCCTGACCTCGTGGTCATCCACATAGTTCATCCAGTGATCCTCTACATGTGGTTCATGAATGTAGAATTTTCCAATAATGTGGTTGTAAGTGCCTTTAGGGTCAAAACGACTAGGCCACACTATTTTGTAAACTTGTAGGGGACTGTCATCCCATTCAAAGGCCAAAGATTTGTAGACCTTCATATCATGTAGGGTATATGGTCCCAATGAGATGGGAAAATTCCAACAGTGCTTATGTTTGTTCTTTATGTGTCCATACACATCTGCAAGTTGTCGGGCCATCTCAAAAATGATTATCCAGTCGGATGGATATCTGGGCAACTTCTTTGGTTTCAAAGTTGATCATGATATTCAAATGTAGGTGAAGGTTCTAAATTGTATGTAATAGGCCCCTATGGCCCTCACCTTGGTCGTTTCTTCTTTTAACATCCTTTTTGCAAAATCAACCTCAATGGATCGGATGATTGCAAAAATGAAGGCGCCATTGACTATCCAGCAGTCTGGGCTATCCTCTGACATTTTTTTCTTTTTCTGCAGTTGGGGGTATATGATGTAAGGCCATGCATTGGGATCATTTAGGTTTCCCCTCTTGATGAATCTCTTGATGAGTCCTGGGTAATCCGCTCGGGCTGGTAATAGGTACACCACATAAGTACTCATGTAAAACTTGGGGTTGTGTTTTACTGCCACCAGTTGTTCATCCAACTTGTCGCTGATGACGGTTCCCCAGTCAAACCTAGACCTGTGGCCTTTGAGTCTTTCTATTAGGAGAATCATCCAATTCTCCAGTTGGGAGGATTGCGGCAACCCATATACTCGGCTCAGCATTGTTATGGCTGCCTTGATATCATCCTTCATGCATCCCCTCCTTAGGTCTATCTTGTCCAGCTTATTTTTGGGGAGAGGTTGTTCGAGGTAATTGTCATTAACTATCTCATATGCTTTGTCCCCTTTGTTTCTGAACCACAAGTTTCCCTTGTCTATGAAAAATTCATAGAACTTGTCTATGCCTTTGTGGAGGTGGAAAACATCCTTTATGACGTCTGGCCTGATATCCAATACCACTTGGCCCTATGTGTTCTGAACCACCCTTTTATCTGAGTTATAGTGGTTTTCCAAGGTCATGATCAATTCAGTTGAGGTTACGGCCACTGGGTGGGCTGTCGCGTTGACAAGTCCCGCTAATACAAATGAAGTACAATCCTCTGATCTTTCGAGTGGTTGGGCACACCTTGTCAGGAACTCATCCCAATCTACATTCCCGATATCAGTATCGGTGATTTCACTATGCTTGTTGCCAATCTTGGAAGGGGGAGTGTTCCCCTTGTACAGGTACTTCATGGGTGAAGCAGTCTTTTTCTTAGGCATTCCTGTAATAAAATATGCAAGTATCATAATCTTATTTGAAGAACAAACTGAAAGAAATCTGACTAAACTAAGAAGACAGAGAAAAAATACTCTAAGTAACCAGGAATGCACTTTTTCACACTTTCGGTCATTTTAGGTTTTCAGGCGTCGAAAAATGGGTTAGGAGGCCGAAAGGCCGAAAGCGCAAAAATCCACTCTTGAAGAGCGAGTTTTGTCTAACCTTTCAACATCCAAAAGTTTGAAGGTTTTGCGGACTCCGAAAATCAGAAATCGTGATGCTCGTCGATTGGGCTTTCAGGGATCCGTACTTGTCAGAATTTCAAATCTCGAGGTCTTAAATGCAAAAAAAGGTCGAATCTCTGAAAGCGGGAGGAGTGAGAGAGGCATTTCGGAGATTTGGAATTATCAAAATTTCAGACCTTTTGGAGGTCGAAAATGCTGAAAATGCTAAATCTCTGAAATGGCGAGATTACAACTTGACTTGATTTTCGGCCTTTCGGGGGCTGAAAACCTGCGACAAAGGTCACGACCAAAAATGAAAAAACCCTAACACAAGCAAAGAAAATAAAACCCAACCCAACAAGGAGGGACTCCCCGCAAAACGTTGAAGGCGCCAAAGGGCCCTAAAGGACCAGGGGAAAGGGAAATTTGTGTTAGAATTGATGAACATCAATCTTCCCAAGAACACCTGCATGCAAAGTGGTTACAAAGAAGAAGCAGACAGAAGAGAGAAGTCAGAAGAATGGCTATGGCGGCTGATAGGCCAGAGACTGAAAAAGCATGTTGCAAGAAATAATCTTCTATTAACAACAATGAAATGATTTACAATCTCGATACTGAAAAGTAAAGCGGTGAATCCTTATAAAGGATACCGAAGCCCTAAA
>MU225224.1:714766-737808 GCA_018584345.1 Thuja plicata
GAAAACCTGAAAACCTAAACAATTAAGAGGGAAAAAAAAAACCTCGAGACAGCGAAGAAAAGTAACCTACCTCGAAACAACTAGGAGCGGGGAAGGATGACACAATGGAGCTTGGAGGCGCAGAGTGATTAGTCTTAGGGATAAGGGGCAAAAATGGCGAAGTTGTGAGCTCTCGAGGAATTTGGAGTTGAGAACGCAAAGTGAGTTCGGATTAGGGCCCTTTTACAATTTATAACCCGTGGACCTTACGTCAACATCTTCGGTGTTTTCAGGGTTCGAAACACTGAAAGTCCGGAGGTGGACACCTACGGCCTTTCAGCATTTTCGGAGGCCAAAAACACCGAAAGGATCAACTTTTGGCCTTTCGGTCGTTTCAATATTTCAGAGTACTATGGTCCTCTGAAATGCCGAAAGGCCAAAAAAAGGTGTTTTTCCTTATTTTATCATGCTGACACCTGTTCTTCTGAGACTAGACGAGCGAGGACTCAAGAGAGAAGACAAGACCAAAAACCAAAAGGAAAAAAAGAAGGGGGGGGTCCCCATGGTTAGAGGACTAAAAAATGGGGTGTGTATTCTGGACCCACAACAGATATGCCAGTAACCTATTGACAAGCCAAGTGATTGTTTGATCAGGGATAGTAGCATTAGATTTCAGATACTAAGTGACAAACTATCTATTTAAATCCTCTAACAAGGTCACACCTAACAGTGTGTTTGTAACAAGGTTCACTCTTAACCGAGCTCACTTCAGAAGAGTGAAAATTTGGGGTACATGTCCCAGTGGTTTTTCCCTTAACAGGGTTTTCACGTTAAAAATTTGTGTCATGTGTTTATGAGTCATTACTTTATTGTTTTGCATTTCACTCAAGTAAATCTGGATTGATCGGTATACACTAGTTATTTACTGTGTTTCGGTAAATAGAAAGGTTGATTATCGGCAAACATACAGTAGAAGGTTTTACAAAGCATTCCGACAAGTACTAATTTGATATAAATATTTCAAGGCATTCATCTTACAGGACTAAAGATAACTAGAGGTATAATTTTGTGGTACTAATTTTTAAAGGGTTGATTTAAGGATTAATTTTTGATGCCACTGATTCACCCTCCCACTCCCCCCCCTCCCGCCCCCGCCCCCGCCCCCGCCCCCGCCCCCGCCCCTCTCAGTTATTACTAACAATTGGTATCAGAGCTTGTGTGCTTAGAAAGGGAGTTTAACAGCTCAAGGTAAAGATCACAAGATTAATAGACGATATGTGCCCAAGTTGAACAAAGACAACTTTGCTTCATGGAAAAGAAGGATAAGACTCCACTTATCAGGTATTGGAAATGATGTTACTCAATACTTAGATACTGAATTTGTGTTTCCCACAGGAGCACTCACAGTTGAACAAATGAGAGAAACATGAGCACAACTGCATGATAATATAGCTTGCTTCCTCACTCTCTGATGTTGAATTTGAAGATGTCAAAGCATGCACAACTGCAAAACAGATGTGGGACAAATTGAAGCTTATACATGATGGTGATAAAAATGTTCTAAGAGCCAAGGCAGAAATTCTTAGAGGAAAATTTAATGATCTCATAATGAAAGAAGGTGAAAACATCACACAGTACAGCACAAGAATCAAAGAGGTAGTCAATGTTATCTGAGGAGTTGGAGGTGTACTAGAAGAAGAAACAGTGATAAATAAAATTCTAAGAACCTTACTGCCTAATTATGCTATTAGAGTATTTGTCATACAAGAAATGAGAGCAGTAACAAATAATAATGTTACTCTAGATAGTTTGATTGGAAGACTGATTTCATTTGAGATGAGTAACTTTGATAATAGTGCCTCACCAAACATAGAGTCTGTATTCAAATCTTCTTTGAGAATAAGTAAATCAAATCATAAACACACTATGAGAAAATATAGTGATAGTGAAAGTGAAGAAGAAGATCTTGATGAAATTGAAGCACTTATGGCTAGAAGAATGCAGAGATGCAAAGGTAAATTACCACTTGTATGTTTTAGTTGTAAAGAGATTTGACACTTTGCTGCAAGATGTCCTAACAGAAGAAAAGATGACAGAAGTAATGACACGTCATTTGAAAAGAAGTTTGACAGAGGTGATAACCAAAATTACAGAAGCAACCAACAATCAAAAAGAAGAGATACCCGAGACTACAAGGACAAAGGAAAGAAGGCCAGTTACCTAGCTAAATGCAAAGATGAAGATACTGACACCGAATCTGATGAAGACATCAAGATGGTGTTTGTGGCAGTAAAAGATGACTCAGATGAAGACGAAAAAAGGTATGTAGAGACTGCACTCGTATCTAAAGTTAGTAAAAATGATGTCTGGATAATAGATAGTGGCTGCACTCACCATATGACCGGTGACAAACAAAAGTTTGAGACTTTTGAATACTATAATGGTGGTTCAGTAAGAATGGGTAATGATACACCTTGTTCAGTTGAAGGTAAAGGATCTATAATGTTGAATAACCTAATAAAATGTGAAAATGTTTATTGGGTGAAATGATTGAATTATAATCTATTGAGTGTTTCTCAGTTGAATAATTCAGGTCACAGAGTATAATTTGAAAATAAGAAGGCAAAGATATTCAACAAATCAACAAGTCTGATTGGTACCGGTGAGCAGACAAAAGATAACTTATTCTATCTGAATGATACTGACACCACTTGCTTAATGGCTAGAAACGAAGACATGTGGTTGTGACACAAAAGATTGTGTCATGTAGACTTTGACAACATGATAAAGATAAGCAAAAAGAAAAATGTAAGAGGCTTACCGACGATGACTAAGCCTGACAATATCATGTGAAAAAATTGTCAAAAAAGTAAGATTACAATGTCTAGTTTCAAAAGCAAAACCCATACATCTGATGTCATTCTAGAATTAGTCTATACTGATTTATGTGGACCCATGAGAACAAAGAGTTACTATGGTGATAAATATTTTATTCTCTTTGTTGATGATTACTCTAGAATGATGACAATGAAGTTTTTAAAAGATAAATCAGAAGCATTCAAAATGTTTAAATGGTATAAAGCAATGGTAGAAAAACAAAGTGATAAAGAATTGAAATGCTTAAGATCAGATAGAGGAGGGGAATTTATTTCAGATGAATTCACTAACTTTTGCAATGAGCATGGAATCAAAAAACAGGTCTCTGCACTGAGAACACCACAGTAAAATGGAATTGCTAAAAGAAGGAACAGATCAAGTGTTTATTGTGCTAAGACACTGATGATAGAGAAAGGCATCACCGAAATCTTCTGGAGGGAAGTTGTCAGTATTGTTGTTTACACATTAAACAAAGTACAATTGAAGAAAGACACCAAGAAGACACCCTATGAGCTATGGTATGGTTACACACCCAATGTAGGTTACTTCAAAACTTTTGATAGTCAATGTTATTGTTATACACTGAATTTGCGCCTCTGATCTCAAGCTCTCTTGGTCTTGATAATCCAGTATAACAAGGGAGTCATCTCAAGGTTGTCGGACCTTATGCTAACTGGGATGAGACCTCCAGATTCTAGGCTGGTTCCTCTTGGATAATCACCTTAATTTGCTTCTTTTACAGGAAAATAAAAAACTTTGGAGGGAAAGGGATAGGAGTGCATGAAAGGGGAAAAACATGAAAGCAAACTACCTACTAGGTGATGCACCGAATTTAGGGTTTGGATCTCAGTATAGAGGAATGAAACCAATGAAGGAATCAGGTCTAATAAGTCACAACTCACTAGATAGGCTTGCATAAGTATTTCATAGGAGGGTCTGAACAAAAGACTCAACCTATGACCTGCAAACGAACATCATTTTCTGCAACTAGGTGTAGGAATGAGACAAGACTGTTAGGGGTTGTAGTATACCCACAAAACATCTAAAATCATATCAGACACAGTAACACACAAAAGCACAAAAAGTGAGAGGGACTGGGAACCCCAATTTTCATTAACAACATTCATAAACTTCAATCCAATAAGAGATAATCAAGACAGTGAAGACAAGGATAGAACAAATATCACAAGTACCTCAAGAATATCTTAATCATCAATGGGAATCACAAATGCAGGAAACCACAAGGGCAGAAAGATTGCCACAAATTGGTCTCTGAGAGAAAAGAAATCCCTCTACAATTGCCTCTCCTTACCACTAAGGCTCCCCAAAAAACCTTAAATACAACACTCAACTGCACGCAGGCAGGAGTCCCAAAAAACTTAACCAGGGTTACAGATTTTACAATAGAATAATCCACCCTAGAACAAATCTAATCCGGTCATAAATGCTCCAAAGATGAATCCCGATCAGATCGGATTTTTCCTTTTGCGCCCATCCCTGTACTTGATCACGCCCGCAGACAAGCAACCCGGGTCCATCAATTCTACTCTGCAACTAGGCCTTGCCATGAATGCTCACCAGCTGATTATAGCTTCCCAAGACAAGAAATGACCCTTGACGGCCGCCCAAACCTCTACATCAATGAGTCCTCAACTCATAATTATGCCTTTTAGCCAACTGCATTTTGGAGGGCAATAACTTCCTGATCGGATTCTGGCCTATCCAGTCACCGCTTAGCCCTTCAAAAGTCTGCAAAAATGCAACTGGGCTCTGAAAACTTTCAGCCGTTTCTATACCGCACAGTCGCTGGCCATTTTTTCTTTCCTCTGGATTCTGAGCGACTGCGCGACATTCCTTTTCTGTATTGCATATTCTATCTGATAGCACACTCGCCCAGTCTTCTGCTCTATCTTTATTTCATGTGCGAGCGCGCGACAACACATCCTTTCCTTTCATTCGCTCACCCGCAAGATGTCTTCTCCTTTTCTTCATTGCCCGGCGAGTGAGCGACGAGCCCTGCTTTTGTTAATCGCACACTCGCGGGTACCTTTTCTTTCGTCTGCAATGACTAGCGACAGAGCGATGATGTCTTCTTTTAACTCGTCGCAAGATCGCGAGCCCCTTGTGATTCATTCAATTTGATCAGCGACTACGCGATGATATTATCCTTCAGCTTGTCGCCTAGTCGCGAGCTGCATTCGGTTCACCTTTATCCATTGGCGACTGAGCGACAGTGTTGAACAATCACTTAGTCGCTTAGTCGCGAGCCGTTATTCTCTACTTACATTTCATGCGCGAGTGCGCGACCATACACTTCTTCCTTCCAGTCGCTCACCCGCGAGTTGCCTTCTCCTTCACCTCATTGCTCGGCGACTGCGCGATGACCATTGAAACACCGAACCCGCTCAGTCGCGGACAGACCAAAACTGATGCGACTGCGCGATGAGCATTATTATAGCTCGTCGCGCACTCGCGCAACTTAAAGTCTTTGATATAAATAGATCCTGAATGCGCGATTAGGCAAAAGCACGATTTGAAAAGGGGGAAAGACCTTTTATTGCGCGGCAAACACAGAATTTGAAATCAGAAACCCCGGGAAAGAGCAGAAAGCAAGAAAATCAGAGAATGAGGGTGAATGACAGGGCAAAACAGGCCAAACTGCAAAAAATGGAAAATTTGGGCAACAGTTATATCTTAAAAGATGATAGAAATGGAAAGCTTGACTCCAAAATTGATGAAGGAATCTTTCTAGAGTATTCCACCTAGAGCAAGGCTTATAAATGTTTCAATAAAGCCTCTAATAAAATTGTTGAAAGTGCAAATGTAAAGATAGATGAATTTGCAGAGAAGAATGAAAATGAAAGTATAAAAGAACCAAAGGACTACAACAGGTTTGTTTACAATGAAGAACCTGACACTCTACCCGAGCAACAATGTATAGCTCCCAAGCAATAGATTATTGCACCCGAGTGTCAGGCTGCAAATACCGAAAATCAGGATATTGCTCAAGATGATGTACCAAGCGATGGAGATCTAAATGAAGGACAAAATGATGATCAAGATGATAGATGAAGAACTGAACTTGTACTTGCCAGATATGTCAAGAGGAACCATCGACAAAACCATATCATAGGAGACAAGAAGGTTGGTATGAGAACCAGAAGTAAGTCTCTAAACACAAGATGTCTAATTTGTGATTTTGAGCCAAAATTTGTCAATGTTGCACTTGATAATGAAGAATGGATTAGTACTATGAATGAGAAAATTGAGCAAATTGAGAAAACCAAGACATGGACACTTGTACCGAGACTAGATGACAAGAATGTCATCGGTACAAAGTAGATATTCAGGAATAAACTGGATGAGAATGGAGAAGTCGTTAGAAACAAAGCAAGACTAATATGCAAGGGTTATGCACAAGAAGAAAGGATTGACTATGGAGAAACCTTTGCACCTGTTGCTAGGATAGGAGTGAGAATATTACTTGCTTATGTTGCATGTAAAGGATTCAAGGTATACCAAATGGATGCCAAGTCTGCATTTCTAAATAGAATACTCGAGAAAGAGGTATACATTGAGCAACTAAAAGGGTTTGTTGATCCAGAAGAGATGAACATGGTATGTAGACGACACAAAGCCTTGTATGGATTGAAACAAGCACCCCGAGGTTAGTATGAAAGACTTCATTCCTATCTCATAAGTATTGGATTTATAAGAACTAGTGAAAACAGTAATCTTTATTTGAAAAAAAGATACTGATGCTAACATTTTGATTGTTGAAATATTTGTTGATGACATCATATTTGGAGGCGATGATATGCTATTCAAGTCATTTGCAAATGAAATGAGCAAAGAGTTTGAAATGTCTATGTTTGGAGAGATCAAGTTCTTTCTTGGTCTACAGATCATGCAATAAGATGAAGGTATTTTCATTACACAATCCAAATACATCAAGGAAGTACTGAAAATATTCAAGATGGAAGATTCCAAGCTAGTTGGAACACCGATGGCAACTAGATGTAAGCTGACAAAGGAGGACAAATCACCTGAGGTAAATCAGACTTTGTACAGATCAATGATTGGAAAACTCATGTATGTTGTACAGATCTGAAGAATATCGAGTAATATGGCTTATGGTATAAAAGAGAAGGCAAATTTTATCTTAAGGTCTTTATCGATGTTGATTGGGCTGGAAATATTGATGACCGAAAGACACAACTGGAGGAGCATTCTTTATGGGTGACAGACTTGTCACATGGATCAGTAAGAAGAAAGGATGCATCTCTCAGTCTACTGCAGAAGCAAAGTATGTTGTTGCTGTTGCAAACTACTCAAATATTGCATGGATCAAACAATTACTGGAAGGTATGCATATGAAAATTCTTGAACCAGTGATTATCTATTGTGACAATACCAGTGCAATAAACATTTCCGAGAATCCAGTCATGCATGCTAAGACAAAGCATGATGCTACCAAGTATCATTACTTGAGAGAACAAGTTCAAGCAAAGGAGGTGATACTTGAGTATGTGCAATCAAAGGAACAATTAGCCGATATCTTCACCAAGCCACTACCCAAAGATGCATTTGAATACTAGAGAAAAAGATAGGGGTCAAACCCTTGTCTACAAGTCAGTAAGATGACTAGAAGACTGCATCAGCCTACATATTATCAGAATATCATTCATGTTAATGCAAGCAAAGAGATGGACTTCAAAGATACATCTATACACAACATGGTATTTATCTACTCCGAGCACCAGAGTTATTGTATTGTTGATGGATTGAGAAATTAAAGGAGTATATTATGGATAGAAAGGATTTGTTTGGCATTGCTATCAAAGGGAGAAATTTTGTCCATTATCACATTAGGGAGAGATTATATCCATCACATTATCCAAAGAGAGATGTAACCAGAAAGGGAGAGTACATACAAAGTGAGAGATTGCTGACAAAAGAGAAAATAGACATCAAAAGAAAGGAACGGTCAAAGGGAGAGAGTTTGACACAAGAAAAGAACACATCACATCAGAGGAAGAAAGATTCTACATCTATCCAGTGAAGGGATTGAGGACAGAGAGAGCTGCAAAAATCAAATCTAAGCTCTCATAAGGTTACCAAGGACCAGATATTTGTATCGATTATAATACATAAGGTTGGTAGTTTGGTGAACTTCAACTGTTATATTTTATATTGTATTAGTAGTAATAGTGTGATAATGTAGTGTGTTGTCATCAATGTCAAAGGGAGAGATTGATGAACTATAACTGATTGAATGTTTGAAGATGTTAAGTTGATGATCACCAAAACAGAAAGTTAATGCAAGACATTAAATCAGTTAATGTATTGTATTGTCATTGATGTCAACTTGATATAATCTATATGGTCATGGACATACTGCTAAAAGACTTCAAAGAATTGATGAATCAAAAGCTATGCTATTAGTAATGCACAAAAGTTAAGTATTCACATAGTGACTATATACACTGATGAAGTGCACACCAACAAAGTGAATAAACCAACGAAAGTAGTCACAGTGTTACCCGACAAACAAAAACACAGTGTAACCCAACAGACAGAATTACAGTGTTGCCCGACGGACAGAGATTCCGAAGTCAACTGAAGTCACACTGACGGAACAGTCAAATGTCACCGACGACTAACTGAAGTATTAACCGACAAAACAGAGAGTTCAGAAACGACAAAATGCTTAGCTGTCAAGAGTTAAATATAGACTTAACTGTACTTATCATTGTTTTATTTGACAAGATAAAACCGGAGATAAGTAAAGGATTTAAAATTGCTTTGTCCAATTGACAAGAAGATCTCTACGAGATTAAACTGGAATTTTACTTTAAATCTAATTGGCGAGAATTATGGATCACACCAATATCAAAAAAGTCAAAAAAACGATGAAATCATGTCTACATAAGAGACGAGCTTATTCATTATGAATAAGGGGAGTAACAATAGAATAGATGCTGAAGAGATTCTTAAGAAGAATAAAGTCTTCATTCAAACTTGATCAATCAAGTTGAAAAAATAGCTAAATTATGCAGACACCGACAAACAGTGATACAGCATCACAGAGCAGAACATTGTAGAGCAAAAGCATTGAATTGATTACATTGATCAAAAAGGTAATGCACTTACAATAGATCTGAAAATTTTCAATTCAAATTGTATATGTGAATAGATTAATTTATTATTTCAATTTAACCACTAAAACATCAAATCTCTTAACCGAGCAGGACTTAAAAGTCTTTTCTAATTGAGATACATCCCAAGAAGTATCAAAAAGTTCAATCATACAAAATAGCATTGGATATGCACGATACCTATTGACAGGCCAAGTGAGTGTTTGATCAAATATGGTAGCATTAGACGCCAGATACTAAGTGACAAACTATCTATTTAAATCTTCTAAAAAGGTCACACCTAACAGTGTGTTTGTAACGTTTAACTGGATTGGCTCTTAATCGAACTCACTTCAAGAGTGAAAATTTCGAGTACCGATCCCAATGGTTTTGCCCTTAACAGGGTTTACATGTTAAAATTCATGTGTCACGTGTTCATAAGTCATTACTTTATTGTTTTGCATTTCACTTAAATAAATCTGGATTGATAGGTATACACTAATTATTTATTGTGTTTCAGAAACTCTAAAAATTGTTTTCCAATAAACATACAGTGGAAGGTTTTACAAAACATTCCAACAAGAAGAAATTTGAAATAAGCATTTCAAAGCAATCATCTCATAGGACTAAAAATAACTAAAGGCATAATTTTGTGATATTAAGTTTTAAAAGATTGATTTAAGGATTAAATTTTGAGGCTACCGACAAGGACAAGGAGGCCAAAGAATAGGAAGAATAGTACAAAAAAGAGGAAGTAGAAGAATAAGACAAAGTAGAGAAGGAAGAAGAGGAGGCCATGGAAGAGGAGAAAGAGGAGGCCATGGAAGAAGAGGAAGAGGAAGAGGAAGAGGAAGAAGAGAAAGATGGAGAAAAAAAGGATGCAAAGAGCAAAGAGTTTCTCACTATCCACTAACCATTGTACATTTGTTTGGTGCAAGTGCTAGTTACTACATGTACACAAGATATTGAATGGGGTAAACTCAATTATAAGACTCAAACTTATTTACATTATTATAATTTTAATCCATGTTTGAATATACATAATCATATTTCAATTAGGGTTCAAGTGCGCATATATGTCATTATTTGATTAAGTTTAAGTGTTATATAAAGTTCAAATGCTCATTTGCCTCATTTGATTGAGTTGAGATGTTATATAAAGTTCAAGTGCGCATATGCGCCATTATTTGATTGAGTTTAAGTGTTATATAATTATATTATAATATGATTTAAGGTTTACGTATCCAATTAGGGTTCAAGTACAAATAATTATCGTGCTCTGTTTAGGGTTAAGTGTGATTAAAGTTTAAGTATCCATATCCAATTATCATACATTGATTAAAGTTTAAAGTGGGCATCCAAATGTCAAACGTTGAGTAGAGTTTAAAGTATTTATCCAAATGTCATTCATACATTGAATAGAGTTTAAAGTAATTATCCAAATGTTATATTTTATTATACTTCGAATGCGGTTTAAATGTACATGTAATAATGGCACTTCAGTTATTGCCCTCCCACCACGAAGTATCCATTATTGATTTTCGTGAATGATTTGAACGCATATATTTTTCAACTTAATATGTGCCTAAAAAGTTATAATGAAATATTGTTATGAAGATATTGTAATGGCCGTCTCTAAAACTTTTATAAAGAATAGATTCAGCGTACAACGAAAAAGTTCATTAAATCTCACTTCAACCAAATCCACCATTCATAAAGCCTCCAAATGTGGCCCCATTTACATAGTCCCCAACATATTTAAGTATCAGCATATATAAAGTCAACAAACACCATCACCCCTTTAGCGTGAGCCCTAAAAAGGCCTTTTTTTTCTTTTTAATGCGATTGTAAAGTCCACACGCAATGAACTTCCTTGATCAGATTAAAAAAACAGGAATGTCATGACTGATCAGGATCCATAAATATTCAGGAATAATCCCTATTTATATTCTGAAGCATTTTCAGCTAAAAGAAAACCCACAACTAACTGAGAAAAAATCCCTAAATAAACAAGTTTGCCTATAATAGTCTAATCTAAAAAAGCTGGAATTACAGTGAAACAAACAGTCCGGAAGAGAGATATAACTAGTGATAAGAACTCAAATAAACAGTTGTGCAACTCCAGCTAGAAGTAGACCCGTTAAAAAGCTCAAATGGGAGACTCTATAGCTGCCTGCGGCTCCGGTCGTTGCAGAGGGACTTAAAACTGGAGTGGCAGAATTTGACCCGGCTGTTGGAGAGCCCACACCAGTGGAATCCGAAGCCGTGGTGGGAGAAGGTGCCAGAGCTGCTTGCAACAAAAACAGAACATTAGCGACCAATAATGGAAATGAATCATGAAGTATGATCTGAAACATTGGCGAAAAGGATACAAAGTTTGGCAAAAAATGATCCTCAATGATGAAAAGATTACATAGTTTGCGAAGTATAATCCTAAACATTGATGAAAAAGTTAGTGTAACAAAGCATGCTCAGAAATGTTGATGAAAATTACATAGTTCAACGAAGTATGCTCAGAATTGCTGATGAAAGTTGCATAGTTTAACGAAGTATGATGGGAAACAATGATGGCCAATTCCAAAAGCTAACAATTCAATCTCAATATCATATGTTGAAAGTGTACCAAATTCATGAAACTATAGGAAAGAAACATGGTAGATTTGGCCCATCATCGTCACTTACAGGGCTTCTTTGCCAAAACCTAAATTACAAGACGTTTAGCCCTCCAAATTGAGGAAAATAAAGTTACAAGTCACACCAACACAATTATCTGTCAAAAGAATCATGGTAACAAGATAGCTTAGTGACACATGCGGGTTATATGTTAATGCCCATCAAAATCTACTATAATTGTCGACAATGAAGTGAAAGATTTTGATAATGTCCACAAGACAATGAAGTGAAAGGGATCAAGTGCAGTTACAGTAGGAACAAACCCCAGATCCAGCCCAAAATAACAAAGGCCCCACAGTCTTCTAGGATCTTCCAAAAGACTATTGAATGTTGAAAAGATGAGCTAAACAAGATTATAATAATAACAAACTCGCTAAAGAACCTACTTTGAAAACATGGGCCACACCATAAACTTGTAAAAACAACAAAAGCATCATAACATGATAACAACCCTACTTAAAAGTCTTGGTCATTAAAAAAGCTCCACTAAAAAGTGCCTGTAAGGCAGCAACTTTGTGACAAAACCTCCTTTGCAGATGCGGCTGCTCCATTTCTAATTTTCTATTATGCTGTCTCAGACTCTCAGTGATACTTTGCAATTTTTTATAAGCTTATGCCAAATTTTTTAAAAAAAAGCTTTGCGACACAAAGTGCTTGTAATAATTAAAGGCAATAACTATGTGACAAAACCTTCTTTGCAGATGTGGCTGCTCCATTTCTAATTTTCTATTATGCTGTCTCAGACTCTCATTGATACTTTCCAATTTTTTGCAATTTTTTATAAGCTTATACCAATTTTTGTTAAAAAAGCTTTGCAACACCTGGGGAGGTCCTACATTAGGATCTGTCGAAAAAACAAGTAACTTTGACATCAAACTCAGAGTTGGGCCAAGAAGCCCCAGTATGAAATTGTCTCGTCTCTCTGGATACTAACGCGTGACTCAAGGGAATATTGAAGAATTGAACCGTTGGCTTCATCAAATTGAATGATAGAAAAAACAGACCCACACTTTAGCCTTGGCAGTTAAATATCTCCCATTCTAAGATTAGAAAACTACTATAAGGCATAGAGTTGAAAGCAAAATCTTAATAACCAATAAACACGACCAGTCCATAACACAAAATCTCAGAAACCAATTGCTTGACGGTAAATAAATGGCCCACTTGAAATCCCCTTTCGTACTGAAAAAAAACCCAGTTACAAAAAAGCCCAACAGCTGCACACTGGTGAATAATTGAGCACATTCATATGTAAATGGTTCCCCAGAACAAATATTAGCTGATCCATTTTTTGAATTACAATGGCACTCTACCCATGATCATGTGATCGTCGGAGCAGAGAAATAGTGGAGAACATCATTGCAATAAAAGAAAAAAGGAAAAAATCTACTCTCAGGTAGTTAATCTAAGAAGGACCTCATTAAACAGTTATAAACAGTGACAGCACATGAATAACATCAATTAAGAGCAATTTTTCTCTGCTAGTACTTCTTCATCCTGATGATGGATCGGGTGAGTGATCCCACACATTGATGCAAAAATAGACACAATCGAATCCAGAAGCTATATTATCTACATTAACCATGGAAGTTTCGAAACCAAAACTGAAGTAAAGAGGAAAAGACTCCTCAAGACATCACCTATACACTGCTGTTAATTTCTATGGTCACCCTAGCCAATTTACCATTTAGGAACTAAATCAGCTCTCAAAAAAACCAAATCAAAACTTGCATCCCAAAGCTCTTATAGATCAACACATACCAAAAGAGCCCCAAATCTCTCTGATACCAAAATTCAACCAAGACTCGAACCTAGACCCTTTTACCATTGGCACTCTGCCTCCTCACTACAAATCAAAATACTGATCCAAAAAAGAAGCTAAGCACAGTCATTTTCCAGAAGCTTTAACAAATCCATTGCATGTCTCTGGAAATATTATGTACTGATCCGGAAAAGAAACTAACCATGGTCCTTTTCCAGAAACTTTAACAAATTCATTACATGGTCTCTGAAAATATTATGTACTGGTCTAAACAAAGAAGCTAAACACAGTCCTTTTCCATAAGCTATAACAAATTCATTACATGGTCCTAAAATTATTATGCGCTCATCCAAAATAAAAGCTAAACACGGTCCTTTTCCAGAAGCTTTAACAAATTCATTACATGTTCTCCTCAAACATTATGTCTTTCATTATATAAATGCAATCAAAAAGACCGCCATACAACTAAATTCCATGAACAGGGCACCTAAACAGATCTGAACACGTAACAGTAAATTTTCAAAAAGCATTAAAACATACCAGCGCATGCACTGATAGGAGGGGTTTGAACCTTGCAGGCAGCAGGCATAGCAGCAGCACGAGTCTGGTTAATAGTAATGCCATATGAACTGCTGCTTGCCAGCAAAGTACAGAGACAAAGAATATTCCCATTAACCACCTTCACAAGCCCGCTGCAACAGTCCTTTGAAGGAGGTGCTGTATCATTTGCCATGATATAACTCAAGCAGGGCGTCAAATTTGACACAGTATCATCACATCCTCCAGAAGAAGGTGACATGGCCGGTTCCTGAGCACAACCCATTTCTGCTAACACCAAAATAAACAAAACCCAACTCACATTTACCGCCATTAATCTGCTTCTTTGAACCGCCATGAGAGAAACCTTAGCAGAGGTTATATGTGCAGAGAAACCTTAGCAAAGGTTCTATGTGCAGAGAAACACAATGTGTGTTTTGAAATAGGGAAAGGGCGGTTTAGGAGAATGGGTTGGTGGGTTTCTGGTGCAGAGTTTAATGGGATTTAAAGCGGAATCGAAAAGCAGTATTAATAGCTCACCAAATGCACCCTGGTCCGCTATAAATCTCGTGATGACAGTTGTGTCTCGAAAAGCCGGAAAAGTAGATTGTCTTTTTTAATGTGGAGAAAGGGCATAAATTTGTTTTTGGCTTTTTTGAATCCATTAATCTCAACTAGTGGAGTAATTGCAGGGCATCATTACAAGCGTGAGAATAAGAAATTGCACAGTGAACAGTTGCGTCAGCGTGGTTCAAATTTTATAGTGGGAGTTTGAATTTGAAAGAACAGGTGTGAAGATATCTTTTGTTTGATTTCATCTTTATTGACAATGTGGTGGGGGTTATGTGGAACACTACTTTAAAAGTACTTACTAATTATGAATGGATGTTGTGTGTAATGTCAATGTGAATGCTCTGGCTGCAACCTCGCACTCCGCGTTTGACGCAAGCACCTCATCACTCTTGCATGTACTAGTTTTATTCCAGGATTATGCTTATTTTGGGGGAAATAACCTGTAAGCGCGTATATATATATATATATATGAAAAATTTATATAATATATATAGAGATTGTTTAGATTAATATTAATATTATATTAAAAATTTGTAGTACTATTATTAGATTTTAAAATTGGCTTTCAAAAATAAGGATAAGAATGAATATCAAATAAAAATAATTATATAATAGTATACTAATAATTTAGTTTTAATAATTTTATACAAATATAATAATGAATATAATAGTTTTTTTTGCTTTTGATTCTAAAAGGTACATTAAATTTTGAAGGATTTTTGTTGTATTATGAGTTTCGTTATACATGCAAGGGTCAAAAAGTGGTCATTTCAAAGTGTCACCCGTTCCTACTTAAAATGTCTCAATAACATTACAACCACCTCAAAATTTGTCAATACTTATGTACAAATGCCCCCAATAAGGTGCCAATAAAGCTGGTCAAACTCTCCAATTAAAGTCCACAAATTCTAACAACTACAAGTACCAGTGGTTCATTATTGGTACATGTAAAATTTATTAACGGGCTTTCACTTATCTTTAGCCGATAGGCTTCCCCTTCGAAGTCGCTCGCGTCTATACGCGAGGAAACCTGTCTCACGCCCTACAACTAGTAAACACTGGGTATTTAGCTACAGAAGTGGGATCATAGTTTACTAATCATCGGCCAGACAATTATGAGGGATGGTGCAGGAGTCAAGAGAAAGGGACAACGCAAACAATAAGGGATGGGAAGACGTGAGGAGAACTGAAGTTACAATTACAACATTTGCAGAAGATGGTATGCATTAAGTACAATGCATTTAGAGCAATCTACAAGAAAACGTTCCAGATAGAAGGGATAAAGAATTTTTTTTGTTATGATCATTTATGTTGTTCCCAACTCACACCAGAGTGGTCGTAGTTCTTGTGGCATAAAATCCACGTGGTGCGCCATGCTCATTTGCATTTGCCGCTTCACCAAATAGTAAACCTCCATGTGCAAGTCATCCCAGCTACAACACAAGACATCTAGTGGTTCTGTCTTTCTGGAATGGTGATCTCGTCTGTGGCAAGCGGTTTAGTTTGCTTTCACTTGCAAAATTGAATCTTTGTTTCATGGGTTTTTTTGGGATGAGTTTAGTTGTCGATCATAACATTTGCAGCCTTTGGTATTTAGCAGTGTAGGGTTTTTAAATAGTCCAACATTCTTCCATCTAGGTTCTTTCATATTTGGCTTGCGTTTGGAATAGGTAGTGTGAATGCAACTTTTTTTTGCATTATAATTAGGTCTTGGGAAAGGGAAATAGAGTTGCGTGTAAATTACAACTTTATTGCACTATATTCAGTTCTTGGAAAATATATTTGGCTTCAAAATAAAGGACTACAAATTTTGTGCACAAGAATTGGATCTTTGGGAACAAATGGATTGTTACCCAAATCTACATTTGCTTCTATCTCTTTGTTTTTCTTCAATTCTGAGAAAGCCACAAGCCCTAAAATAGGTTGTGATTGGCTTATAGACAATATGTGATCTCACAAACTTTGTAACAATTAACTATGAGTAAGCTCTTTTGTCTGAATGATCTGGAGCACAAACAAAGGCAAACTGGTGGGGTTGGAAACTAGCCAAATGGCATAATGAAGATTGTCATCATCAAAAGTTACACATAGTAATGGCGATCTCTATAAAGATGATTCATGTCAACATTTATCTGGCTCATAGGTTGTTGGAATAGGAAAAAAAAGGGTGATTATAGCCTCTTGAAGCCCATTAGTATAACCACAACAACGAGCCCACCTATTATTACTTCTTTCTTATAAATAATAATCCGTTGTTAGGTAGGATATATTGTACTAACTTAAATAGAGAATAAGATGTTAATATTTTCCCTGTTTGGTATGTCCTTAAGGGCCCAACAAATTCATAATTTCATGGTTACAATTAGTTAAGAAATGCACACATTATGTGCTTCCACAACTTCCAACCTCAGTTCATTTGTGCGAGCTACCAAGTGTACATTATTATAAGAGTTTGTAGCGTTTAACCTATCTTACCTTTCTCTTCCATTCTCAAAATCTGCGGCAAGTATTGTCTCTATTTTTAGTCATTTTACCTTATAGATGTCTGGAAAGTATCTTAATTTTGATCTGAATAGTAAAGTATTTGATATCTTTGATTGGGATGAAAAAGAGTTTTATGTGCAGAACTTAGGTTGTCCATTTTCACTTGAGTGTCTAATTTTCATAAAAACAAGGAAGATTTTCTTTCTATCAACAAATTTGTTTTCCAGTTTACATCAGTGGACTAACAACCTGTTTGTGAAAGGATCTTATCTTTTTGTAGCCCTTAACCTTTTGTGTTTTTTGCATCTAGGACATGTCAGATATTTGGTCTCTGTTTTTGGGTTCATGCATCAACCTATGAAAAAAATAGTTATTTTGCATATTAATTTTCATACATTTTTTTTCTTTGATTGGCTTACTTCAATTCATCTATCTAAGTTGGCCATCTTGAGATTCTACTATTGAGAACATTTAGATAAAATCATAATTGCAAGTTTGTTGAAGTAGTGTTCGCGGTTTTTTTCCAAACAATATTCTTGATCATTTGTGAACAATATTGTAGGTCCTTATTTCATCAGACATTAATAACAATTTGCCCTGATCAAGTTGAAAATTTCTTTCTCAATCAATTTATAAATAAAACTCATGATAACTAAAGCCTAGAATTTCATTTAAGAAGATGCAAATTTCTCAGAAAAACTAGGCCCTGCAATATTTGAGTTAGATTTAATCCATAATCTGTTGTAACTTTGACATAAGCTCTTTGATGAATGCTTGGGTGAGTACTATATTTTATTTCATATTGATCTTCTCAACTTTATTTGAATGCAATTAGAATTTTATATAATAATTTTGTTGTCCTTCCTTTTCTCTAGAAGAAATTGGGTCCTACCAAGATTCCAATGAAATAAATTTCTAAAGATGCTTCAAGAAGTTTGACATGTTTGAAGAGGAAGAAAGGATTGAAAAAGAAGGTTGAAGAGTTAAGTATTCTTTGTGGAGTGGATGCCTACATGGTCTTCTTTGGGCGTAAGGTAGGTCAACAAACATCTCAAGAGAAGCATCTTGATGTGTGGCCTAATATGCTTAAAGCTCTACCTAATATGCCCAAAGCTCTACCTAATATGCCAAAAGCTCTACAGGTCATTGAGAGATACAAAAGGCTTCCAAGAAAAAATGAGATAAGAAGAAGCTTGATAATTTCAATTTCTTACAACAGGAGATAAATCAGCTCAAGCTTGAATTGAACATGAAGAGGAAGGATAATGAGCATCTTGAGATGGGCATGAAGTATCCTTGCTTGGATAACTGCTTGAATGATCTTAGTGTTGAAAAGATTAGGGACTTGATTAAGTATATAGATGCTAAGCTAGTATATGTTGGTGATTGAATAAATTTTCTTACAAGAACAAAGCATGAGGTTTCTCATATTGTTGGTATTTCAACCAATGTAGTTCCCATTATGGAATATGTTGTTGGCCATCCATTAATGGAACTATATCACTCTCCAACTTCTTAGAAAATACCCCATAATCGTGTAATGCTACAGAGGTTATCTGGATTTGACAAGTCATTGATAATGGACATCGTGTAAGACATATGGTTTGATTTTTAATTATTTGTTGTTGTTCTTTAGTCAACATTGGAAATAATGTTAGCCCTTATGTTATTTGGTTCTATATAGGCTTAATCATAGTAAACGCTTCCTTCTCTTTCAGAGTTGAAGAAGCCAAGAATGTTTTCTCGTGCTAAAGGTAAGTCATGCATTTGACATTAGTCTGTTAGGTCAATTTTATTCATTGGAGTGGATTATTTAAGCATTGTCTATATGCTTGGTTGCTCCATATATTGTCCTAAATGTTGTCTACTAATTTGCAGGTGGATAAACCATGTATAGGATGTGATCTCATTGATGGATTTGATTTTAGGAATACAGAACCATGCAGCGGGTGCATGTCAGAGTGAGTAGGATTCTCTCTCACTGTAATTTCTAGAAATGGTACTTTCCCAATCTTATACTAAATCCTCATGAGAGTATTTTATAATGTAATCATTGAAGGGAAAAGAATTACTTGGTAGCTTTTACCAAGAGTTTTCATTCAAAAATTTAGTAGCATTTATGTTCCAATAAATAAAACCATGAGAGATTATAGAAAAGAATTCAAATAGAATAGTGCAACTAGGAAGTGTGTCAAGGTTTTGTAGAAAAATGTTATTCACCGACTGTGTCAAAGTTTTGTGGAAAAATGTAATTCAACCACCAACGTAAGCATTAATAGTAACTTGTAAAAAGTGTTCTAATTTTATTGTGTGATGCTCATATCATAGCAATTAATATTTTTTTGAGCATAAAAAACTAATTTTTACCATCCAAGTTGTTTGTGACGTTAGTAGAGTAGTAATAAGGATTGTATTAGGCCTAAAAGACTAACTTGTAGCTTTCAATCTGATTGTGATGGCAATGGGACAATAACAAGAGTTCTTTGAGTCACTACAAAAAACTTGTATCCTTCAATTTGATGGTGAATCTAGTTGAACAACAATACGAGTTGCTTTTAGACAAGAGGCCTATAACATACTCTTGTGAGAAGTTGATTGATGCAAAAAGAAAATAACCAATATATGGCCAAAAAAATTGTTTTATAATATAAGCATTGACGAAATAAGATATTACTTCTTCTGAAGGAGTTAGATTTGTACACGGTTCACCAAAGATGACAATCTTTCAATAGTCGGGTAACATGAAATGAGTGGAATTTCATCAAAGTTAGTCATTTATTTTGAAATATAAAAGAGTCATATCTAACATAGTGGATGCCTTGAGTGGAAGATTGTTTTTAATACATTTGATTTCATAGAGGAATTGTACAAGGAAAAAATTGATGCCAAATGAAATGAAACCAACCGGCATGGACAAAAAATTAGAGATTTCTTTTATCTAGGTGGGTTATTATTGAAAGGATGGCAGTTCTCCATACCTAAAATATCCAAAAAGGAATTATATAAAATAAAATCACCATGGAGGATTGGCAAGTCACGTTGGCCTAGATGTGACATGAGTATAGTTGAGCGAACCATTATTGACCAAGGATGACTACAAATATGATAAATTTGTGTAAAGTTGCAAAATCTTTCATTGAAGTTTTATCCACACAAGAGAGAAATGATTCAATTTTTATGGTTGAATATAAGTTCTCAAGAATGGCACACTTCACTAAATGCAAGAAGATTGATGTTTTTTCTAACAATGCAAACTATTTTTTTAAAGTAGTAAGATTATATAGGTCGCAAAAGGGTATAGTCTTTGATACAAATACAATATTTGTTGAAAATGTTTGGAGATTGATGTCGCATAAGATAGGTACAAATTTTCAATTTTAATTATCCTATCACCCCCAAAAAAATGGGCAAACGAAAGTTGAACTTGTCAAAAAAAATTGTAGAAACAAGTCACCACATATTGAGCTTGCATACATAGTTCATTCAATAGACATCATTTCATCTACTGTATGTCATATTCCTACAAATGTCAGAGTTGGAACTATAGAAAATTTGAGTGTGAAAGGTGTTGAAGAGAGATTTTGCAAGTACACTGGAGATACACCGAAGTAAATAGTTGATATGAAATATTCAAGATACAAAACATTTTGACCAAAGAGATGGGAATAGCATTTTTTGTTGGGTAATTTGGTACTAGCGCACTTGAGAAATGGAGCTTTCCAAAAATATGCATTAAAAGTATTCATCCATGTAGAATTCTAAGCCAATTTCCTCAAAATGCTTACAAGATTAAACTGTCGAAGACATAGGTATCTCTCCAACCTATAATTTTACAAATCTATATACCTTCCATGTTGAATTATAAAGGTTGGAAATATCTTTCCAATCTTTAATATCCAGAAACATACATTAAAAAGCTTTGACCCTTTAGATCTCTAAGTCAATTTACTCAAAATACTTATGAGATTAAACTGCCAATGAGCATAGGTATCACTCCAATCTTTAATGTCACAAATCTATGTACCTTTCATCTAGACCACTCAACTAATGACACTGGAGAATTTGATTCTCAAATTCAAGACTCAAAATCCCAAGCATTAACTTATAAGAATAAAAGACAATAAATTAAGATTATTCATCATTCAAAAGTGTATCGTCTTAAAATGGAAGCACTTCCATGTTAAGACTATTTATCCCTCCTTAGGGGGTGTTTTGGGCCATTATCATGTTGTCCTCTAATTTCTGCCCCTTTTCCATCTTATGTGCCTGTTTAGGACCCTAATTGGGCCTCTCTGGGCACTGATTTCCCCACCTAGCATATTTTCCAGGGTCCTTAACCCCCTAGGTCAAGGTTGACCTTGACCCAAGTCCCCCTTTTTCATTGGAAAGTGTGCCAGATGTGGGGGGAAACTCAAAGTTTATTTTCCCACTTCCAGGTCGGCTGTTTCAGGATTCGAAGTGGTGACTCTTAAAAAATATTTAATATAGGTCCACTTCTAGGAGTATGAGCCTAATTGGGATTTAATTCTCATATTTCGGCCTCTCTAGAAGCTTGTGCCCTAGACTAGTATATAAGGAAGCCTTTTCCTGTCATTTTTTATCATCTACACAAAATCTATCGAAGCGATCGTCTACTTTCAGGCATCTACTTGGAGGCAAATCCACTTTCAAGCATCCATTGTTCTAAATGATTTCAAGCTTCCAAGTGTTCAATCAAGGTTTTCAAGTCTTCTTCTCAAGCATTCAAGTTCTCCATTGAAGATCAAGGATTCAAGCATTCAAGCCTTTAAAGGGATTTGGTTCAAGCATTCAAGATCCATCATTCAAACCCTAGATCTATCCATCATGGTGGTGTGATCTTCCTTCAAGATCATTTGTGCATCCTCAAGATTCATTCATTCTTCCTTCAAGGTGGATTCCAATCATATAATCATGGAGGTTTTGATTTACATTTATGGTTCTTAATGTTGATTCTAAGATTTAATATTAACATACTTGTTTACATTTGAAATACAATTGTATATCTATTGAATACCATAGCTTCGTTGTTAGCTCTACTTCTACTACTTTCTAGCATTCTCCATTTCAGTTTTGATTTCAAGGTTAATTCCTAAATCAGGGTTTGACTAAGACAAACCACTCCCCCAACAAACAAAACCATTTTTCTTGCAGGTATAGGTACAGAATAGAAAATTACAGAGCAGGTTTGGATACCCTTTTCGGCAAACTTTCAGGATCCGCAAACAGAATTTTCGTCAGAGCAGCGCAGGTCAAGGTCGACATAAAGGGGTACAATTGTGCCCCCATATTTGGGTCAAGGTCGACCTTTCTCAGAAAATAAAACAATTTCTAGGTTTTCTCTGTCTCTGTGTTTTTCAGGCCAAGGTAGGTTGCAGAATTTCTAGAAACCCAATACAGACACCAGAAAATATCAATTTCTAGATCTGCTACATTTCAAGATAAGTGTTTCATTTCATCCTAATCTTTCAGATCTATTGCTTTACTTTATAATTAAAAAATTAGACCCCCTTCCCCTCTTTATCCATAACCAGTTGATTCATTTTTGCATATATATATATATATATATATATATATATATATATATAACATTTTGGTGAACTCGCAATAGACAACTCTTTCTTTTTGGTGTTAGATACTTTGCCTCTTTTCCTTAAGACTAGCTTTTGCATACATATTAGATTAGTTTTCTTTTATGCTCTTGCATTTTAAAATACAAAAAAAATAAAAATAAATAAATCTACATACTCATAAAAATACAAAAATATTTCTTGTATTTCATTCACTATGAAGATCTTTAAGATGCTTTGGTGTGTGGTTATTTTCCTCATTATTCTTCTCTTAGCATCTCTTTATAGTACTTATGATGTTTATAAGAGTATCATCCATTTCATTATGTTTGTCACTCTTCATGTTTCACTTGCTTATGCTATTATGAGATTGACTAATACTAGCCTTCCTACTTTCAAAACTTTCATTAAGAATTTGTGTGGCGGACTTAT
>MU225224.1:738096-785335 GCA_018584345.1 Thuja plicata
GAAGCTTTACAAGATATGTACACTACAGGATACAATATGGTGGCTAAACAAGGTTATAAGGGTTTAGGGCTTGGTGTTAATGAACATGGTATTAAATATCTGGTTCATCTATCCCCTAAACAAGATATGCATGGTCTAGGGTTTCCACTATCCCAATTTAAGGTGGTTGATTTTGATCATCGCCCTCCTCTTCATGTTGTTATTCCAACACCTTAGATTACCCTGATACCCCTCAAGATGTGGCTAAGAAGGTGTATGTTTAGTTAATGGGTTCTAAGAAATAAATCTTTAAACCTATGCTGAAAGATGCGCTCTCCAAGTACAAATGCCCTTTTCACTATAGTAATACACATTTACTTGTTGATTGTGTGCATTTTAATATGTATGTTAGAGAAAGAGCTGCTTTAGGAATTATATCGCACTCTCGTGCAGTATTACAATTTCTTCATAATTTCCATACGGAGAATACCCCTTGTTCTTCTATAATATAGATCTATCCCCCTCTTGTCTCTGGACTGGGGGGCAAGAGGTATTTCTTCCATTTTTCTAGGATCCATTATGCTCTTATCATGTTTTTTTTTTTGAGCTTAATTGGTTATTCTTTCTATATTTTATCCATATGGTTTTGTATTATGATATGGTACATCCTTCCTTTGCTCATAATCATTCGTAACTCTCTTCTAGTATCGGTGATATCTTTTCTAAGACATTTATTTTGCAAAGATATCTCTTTGTTACAACATATCTTGATCTGATTGGTATATCCCTTGCTTTCATCCCTGGGGGGAAAGGTTTTCCTTCTTTCTCTTTGTCTAAGGATCTACTTTCCTTAGCTTAGTGGCATTTTTTTATTTTGCAACATTATTTCCTTATACTGACTTATGTTTTGGCTATGGATACTCTTTTATATGAGAGGTGATTATCCTAGGTCATCACCTCTTCTTTATTTTGCAAATTATGTTCTTTATAAACTCTTGCCCTTTCTTTGGATTAGAGTTTGCTTCCTTCATTCCAAGGTTCCTCTTCCTCTTGATTGCAGGGGCTTGATGATTGAATCTTTGATCCCTCTTTGCTTTTCTTTGAAAGATGATATTTTATCCAAAGCACTCCTCTACGGTGGGGGTCTTGTTGATAAGATGTCTTCCTCTTTGAGGATCCTTTTTCCATAAGTGACATATCTTTTTCATGATTATCTATGCTCTTATATGTAAGGGTCAATACTCTTCTCTAAGAATATAGTGTACATTGTTTCTAACAGGATATCTCCTTACTTTGTGAATTAGGTATCCTCCTTCTCTTCCTTATCATGTCTATTAGGTAGCCACAATAAGGAGGAGGGCATATATAGGGTCTTCCTTATACTATAGTTTACATTTTACAACATGTTAAATCCTCGAAAGGTAACGCACATAAGTTGCTAAATCCTGAAGAGACATGCATTTTTATTTTTGCTAAATCCTCAGAAGGTAACGCACATAAGTTGCTAAATCCTGAAGAGACACGCATTTTTATTTTTTTCTAAATCCTCAAAAGGCAACACACATAAGTTTCTAAATCCTGAAGAGACACACATTTTTATTTTTGTTGAATCCTCGGAAGCTAATGCACATAAGTTTCTAAATCCTGAAGAAGATACGCATTTTCAATTTCAAATATGCTAAATCCTCGGAAGGTAATGCACATAAGTTGCTAAATCCTAAAGAGTCATGCATTTTATATTCCATAGTGATACAAGAATGTGGATTTATGGGTATTCCAAAAGCCGTCAGAAGGTGCATTACAACTACAAAGCATAATTTATGGGTGAACTATCAGGTTTGGCTACCTATTGGGCTCTCCCTCCTTGGTGATTCATGGTAAGGTGGGCATCTTACTGGGCGAGGTAATCACTCTGTCTTTTATCTCTTTCACTTTCATGCTAGTAGGATTAGATGACGAGGCTATGTTATTTATAGTGTTTCTCTTATCTTTCTTATGTAGTCATTTATGATTTTATGATAGCTTTCCAAATATGATATTAGTATAGGAAGCATTTCTTAGCAAGGTTTCCTTTGCTAGTTGATTTGGGTTTGTTTTTGTACTAACCCCTATTTTTTGTATCTTTTATCTTTGTCTTTGTTTTTTCTTTGTTTCCGTGCCCTTGTGCATGTATGTTGAGTTAGAATCCTTGGCCTGGGGGCTCATGTCCTTGACTAAGTGATGTTCTACCTCGTTACGATCTACTGGAGTCTTTCTTCTAACTTTACCACAAGTATGTTCGATTTCCATACTCCCGATAAAGTGGGGGCTTAATGTATCCTCTTAAAATGGAAGCACTTCCATGTTAAAACTATTTATCCCTCCTTAGGGGGTGTTTTGGTCCATTATCATGTTGTCCTCTAATTTCATCCCCTTTTCCATCTTATGTGCCTGTTTAGGACCCTGATTGGGCCTCTATGGGCACTGTTTTCCCCACCTGGCATATTTTATAGGGGTCTTAACCCCCTGGGTCAAGGTTGACCTTGACCTCGACCTAGGTCAAGGTTGACCTTGACCCTGACCTCGACCTTGACCCAGGTCCCCCTTTTTCATTGGAAAGTGTGCCGAATGCGGGGGAAACTCAAAAGTTTATTTTCCCGCTTTCGGGTCAGTTGTTTCGGGCTTCAAAGTGGCGACTCTTAAAAAGATATTTAATAGAGGTCCACTTCTAGGAGTATGAGATTAATTAGAATTTTAATTCTCATATGTCAGCTTCTCTAGAAGTCTGCTCCCTAAACTAGTATATAAGGAAGCATTCTCCTCTCATTTTTTTATCATCTACACATAATCTATCAAAGCGATTGTCTACTTTCAGGCATCTACTTGAAGGCAAATCCACTTTCAAGAATCCATTGTTCTAAATTATTTCAAGCTTACAAGTGTTCAATCAAGGTTTTCAAGTATTCTTCTCAAGCATTCAAGTTCTCCATTGAAGATCAGGGATTCAAGCATTCAAGCCTTTGAATGGATTTGGTTCAAGATTTCAAGATTCATCATTCAAACCCTAGATCTATCCATCATGGTGGTGTGATCTTCCTTCAAGATCCTTTGTGCATCCTCAAGATTCATTCATTCTTCCTTCAAGGTGGATTCCAAGCATATAATCATGGAGGTTTTGATTTACATTTATGGTTCTTAATGTTGAGTCTAAGCTTTCATATTAACATACTTGTTTACATTTGAAATACAATTGCATATCTACTGAATATAATAGCTTTGTTGTTAGATCTACTTCTACTACTTGCTAGCATTCTCCATTTCAGTTTTGATTTCAAGGTTAATTCCTAAATTAGGCTTTGACTAAGGCAAACCCCTCCCCCAACAAACAAAACTATTTTATTGTAGTTACAGGTACATAATAGTGAATTATAGAGCAGATTTAGATACCCTTTTTAGAAAACTTTCGGGATCCGCGAACAAAATTTTCGTCAGAGCAGCACAGGTCAAGGTCAACATAAAGGGGTATAATTGTGCCCTCGTATTTGGGTCAAGGTTGACCTTGCTCAGAAAAGAAAATGATTTTTGGGTTTTCTCTGTCTCTGTGTTTTCAGGCCAGTGTAGGTTGCAAAATTTCCAAAAACTAGTACAGACACCAGAAAACATCAATTTCCAGATCTGCTACATTTCAAGATAAGTGTTTCATTTCATCCTAAACTTTTAGATCTATTGTTTTACTTTATAATTAAGAAATTAGATCCCCTTCCCCTCTTTATCCATAATCAGTTGATTCCTTTTTGCATTGATCATCTCCTTTCGGTTAATCAATTGCGATCTCCTTGTCTTGGATTAGGAGGTAATATATTTCTACAACATTTTTCATACACACACAACATAACACACCAATGTGTGTGTGTGTGTGTGTGTGTGTTATATCTTACAAAAAGATGTCAAGCAGTTGACGTAAGGAATAAATTGAATATCTAGCCAAATAGAAGAACATGGGTATACAGAATGTGCTTGGTTCAATTCACTTGAAATAAATATTTTGGCTAAACTATAGAAAGTTCCAATCATGCTTTATAAGTAGGCCAGAAACTCATTTTCCTGATGGAGGAGCTCATCTTTAGATTTTACAAGCATAACATGACCTTTTTTCATCACTTGGTTGTCATTGAACTACAAAATAACATGAAAACCAAGGTTAATAAATCATTGAAAATAGATTCAAACAATGGTATAATGTAAAGACGGCTCAGGGTTCTTCCAAAAGTGAATCAGTTGTTCATGCAAAGGTGGTCCTTTATTAGTGATGAGACCATTTACTGTCTCTATTATATTAATCTTTATACTCTGTTTTTAAGTATTACCAAAACATTTGTGGACTTATAATCAGTTGAACTTATGTCAAAGTACAGTTAGAACCATTAAACCCATGGGTAGAATAGATATGTCATGTTTTGCCAATATTATATATATATATATATATATTGCAGTATTTGCCACTATTCCAGAAATGCAGGAATGTAGCGCTATTATATTCTCTTTGCACTCCCAGCATGTTGACTTGGTCGCCCAGACTTCATTGCATATGTCGTGGGCTGTTATGTTTCCTATTTTTCCTCTCTGGCGTGGTTTCAGTAGATTGTTCCTTTTCTATTTTAGAATAAAGAAGTTGATCCTCTATTTATAGGGATTGGACTGTTAGTTTTTAAGTTCTGAAGTTTTGGAATACATTGTTATGTTGTATCTTGCACAACAAGTTCATTCCTAGTTTTATGTATTGTTCTTATGTAATTGGTTCTTGAAATATAATGAAGTGACTTTTGGTTTATCTTTTGTGTTAATAGATTAGCAGAAGCCAACCAAAGGGGCCCACTTGGGAGGTGGATTAGAGTAGAGTAGAGTAGATTTACTTTCAACATTTCCAGTATTCTAGATAGAAGATTACAGTTTCTTCCTACAGCATTATACTTTGTGAATGTTCCTATAGCACCTGCAAGGATAGTTTTAGTGAATGCTCTAGGTTGAAATAATAGGCTTAAGTAGAGTTTGCAATTTGTGGCATTAATTATAGTAAGGAGTAAGCGTGTTTCCTTTCCTGTAGCTCTAGTATAGATTCCTTTCATGCATTTTACCTTCCTGCAACATAGGTAGAATGACTCTTTAAGGGACTTAGTGCACATTCCATGTCGTACCATTTCAAGTATACATCCCTGGGTTGAAAAACTAAATGCACCTCATGGTGGGACAAGTGATCCTTAGATTGAATAAACTATTCCTAAGAGAGGCTTTGGGCACGATTACTAAGCACCTATTGTGAGGCAGTTCATTTTTGGTGCCACTACCGGGGATGGTGTCAAGCTAAGAAACTTTCTGAGTCATTTTTCATTTCTAGCTAGTTTTTAAATAGTGGTTTGTGGTCCTAAATTTGCTTCACTAGTGTGAATAATTCATTTGCATGCATCGAAGGGGAAGAAGAGACGAATATGGTATACTTCTTCCAGGAGAGTCTACGAATTTAAATGAACAAGTTGAAGAAGCTGAGTTACCTTTTGTTGACGCAAGTCCTGAGTTTCCTGCAACATCTTCCTCTGGAGCAGAGCCTTTTGATATAAGTGGTTTTCGGCCTTTCACTGAAATCTTGGCCAACTTTCTTGATAATTTTGACCCAAACACACCTGTTGTTAACAATCATGTAGCTAATATTCCTTTCTAGTAGCAAATCCAGCTCCCAATACCTCCAGTAATGGCACAACCTACTTTCTCGTTTCCTCTGCCGAGCCTTATAAACAATGCTAATCTCAAAAATATACCCTTTGATGCACTCCCAAAGTTTTATGGCCTGATAACCAAAGATCCTGACACCTTTTTGTTCGAGTTTGACATCCTCTGTCGTAGCTTTTACTATAAAATTGATGCCCACAAACTCAAACTGTTTCCAGCAACCCTGAAAGAGTCAGCCTTACGATGGTTCATGGGCTTAGGAGCAAATGTAGTAGGCACATGGGATGAGATGCAAACTCTATTTTTGCAGAAATACAAAGAATATTGCAAGGGGAGTGACCCAAGGGGAGATGCAATTTTTAGAATGTCGCAGAAGGAGGACAAAACCTTAGAGGATTATGTTTCACGTTTCTTATATACCATGCAGAAGAATCCCCAACATGTTCTGGCAAAGGATTCACAAAAACTAGTCTTCTTAAGAGGAGTGAAAGACAATTGTCTAGAAGCACTGGACCTCATGGTTGGTGGGGACATATCCCAATCTTCTTGGGATGACCTCAAGAAAATCTGTCTCAACTAATCCGGATCAAATGGGAAGAAAAGCAGAGGATATCAGTCTACAATCACTAAAGGGAGCAGTTCGGGCATTTCCAAGCTGGAGCTATCTAATTTTCTTGCGAATTTCAAGCAAGACATCATTAATGGTGTTGCTACACATCTCGACACCATGATTGCTAAGAAGAAACATGCAGACATTGAATTACAGTTAGCTGAGTACTGTCCTCATTGCTGTAAACAAAAGAAAGGCTACGGATACAAGCTGGTGGCGAACCTGGAAAATCAACATTTTCCTACATAGTACATGAAGATAGAAGGAGATGACAAGCAAGTGTTCTTCATTGGTCAACGCCGACCATGGGATTCAAGACAAGTTATGCCTCAGGACCCATTACAATTTTCAAATCCTTACAGTAATCAATGGCAAAACCAAATTTATTAGAATTCTTCTCAGTACTCTCAGCCAGCCTGGAATAACCAGTGGCCTAACCAACAAAATAACTAGTGGCCTAACCAGCAGAATCAATGGAAACCACCGCAAGAAAATTGGTAACAAAATAACCAATGAAGGGGGCCTCCACAATGGCCTAACCAAGATCCCACTTTTCCACAATTTCCACCTCCAGTACCTCCTCCTACAATAATGCCACCTCCTGCAGCCACTAGTCCTTATCCAAAGCCAACCCAATTACCTATTCAGCCGCAACCTAACCCAAATAGCAAGCAACAACAGCAACCAATGTATACCACTAATATACAACAGTATCCTGCCTACGCACTAGAAATATCTGATATCCATTTGAGGTATGGTACCACTCTGCCTGCACCCAAACATCCTATTATCACAGAAGTTGTAGATACTCATGTAGCATCAGCACCTCTTCCAGAGGCTACACTGCAAAATACCACCCAATCAACTCAAAAATCCAGCAAAACTTATGTTAAAACCTCAGTTGACCCTCCTTTTCCACAAAGGCTCACCATAGAAAAACCTATATCCCAAGAAGAAATATTGTTTGACATTCTTGAGCAGCTAAAAAATATGCACATCCAAATCCCTCTGTTCCAAGCTATCAAAGACATTCTATGGAAAAGCTATTAAGGACGCATGCTTTAAAAAGCCTAGAAGGAAAAAGAAGGACCCTCAAACAGTTCATGTGATAGGGCAACTTGCGGATATCATGTTGGGCAAGGTAGTTATACCCAAGTATTCAGACCTTGGAAGTCCAGTAGTTGACTTGATAATTAATGGACAATCTATTAAAAATGCTTTAGTTAATTTGGGAGCAACCATAAATGTAATGACCAAAGATACAATGCATAGATTAAGTATAGAGGGCTTGAGAACAACTCCAATAGTGTTACAACTTGTTGATAGTTCAACAGTCACTCCAGATGGTCTTATAGAGGATGTGGTAGTCACCTTGGACTCATGGGAATACCCTGTTGATTTTCTCATCTTATCACCTAAAGTAAACTTTGCTGGCTATCCAGTCATCCTAGGGAGACCTTGGTTAGGCACCACTGATGAAAAAATTAGTTGCAGATCATGAAGTATGACAATTTCAAATGGTCAGGCAATAAAGAAGCTAGCACTGTATCCTCCTACCCAGCCCCAGCCAGACTTGAGAGATCCTATTTGGCCAAAACTAGGGGATGAGGAAGAAGAGCTCAAGTCCGTTTCCCAGCTTATAATGATGCACATACAATATTTTCTGAAAATGCAAGAGGAAGATGATGTAATATAGAGTATTCTTACCAATGAGTGTATAGTAGCAAAGGATGTTTCCAAAAGTTCTATTTTACAACTATGTACCTATGAGGACTATGTCTTTCTAGCAATCCCTAAGATAATTAGCCAATTATTACCATGTGAAGTAGCTACAAGCCCAGTACCTGAGATGTCAATGGTAGAGCTAACAACTACTGTGGAAATTTCCCCTGGTCACAATCTGCATGTGAACAACAAGTTGCCACCACCACAATTGGCATTGTTAAGCAAACTCCTATCTAAGAATGAGAAAGACTTTGCTTGGGATTATGGAGATATGCTAGGTTTGAACCCCAAACTCTGCACCCATAGGATCTACATTAATGATGGCATCTTAACACTTCATCAACCTCAAAGAAGGATAAACCCAGCATTGCAAGAAATAGTCAAAATTAAATTGTAAAAGTTACTAGATGTTGGTTTCATCTATCCAATCTCTGATAGCAAGTGGGTATCACCTTTGCTCATTGTACCAAATAAGGGAGGAAAATGGTGGATATGTGTGGATTATAGAGAATTGAATAATGCCACCAAGAAGGATCATTTTCCTTTACCATTTATTGATCAAGTCCTGGACACTCTGGCTGGTAAGAAATACGTCTCCTTTTTGGATGGATACAAAGGTTACAATCATATCAACATTGCTCTAGAAGATCAGGAGAAGACCACATTCACATTCCCCTGGGGCACATATGCTTATTTTGTATTACCATTTGGCTTATGCAATGCACCAGCTACTTTCCAGAGAGTTGCAATCAACATCTTTGGTGATATATCACATGATTGTATGGAGATATATATGGATGACTTTACTACATTTGGTGTCACCTTTGAGGAAGCCCTGAAGAATTTGGAAAGAGTACTAATCAGATGTTAGGAACACAACTCGTCTCTCTACAGTGAGAAATGCTTCATGATGATGCAGGAAGGCATAGTGTTGGGACATTTTATCTCCGAAGCTGGAATCCAGGTAGATCCTATGAAAATAGAGGTAATTCTCACACTACCTATCCCTACAAAGAAAAAGGATGTTAGGTATTTCCTAGGACATGTTGGCTACTATAGGAGGTTTATCCAAAATTCTAGTCAAATAGCTAGTCCTTTGTATACTTTGCTTACCAAAGAGGTTGAATTTGCTTGGACAAAGGAATGTGATGAATCCTTCCTGCAGCTTAAATCACTGTTGACAACTGCACCCATACTTAGGGGCCATGACTGGTCTTTGCCATTTCACATTCATACAAATGCTTCAGACTACGCAATAGGTGTTGTCCTAGGACAAAAGTATAGTAATCTAGAGAATGCAATTTACTACATTATCAAGAGCCTCCATGGACCATAATTAAACTATATAGTGATTGAGAAAGAACTACTAGCAGTAGTTTATTCTCTGAACAAATTCTGTCATTACATAACTGGTTATCCCATTTTTGTTCATACTGACCATGCAACAATTAAATATCTCATGAACAAACCTGTCATAATAGGCAGGTTAGCAAGATGGCTCCTTCTTTTGCAGGAATTTGACATTACAATCATTGACAAGCCTGGGAAGGCAAATGCAGTAGTTGATTATCTATCCAGAATTCACCATGCTGAAGAAGATACTACTATGATAGATGATGCATTTCCAGATGAACATTTGTTTCATATTGATGTCCAAAGTCCGTGGTATGCTGACATAGCTAATTACCTTGCAGCTAACAAAATGCCAACACATTTTTCTTATAAGGATAGGAGACTGCTTGTCGAGAAAAGCTTTAATTTCTCTTGGATTGATAACATACTATTTTACACTGGACCTGATCAAGTAATGCGAAGATGTGTGCGAGAAGATGAGACACATGACATTCTCCATGCATGTCATAATGAGTCATGCGGGGGACACTTTGCAGCAAAAAGGACAACCCAAAATATTTTAACAACCGAATATTACTGGCCTACACTTCACAAGGATGCAGCCAGCTACACAAGGAAATGTGACAAATGTCAGAGAATGGGCCGACCAACTAGATCAGATGAAATGGCCCTTAATCCACAGGTGGTGGTAACTCCATTTGATAAGTGGGGCATGGACTTCATTGGCCCAATAGACCCTCCATCCAATGGGAAGTCTTACATCCTAGTGTGCACTGATTATCTGACCAAATGGGTCAAAGTAAAAGCCATGAAGCATGCCAGGGATCATAAAGTTGCATAATTTTTGTATGATGAAATTTTCACCAAATAAGGAGTACCAAGAGAACTTGTAACTGACCAAGGTGCTCAATTCACCTCCAATCTGATAACAAAGCTCATGAAAGAATATAATATTAGACATGAAAAGTCAAGCCCCTATCACCCTCAGTCTAATGGACAAGCTGAAGTTACAAATTGGGAAATTGAAGCCATCTTAACAAAAACAGTCCATCTGCATCACCGAGATTGAAGAAACATACTATTAGAAGTCGTTTGGGCATATAGAAGAACCTGAAAAACCACCACAAGGTTCACTCCATTTGAACTGTTATATGGAAAAGCAGCAATGCTACCCATTGAATTTGAACACAAAACTTTGCGGACAACACTGGAGTTAAATATCGATCTTCCTGCAGCACAAGAAGAGTGATTGGATGCATCTCAATTCCTTGGATGAAATGCACAAATCTTCTCTAGAGCGCACTGAAATAGTCCAGAACCAAAGGAAAAAGTGGCACGGTTCACATATTAAGAACAAAGAGTTTCAAGTTGGTGATTGGGCATTACTCTATGATTCCAGATTCAAGGAAATACCAGGCAAGTTGCAGACAAGATGGCTGGGGCCATATGAAATAAACCATGTCTTCACCAATGGAGCTATCTAGTTGACCACAATTGACCTAGTACACTTCAAGCTATTAGTCAATGGACATCGGCTAAAGTTGTATCATCAACCTCAAACAAAAGAAGACTTCCTGCAACAATTCCGACAACAAATTTCAATAGAGCAACATGTAACACTTCCTGCAGTAGAGGGTACAAACCTTCTTCCTGCAACTCTTCAATAGAATTTCATCGAGCATGTCCATAATAAAAACTTTGTGTTTACATGAATTTCATTCCCCCATTCACTTTCTAATTCTTCTTTCCAACTCATCTCATTTCTTTATCTTTCACCCACCCACCTTCCACGTCATCACCATTTTCCTTTCTTTGCTTCAAATAAGAGCCGAGATTGCTGATGCAAGCCGCCGCCACTTTCATTCCACTCTCGCCACCTTTTTCTAGCATGTGAAATGATCAAATGACAGGTACAAGCTTTTCAAATTTTTTCCATTTTTAGCTCATAGATTTTGATGATTATATCTAGTACTGCAATAAATGTATCATTGCGACATTAAGCCAGTTCCATTCCTCGTACCAATTATGCCAAGTGGGGACACTTGTCAATGTTTCATAGGGGGGAGGGAAGTGTATTAATTCCTAAAATGTCATTTCTATTTACTCCTAAAAGCTTTAACTCCTCAAATCTGTACTTCACCTTTGTCTCATTAAAGTCCCATTGTTATATCGCACAACTGTAGTACCTTTATTCCCAAATTATCTCTGATTGTCAGACTTGATGTGAATTATAATTAAATTATGTGGAAACCCACAGCAAGAGCTATAATTTCTCTTGTTAAAATACATCACCATTGTTCATGCTAAGAATAACAGAGGTATTCAGAAGGAAGCCCATAGTTTTAAAAATGAGTAGTCTGAAACTCAAAAAGGAACAAGGCATTTATCTACTACAGAGCAAAAAAATTGAAAATTGGCAAGCGCAGATGGGAGGCCAGTTGCAGAGACATGAGCCAGTAGTACATAGTGTGTTGCTTTTAGATGTTGAATTAGTAAGAAGGTTTAATGCATGTGGCTGGTTAGGATATTTATTAAAGTTAACAGAATTTGATGAAGACTCAGCTGCTGAATATGCAAGTACATTTGAGGAAGGGCAAGCAACTGTATGGGGATTGACAGGTGTCACCACAGAAGAATGGATAGCAGAAGTTACCAGGTTACCAATGTTTGGGGAGCACTACCCCAATGTTCACAATGCCAGATCAGCTAGTGCCCAGTTTACCCTACCAAGCGACCCTCCTCTAGAGATTACCAAACAAGGGTGCAAAAGAATGTCTATCCCTCCGCCGTATAATGAGTTTGCTATGCATATTATCAGGTATTTTACATGTGAAGGGATATTTTCTAATTTGCACACACATCATTTTAAAGCATTGAGTTATGTAAGGCATAATCTTCCAATGAATGTCCCCAATTTCTTATACAATATACTATGCATCAGTGCTGAGGAGACCCAAAAAGGAAATGTCAATTCTGTCACCCACCATGCCCTAATTAAATTGTTAATAGAAAGATCTCTTAGGGATGCCTCTCCCATGGCATGGTCAGAATTTGTCCAACATAAAACCCTACAACCATAGGTTAACCCTAATGTACAATCTGGTCATGATGATGCAATACCAATTGGCCCAGCCATTGAGCAAGATACCTAGGGGGCAGAAATTGAAAATCTGCAAGAAAGTATGTCTTTACCTGCTCATGAGAGAAATGTACTTACTTCTACCCGAACAAAAGGAAAATGAAAATTAGAGGGAGAAACTTACGTTCCTACAGCCAAGCCACAAACCCGTACAACATCAAAGGGGAAGAAAAGGAAGTCGATTCCTACAACATCTACTCCTGCAGCAGAGAAACCGAAGAAGTTTATTAAGAAAAAGGCTATGGAGATTGAAGAAACCCCTATGTGAAGAAGCCCTAAAATGAGAGGAAATTTCCCTAGAGTATCCTCAGAGAGCCAACCCGCTTCCCCTTTGCAATTTGATGAACATCCCAATGTAAAAATTATTTCGGATGATTCTCCAAATCAGTCTACAATTCCAGACTTTTCTCCAAATTCAATAGATACTTATGAAGCTGAACCTAATGTCTACCAAAATAGTCCCCAAGAAATCCATCAGGATATCCCAGACATTAAAGAGGAGAGTGCCTCAGTAACCCATAAGTCAGCCCACTCAGAGACTGCCCTAGTTCCATATAAAAGAACTTGGTTAACAAGTTTCTTAGAGCAGTCATGGAAGGAACAGAGGAGGCAAAGTAACCAGGCAAAAGATTGTGGCCCAATCACCTTGCAGATGCTTCTCTTTGGATTACATAATAAGTATGTTTTAACAATAACTTTATGGGGAGAAGAGAAAAAGAAAATGAAGAAAGTAATAACAGAGCAAGGGGAGGAGATTGCAGAGTTGAAAGAGAAATTGGCAAGACATAAACAAAAGATGGATCCTGCCCTTAAATTTGTAGATCAAATAATTACATGTAGGCCACCCCCTAGGGTTTATTCCACATGTTTGAAAGAACGGTTCCTCTTGTTCCAACTAATGATGACCATTAAATACATAGACTCCGAGTTCAAGTCAGCTCAAGAATTTTATGGCCTATACCAGACCCTTCCCTCATGACAACAAAATTTACTTTGTGAACTGTACATACATAACTTCATTATTCCAGCAAAGACTGAGTGGAACCCTCTACTTTACATAGGGGATGTACACCTAAGGGCATTAAAGTACTGGATGCACAATGAGGCCAATTATGATAGATAGTTAGAAAATTATAGGGAACGGGAGAAAACAGAACCATTGCCATTGAGGGTAGAGAGTAGCAAGCCAAATATACTCCTTAGAGATTGACAAAATTTGACCTGTGGAAGAATTAAAGAGGAAATAAGGGATAATTTTTTTGGGATCATAACATAGGTCTATGCAGAGTATGATAGCATGTCTTATTTTGTCTTTCAGAGAGCCCTGGATGGTGCCAGAAGCAGATGGGGTAGGTTACCCAGAGCATTTAAGAAATCAAAGCCACACAGTCCTATCAACCTCCAAGCAACTATTCACAGAGCACCAAAATACATGCAACCGGTTAGGCAAATTAGGAAGGAACTCTGGTGTCCACTCACCATGCAACCACCAATGCTCCTTTGGCCCCTGTATGACATCAACACTGACAAGCTTGACCGACTGTAGGAGGATCACAGGGTGGATGCCTGGGAGAAGACAAGGGGGTTCTATTACACTTTCAAGAGCCAGAGGCGAGGGAGGACAGAGGTTGCTGATTTTAGAGTAACTACTAGAAGATGCAATGCTTGAGGACAAGCATTCAACTTACCAGGGGGCAGATGATGAGAACATTTACTGTCTCTATTATATTAATCTTTATACTCTGTTTTTAAGTATTACCAAAACATTTGTGGACTTATAATCAGTTGAACTTATGTCAAAGTACAATTGGAACCATTAAACCCATGGGTAGAATAGATATGTCATGTTTTGGCAATATATATATATATATATATATATATATATTACAGTATTTCATATAACAATCAGGATGTGTGTTCTAATATCTGGATCAATTTGATTAAGTTTACTTGTATGAATATCTTTGCATGAAAACTAACCTGCCAGGAAGTAGGAGCCACTTGAGAGTGGTCGACAACATTGAAAGAGGACTTTGAAAACCAACTACGAATGTATAACCATCATGGCATTAGAAGACACGACTACTAAAAATGAGGAGCCACTATTCCATAAATGCAGGAATGCAGCACTGCTATATTCCCTCTGCGCTCCCAGCATGTTGACTTGGTCGCCCAGACTTCATTGCATATGTCGTGGGCTGTTATGTTTCCTATTTTTCCTCTCTTGTGTGGTTTCAGTCAGATTGTTCCTTTTCTCTTTAGAATAAAGAATTTGAACCTCTATTTATAGGGATTGGACTATTAGTTTGTAAGTTCGGAAGTTTTGGAATACATTGTTCTGTTGTATCTTGCACAACAAGTTCATTTCCCAGTTTTATGTATTGTTCTTATGTAATCGGTTCTTGAAATATAATGAAGTGACTTTAGGTTTATCTTCCGTGTTAATAGATTAGCAGAAGCCAACCAAGGGGGCCCACATGGGAGGTGGATTATAGTAGAGTAGAGTAGATTTACTTTCAGCATTTCTAGTATTCTAGATAGAAGATTAGAGTTTCTTCCTGCAGCATTGTACTTTGTGAATGTTCCTGCAGCACCTGCAAGGATAGTTTTAGTGAATGCTCTAGGTTGAAAGAATAGGCTTAAGTAGAGTTTGCAATTTGTAGCATTCATTCCAGTAAGGATTAAGTGTGCTTCCTTTCTTGCAGCTCTAGTATAGATTCCTTTCATGCATTTTACCTTCCTACAGCATAGGTAGAATGACTCTTTAAAGGACTTAGTGCACATACTGTGTCATACCATTTCAAGTATACGTCCCTGGGTTGACAAAATAAATGCACCTCATGGTGGGAGAATTAATCCTTAGATTGAATAAACTATTCCTAATAGAGGCTTTGGGCATGATTAGTAAGCACCTATTGTGAGGCGGTTCAATTAGTACCAACCCATAGCATGGGAAAGTTTAAACCATGTAACTTCTGGAGAAAATATGGTGTAGATTTGTGGAGTAGTCAAGTAATAAGTCAACTAGACTGTTACTTGCTAACATCATGGTTAAATCCAAAGAGGATGTCTTTATTTTAAAATCACTTTCTACTTCATTTGATGATATTCAAGTTTTCAAAGAGGTTCAATTGATTAATTCCAAATTTCCTCGATATTCTTCTATGCGGTTATTTCAAAGTTCTAGAAAATTGTCAACTACATTTACATCAATAAATATTTATATGAGGTGTATTTGTAACAAGAGTTAAGAATAAATTATTAATTTAAGTTGTTCCTTCAAAGCAAAGCTCAATTCTATTTTAAACCTTGCAAGCCACTTCTGGGGTTACTTTGATGTGACCATAGAACTGAAGAAACCACATAACAAACTAATTTCTTACAAAGCAAGTCCTAACATTGTTTTGAGCCCAATCCCACACTTTCAGGTTGTGGTGTGCATATAAATTCATAATGCCAATTCAAAATCCCACCAATATCATGCATTATAGAACTATGTAAATGAGAATGTTGGCATATCCACCATAATATCATTTAGCAACCAAAAAATGTATCTATAAATTCCACTGATTGTTAAATTTCACCATAAAAAAATACAATCTTAATAAGTGAATAGTAAATAATGAAATTAGTGAATGCTAAAATTCTATAGACTTGTTCTCTTTTAGTATTAGGCAGCACCTAGAATTGTTAGCATTTGATATAGTTGCATTTGATATTTGTATACACTTCCTTTCATATGTAAAGATTCATTTACGCTTTCAAATAAAACACCTATCGGTGTATCCCTTGCACCTCCTTTGGGTGCAAGTGCTAGTTTTTTAATTTATTTAGAGTTATAATGGAGGATTTGGGTGAGAAAGGAGTGAATGGTGATCTGAACATGCTCTATTATAAGACCCCTTCCCTAATAAGACTACCTCCATAATGATATTTCTTACCATCTTTTACATGTTTTTTTCTGAATATAAATACGCTAATTCATAAATATAAAACTTAAAATAATAAAATCAAATAAAAACTTGTCATGATGATATTTTCAATAAATAAGATAGGTCTTAACATTTGAAGGGTGACTATGCTTGGTTGCTTCTTTCTTTGACCCCCTTCACAACCAAACAGTCAATCTGGCAGACGGTATGGCCCTCCTATGGGGTCTTAAATTTGCCATAAGCATGGGATGTAGAAAGCTTGAAATTGAGGGGGACTCCAAAATCATCATTGAGGCAGTTCAAGGAACCTCCAAGGCTAGGTGGAAAGTGGATCCTATTTTAACTAACATTCAGGGCTTTCTTTGCAGGCTGGAAATGGTTAATATAAGACACACCTATATGGAAGGGAATACTGCTGCGGACTCCATGGCCGCTGTTGGTCTATTGTTTGATAGACTTTGATGTTGGAGGGCTATTATTCAGCTCCCTAAGTCTACTCAAGACTTTCTTTGACAGGAAATGAGGAATGGTAACAACACTCACTATGATGTTTGAAATCCACTTTTCAATTTGGCCACCTAAGGCTGGTCTCACCACCTCTCCCTCTCTTTCCACTTGTGTTGGGTTTGATTTTCTCTACCACCTAGCAAGAGATGGGTTTTTTTTTCTCATCATTTGGGTGTGGACGTGGCCTATCCTCAGTCCAAAATTTTTAATGTTTCATTATTATAGTAAGTTTCTTTCGTGGCAAGTGCAAAATACAAAGGGTTGTCATAGATTTGGTGCGGATTTTTTTGATGGCTTTTGCAGTTTGCAACTCCATTCTCATGTGCTAGCTCTCCTTGCATTTCTGGTGATGCATTTTGCTGGGCAGCACAATTACTACCCTATTAATGGGTTTAATTATGGGTTGATTAATTCAATACTAAGCCACGATTGTTACTGTGCAAAAATATTTTGCTTCTCGGCTTTTCACTAGAGTTATTTTGGCAAGAGTGGTTTCAATTTGTGTTTTCACAACATTTCTTTTTCTCTTCATGGGAATTCCCCTAAGAGCCACAGTTTAATCAGTTTAATCTTTGGGTGGGTGCCCTTGTTGCTTTGCAATCCCAAGATGGAAATGGGTGGAGATAGACATAGAGTTGAACCTGATAAAATTGAGGAGGCATTTACCTTCGACCCGATGGTTATGTACTTCTACAAGGAAGGTGGTATCTTTCCCTTCATGGAAAGTATGATAGGGTATGATGAAATGATTTCCAAACAGTTTGCGGCGTTCTAGAGTGAAAGACGGTTTTCGGTGAATGGTATGTCATTTGAGATTAACAAAGAGGTTATTAGAAAGGCCACTGGCCTTCCCACCATGGTTCGCAAGTGGAAGAAGACTAGTAAAGCCCCAACAAAGACGAACCTCGCTCATTTCTTCCAGAGCCCTGAGGAGAACCATGCTCCTAAACATGGCAGTTATAACATTTCTACCTCTCTGAGTTTTGGTGAAAGATGTGCAAGCTCATCATCAAGTATTTCACATTGGAGGGACGGTCTGAAAATTTTTACAACTACCATTCTCCTTTCCTCAATCATCTTAGGCATAAAAATTTGATTTCAATTTGGTTTTTTTCTGTTGCACTCCATGGAGAGTAATGTGACTGATGTTTTGAAAGCCAAAACTTTGGGGAAAATACCAGTCATCCTTCACCATGGCCTTATGTTGAGGGTGTATAATTTTCATCGTGCCCTTTTTCCTCCTCCCACTATCTCTGTGGCCCAGAACACCCAACCTTTTCCTTCGCCCTCAGTTTCTCTAGAAAGGGCTTCCTTCCTACTCCTTCTGGTTCTAAGGGTTTTTCTACCACTGTTTCTAGCCCTAATTCCTCTGAAACTCACCTGACCCCTGATTCACTGGCTAACTCCAAGAGAGACCATACCCCAGAGGCCTCCAACCAGTGCCCCAGTAAAAAAATTAAAACGATTATCATCAATCTGGACACCATTGAGAATGTTCACCCCTAGCATGGCCAAACCTGCTGCTCTACTAGATTGGCGAAGGAAAAGGGTAAAAAAGCCATTAAAAATTGTTGAACTAGGAGGATGTCTCGGTGGGATCTGATAGTCGTGAAGGAGCAAATAATATTTTGAACCTGATGGAGGAAAAAGACATGAAACTAAACATTTCCACAAAGGAGGTGGGTGAGAAGAAGATTCCTTCTAAGGAGGTTGGTAAGACGAGCACTGGCGGGGTGGTGGGAAAATTTAAACACCAAGTTTCCCAACTGGAGAAAAATGTGGCATAGTTGAAGGTGGAAATGGAGGGAACCAATAAATGGCTATTGGACGTTAGCAAGTTTGCGCTGAAGGTCATGCATGCTTCCTCAACCACCCTTTGTATGTTCAATGAGAAGGCTTCTGATGGGTAGGTGATAGAGGAGGATAATCCTCTTGAACTCTTCAGGTTTCTGCAGGAGGAGTGGGTGGATTTGCTACTGTCAAAGTGCTTATGGAAAGGGAACTGGCCCTGCTTCTAGTTTCTGGGATGTTGCGGCTAGCCCTATGGGCCATGGTTTATTTTTTTGGTATAGTTTTAATGCTAAGACTTTAATGATGGTTTTCAGCCCTGCGTGGCACATTTTTAAGATGTTTAAGCTCTATACCCTTAACTCGGGTTTTTTTATACTAAGAACATGTGCTGGTTCTCTAGTTTCTTTATTTTAGTTGTTGATAGAGTTAGATGATTGTGTTGTTTAGCTTTGACTTGCACTCTAGGTTTGGTTAATATGTTGTTAATTCATCTCTAGAGTGTTGTTTATGTACCTTGGGCCAACACCCTCTTACTGTTTCTTTTATCAAAAACATTTGAAGGGTAACTTTAAATTAATAATTATCTAAAAGAAAGCATTTTGGAGATAAGGTTAAACATCAAATTTAGGCCTCAAATGGAGTCCCCGCTTCTTTGTGTTAGTTCTATAGCTTTTTGTATTTATCAATTTAATTATAGTTGTCATTTTTAGTTTATACTTCTTTTTGTTGGTTCATAATTTTTTGTTATTTAACAATTTGATAAAATTTATAATTTTTGGTTTATTTTGTTTAATTTTATGACTTATTTAGATTATCAGGAATGTGATCCTATTTTACATATAATACACTAATTATCAAATGAAAAACATGACTATAAAGAAAAACATTTAATTTTATTCATACTTATATTCTTTATGTGTATGTCCATAATGTCATATAATATAATTACTATGAAAATAAAAGCATGACTATGAAAAATATTTTAATTATCTTCATATATCTTTCTCTACTCATCTTTAAACGTATAGTGTCGCAGTTTAAACACTTCATTGGTGAAGTGATAGCCAAAGTTCAAGCCCCTGTTGAGCCACTATGCTCGTAGGCCTTGTGCCTTTGCTAGGCTATTAAGCTCACACGTTTGAACAAGTGAAGTGTGGGGATGAGGTCCCTTGTTTGTGGTCTCTTTAGTTCATAGCTTCGGGTCAAAAGTGTTTCATGTGGAGCCAGAGGGAGTGTCATGTCAGCATCACCGGTCACATTAAAACGTTTACCAAACATTATTTAAAAACTAAATATCTTTCTCCAATCACTTTAGTGAAACTAGTATACATATGTTTTTTAAGAAAATAAACATTTTTTAGGTATGTGGGTTACTTAAATAACATGAGCAAGATGATTAAATTAGATAATAGAATTGGGATAGATAATATAATTTAAACAAATACAATAATTAAATAGGATTGGTTTATTTAGGTTTGGAAAAAATGATGAATAAATAATTTATTAATGTTGATATGAATTGATTTATGACTATAGTAAAATTGTTTAGCTTGTTGTAGTTATGTACCACAAGTCACAACCCACTTAGCCAGTTGACCAAGTAGGGACCCCCTTTTTTGCTTCTAGGGCCTTTTTTGGCTTTTCCTTGACTCTCTTTCCTTAATCTATTTTTGAGCTTCTGAGCTTTGAGGTTTCGAGGGAGTCCAAGTCATGTTTCACATCCAAACCTACAATCTTGAAAGGCCAACCCTCGAAGGGGAATGAGATTTTGGGATTCAAGGGTGAATGGAGCCTTGCCAACTCCTCGATCCCTGACTACCTGATAGGTGAGTTTTGAGAGTGAGGTGGTAACATTATTGAGGCCTATAAAAGGTGACTTCAATTCTTATTGCACTACTTTATCTCCAATCAACAACAAAATTTCACTACATTCTTGAATGACCATTTTTACATTTCATGCCTATCATCTTGCCTAAGGACTATTAGATATGTGTTTACACTTGTCTCTGCTTTTGATTAAGTTGGCATCAAAGTCTCCTCCTCATTTTTACTCTTCCATAAGTAGGTTCTTGTGCCCTTGTTGTTGTAGCATTTTTTCCCTTGTTCTTTTGTCATTTTTTCTTGTTTCCTCATTATGTTTAGTCTATTTTCCTTTTTGGGGTTGTGTTTCTTTGTTTGGTTTTAGGGTTAGTTGTTAATTGGATTAATATTCAATAAAACTTCCTGGAGGCAAGTGAACCAAGACTTCCTCATTTTTTCTTGAGATCATAATAAATAGAGGAAACATATTTATGAATAGTCGAGTCATTTTTTTCATAAAACCCTAAGTCCACACAAACATGGCTCTTCAGGTTTTGCCCGGATCCAAGATCCCTAAGCCTCAAAATGTTTTGACCTTTTGAGGATCAAGTGATTAGGGATCTCATTACCCATCATATATCAGGGTTATATGAGACTTGAAACCTCATCGTTGTGCATGAGCATCAGGCAGCAGGGATTATGGCATCCTCAATCCCTGAAATCATGTTACCCTAATCCCCGATATACATGTATTTTTTAAAAGGCCAAAGGAGTTCCCTTTTGGATGATTGAGGGTGTTGATACATCCAAACCTTGAAAATGTCAAGGATTACATCACCCCAAACCCCGAAAACGTATAAGACTTGGTATTTTATTGATGGGTTTGTGCATTCAGTGGGTTTTGTCTTGTTTTCTTTCCTAAGGGTAATGGATGTTATTAGTTGCTTTTCTTTCCTATTGTAGCTAGCTTACTTTATCGCTCTGAGATTAGGGTAGTTTAATAAAATTGAAATGGTTTTAACATTTACCTTTTCTTGTAGAAAAGGATATATGACTAGTGTAACTCTAATAAAGTATGAATCCCTAGGCTATCATAAGCCCTTCAGGCTAGGTAACAACCATTTAGAGATCACTGACAAAGATATTGGGAACATCAAATTAAAGGATTTATTTAGGCACATGTCCAATCATAATGGGAGATTTGTGATGCTTCCTCCCTTGTTTATTCAGTGTTGATCTAGGTAGTAACATACCCTATTTTAAAGTAGTTTGTTGATTTGATAATGGCACACACAAAGCATTACAAACCTGAGCAAATGAAGGTATTTGGTAGATTGGGCGAGGTAATCCTTGACACCAAACCTAATAACATCAATATTATCTTTAAAATTCATGTTCATGATGAATATGGAAAGATATCTAGGGAATATGTCAAAAAGTTCTATAGGAATACAATAGATATTGAATCTTATATCAATGAAATTATCTTGAAAGTCCAAGGAAGAGCAGCCAACTGGATAAGATGAATCTTCACATTACATACCTCCAAGAATATATTAAGAATTATTTTACCAATCTAAGCAAAGTCTTTGGTCTACCATAAGCTAGATAGCTAGAGCCTTGGATGGTCCTCTACATCAAAACCATCCAAAGGAGGAAAGAGAAGATAGACTAGGGAAAAGTTATCATTGATAACCTAGACAAACAATTGTTGAGAGTGAAAATTGATTCTAGGTTCTACATGAACTCATATATAGTGTATCTCCTTCCAGCACAAACCACTTTCCCTAGCTTGAAGAGAGTTAGTTCATTAATGAACCCAAAAACTTGTATTTATTTTCATTACCCACAACTAGTAGATAAGGATAAGGTAGAGAAGCCATACTATATGATTGTTAATGGTGCCTTCATTTTTGTGGTCATTAGGACAATTGTAGGAGTTTTTTCAAAAAGGATATCTCTAGAAGTGGTTTCCCAAATTAAGAAGTTTGAGGATCACAACATTTAATTCAGAATATTTCCTTACATCAGAGTGGTAAGTTGTACCATGTAGCCCACCAAGCTTGCTAGGTACCCCTCAGATAAATTGATCCTCATGGAACTATACAAGTAGATTGTTGACGCACACCACCTAATTGTTAATAAGCATAAGCCATGCTTTATTTTCCTTATAAGAATAGGAGCTCATAGTTCCCATGATAATAAGATTGCAAAGGCGATAGGGCTAGAATGGGGTGAGTTCCCACTTGATGAAATTTCAATCATAAGGGTAAAATTAAATTCCATTGTCACATTCAACCATGTCATGGAATCCCACTTCAAGCATGATCCAATATAGAGTATCACTAGGCAAATTATGCAGACAATTATGAAGTCCTAATCAGAGACTATTGCAGGATGGACCTCGGCCTAACCAAGGATGTAGAGAGGATGCATGCGTTAGAAGAGCATAGGGAAAAATATTTAGATGAAAGGTTGTTACCTATGTATAATGAGGATATGGTTTTTGCTAGGGTCATCCAAAATGTTTACATCCACAAAGATGAATAAAAGAACATGGAATTCAGGTCAAGGTAAGTGATTAAATGCACCCAAGATTGGATAAATAAGCCATTCAAACTAGATCCAATTCCCACGATGAAGGGAGTGGACAAAATTTTGAAGGATAATCCCAGTGCTTCCAAGAGGAAGAGGACCCCTACATTCAAACAAGTGTCATCTACCTCTCTTCCAAGATAATTCTCTAGCCATGAAGGGCCTATAGCTAACATAGTACCCACCCAAATTGAGAGGCACCAGAAGACAAAAGAAAATAATAAAGGAAGTTTCTTCTCATTAACACCTACAGTTTCTACCCCTATTCCACCAACTACCACTTCATTTGCTTCTACACTAGAAACCACACTAGTCATTTATAGTAGATACACCATCATTATCTAGACCCAAAATTTTTCCTTTCAAAATTAAACTCAACGAGAAGAGAAAATCCTCCACCCTAGGGGAAAAGGTATTTAAAAGGATAATGAAAGGCCCCACTTAGTGGAGATAGTAATTAAGGTACCTAAATAAACCGAGGAGGAAGAGGATGCAAGCCCAACCTTGGTCACAAGGAGAATAAGACAGACCATGTTTGTCATTGATACTACTTAGACTCTTGTTTTAAGATATCTCTCTTTAGAGGAAAACCTGTCAAAGCCTCCTTTCAAAGTGAGAACCAACCAGATCAACTATTTGCAAAAAATGTTCCCTCACAAGAGATCAAGATAGAATAATGAGAGTAAGACCAAGAAAAGGAGAAGTAAAACCCCTAGGCCCCAATTAATTTATTTTTTTGACTTTTCTGACCTCGAAGGGATGGATGAAAAAATTCAAGAGCCCCCTAAGAAACATGTACTAGGAAGAAATAGAAATGCAAGATATGCCCAAGAACTTGGATTGGGGATAATATAATAATAAGTATGAGGAGATCTCTATAAGCACTAACGAGGATATTGGATCTCCCATATGAACATAATAAGTTATGACTATGGAAAGGGAATAGTCAGCTAGAGAAGAAGTTAATAAAGGAAAAGGAGAGATGAGCAAAGAAGAAGAAGAAATAGGAAGAAGAAAATAAATAAACTACCCCTCCTGGGAAGGAAGAAGAAAAACATGAGGCCTCCTCTCCTTTAGGACATGCCAGCATGTCTCCACCACAACAAGTGTCATCTTCCAGACATGCAGAAGAGATAGAAGACCAGTAATTACTATTCCAAATGGAAGCATATTGACCTCTTTTTGCAAAATTGACACCTAGGTGTCTGAAAAAATCCATTCAACCACAAAAGAGGACATACATGGAGATAGAGGGTAATGACATCTTTTCAGTTGGGAGAGAAATGTAGAAGGTGAGCCTATCCATAGGAAACCAAAGTGGTTATCCTATGTAACCACAAATAAGCAAGAGCTCTAGAAAGACAAAGTTGTCACCTCAATGATGGATAATCTTGTAGAAGAATTGGTCCTGGAAGTGATGGAGGAGAATCTAGTGTGTAAGACAAATCTTACATCACCAAAAAATATTGTTGAGTTTTTCAATAAGAGCTAATTTGGACAGGGTTACTATCTTTAGCAAGTTTACTATTTTTAGAAAGTCTTTCATTTGAGCATGGATTGTTCCAATTAATTCCATGGAGGTTCATTGTGGATATATAATCATGTGGATAAATTTTCATAGCAAGATCAATCCCGATTTTAAAGATATTGAATTCTTTAGTTTTGGCGGGATGGTACGAAAAACTTTGAACTCAATTTTGAATGCTTTAGAGGCTCTAAAAGGGATCAAAAATTTTTGAGGATAGCACTTTACAATTTTGGGTTGTAGAGCACTTCGAGAGGTTTCCTAAAAGTGGTTATAATAGTAAATTAGGTGCATGAGTTGAAAGTTTTGGCTTCTGGAAGTTTTACAATCAAGACTCAAGTTTCTATACAAAAAGGAAGAAAAAGAAAAATCACTTAGGTAGGAAATTGAACCCTGGGTGCCAAAGGGGAAAGACCTACTTTATAGAATATTCTAAGTTATTTATTGGCACTACATAAACAAGGATGAAGGTGGGTTTCAGGATCAGTTCTAGAAGAGTAGTTTGTGGCTCTGTATTCTGATTATTGTAATGACAATGCCCATGTAGTTGTAGCATGTTATTTTTTTGAACATTGTACAATGCCATTTCATTGAAGATAATAGAAAGTAATTTATTTTTTCTTGTAATTTTATGGTTATTTCCCTGTTGTGTTGTGTGTGTTTGGGTTAGTAAGGGGAGTACCCTTCATTAAGTGGTATCAGAGCATAAGTTCCTGAGTGTGTAAATAGAGCACCAAACTTGAGTTAGTTTACACCAGGACTGTGGTTGTGAGTTTGGGAAATTGTTACAAGTGTGGTTGCCTTTTCATCAAAAGATTGACTTGTTAATGCCCGATACAACCACTAGACTTATAGAATCCATAGGAGGCAGTTAAACCATGTCACAAATCCCGAGGGGAGTGCTGACCATTTTTCCAATAATTTCCCCCTCGGCATTACCCGAGGGGATTCAAACCTGTGACCAAGTTCTGATACCACTTGTTACAAGTGTGGTTGTCGTTGCACCAAAAGATCAACATGTTAATGTCTGATAGAATCCAAAGGAGGCAGTTAAACCATGTCACAAATCCCAAGGGGAGTGTTGGCCATTTTGCCACCAAAAATAAGTAAGGAAAATGGATCCACAAAGGAACTATGGTGGAAGAATCACCAATGTGACAAAAGAGGGTTCTAGAGCCCTCTAGAGACAAGTGCAAGCACTATAAGAGGAGTTGTGTAGAAGAGATGATATTAGGGAAAGAGATGAATGTGAGGATAGATTTGAACAGGAAGGAAAATTTGAGGAAGAGTAAGAAGTGACTAGAGATCCTGACAAATCTAGGTTTTTAAGGGTTGTCTCCAAGATTGTAAAGAGATCAAAACTTATATTTTCTACATTTTTTGTAAATATTAATCCACACGAGTTGATCAATTGGATCAATGATATGAAATAATACTTTGAGTACGAGGAAATAGAAGATCTTGAGAGGGTAATATTCATAAAGGCTAAGCTGAAAGGTCATGCTAAAACTTGGTGCAGAGAAGTCCAAGTGGAAAGAAATAAAAGAGGGAAGGAGAAGATAACAAGTTGGGATCAGAAGGTGGACAAGTTGAAGAGGTAGTTCATTCTTGTTGACAATGAGCTTGATTTTATAAAGAAAATGCAAGGGTTAAAGCAACTATGATTCCAAGAGTAAAAAAAATGGTTCTATTAAATCCTTATCAAAATGGGTCATTCTAAATCCAACAAGGAGAAGGTTGCTCATTACATAAATGGGTTGAGGCCAAGTATTCAAGAAGATTTGATAATAATAAGAATGTCTACCATGCCTTGTAAGGAAGAAAGATATTTGAAAGTCTCATAATATCATATGCAAGAATGCCAATAAAGAAATATAAACAACATTAAATGAAAGGGTGCATTATTCACTCCATATGATTGATAAAGAGATGGAGAAATGTAAGAACATAAGTTATCACACACAAATCTAACTTAGTAAATTCCATGATGAAAATTACCTAAATTAGACCTAAAGATGAAATGTATTAGATACAAGCACACAAAGGAGATATAACACCAAAATCAGAATGAAAATATCGTGCATCGGGTTCACCAAAATTGTACAAAAAGAAAATTGGAAATTTAATGCAATGTGGATTGTTCCCCTTTTCCTAATGTATAATCAAAACGAAGATAAATCTTTAGGATCAAGTGGGACTTGAGCTCTAAGTGGGACAATGATCCTTCACTGATTGATGTGTTGGAATGATATGGATGATACATGATGATATAGAGTACAAGGCTAAATAAGAAAATATAGGTATTTTAGAAAATACAGACTATCGAAAAATAGACGAAAAGTTGTAATGACCTGAGATGGAGATCTGAGAATTGTATCGACTTGTGATAGGAATGTGAAGGTGATCTCGGGTAAGTGCATAAAGATGGGGTACCAAAAAGGGGGTATAAGATGTCACTTTTTTATAAAATCAACAAACTATGATCTTCAATGAGAAATTGAGGATAGTTAGATTCAAATTTTTGAAATGTGACAAGAACAAGAGTTGTTCTACTCCGAATCTAGTTTCTAAACTACTAATCTATTTTAGAAATGGTGGAGATTAAGGCCCTGAAAAAGGGGAGAACAAAAAGTGGTCCTATTTTTTGTGAAAAAATATAACATAGCGTCTGGTGTACTCCCCCTAAAATGTTATTTTTTTTAAAAAAAAAATTAATAGCTCATGTGAGAAATTAGCGAACACCACCTAGTTTATCCCAGATTTTTCTACTAATTTTTTGATGAAAGTACATTTTTTGTGAATTTCCAAAGTGGACATATCCTGCAAATGTGAAATTTTGTGTGCCCCCCCTAGAAATCATTGAAAACTAATTGAAAATCAAAACTTTTTTTTTTAGGTGTGTAGAATGGAGTCTAGTTTCTGAAAATGTAATTTGTTTCAACATTCGACGAACAAGCCAAAATCTGAGCCCAAATTAATACGCATTGTTTTTTGACAAAAGTCAGACATACGTACAAAATAAATTAGAGATGAAAAGATTAACATAATTAGAATTCAAAATGAATTATATGGTTAGATAGCTAACAGAGAGATCTACAATATCAAGCTGTCTAATTTTATTGTTATTGAACCACGTGAAAACTTGACAGGGAGCACACAAGAAAAATGTGAATTTTTGTATGTTTGCTGGAAAACACGTCTTAGACCTCTTTGAATCCTCCAAGCCTTTGGGTTGTATCTCCAAGGAAAATCCAAGCCTTAGGCTTGGTAAATTTAAAGTATTTCAAAGTGCGTAGGCTCTATGTAAATTTATTATTTACATAGCACATACGCGCTATAGTGTGTATGCACTATAGCATTTATGCGCTATGTAAACCATAAGAAAAGGCTAGAGAGAGAGAGAGAGAGAGAGGTGTAATGCCCAGGTCCTGTTGTTACCGACAGTTAGCTCGACTGTGCTCTAAGGTCTATTGCACAAACCTTATAGGGTATTGTTTCACCATATCTTGAGGAAGTCACTAAGATCTTTACCTCAAGTGCCCTAGACTAGGCTTACACTGTAAAGCTACTATTTCATGCTATGGAACCTATTGGAATGGCTTCCTCTTCCAAACTAAACTGATGGGTTCAACCTGAAGAACACAACAATACACACTGCTCATGGAATCCATTAAATATGTTCTTTTTATTCATAAGAACTAATCTATTACAGGATGATGTCTTCTCTTTTTTTCTATATCTTTCTCCCTCTCTCCTCCCACTACAAAAGCTTTTAGCTATATGTCCAACCATCAAAAATATCTGATACTCGTGGACAATTTCAACCACCCTGCACAGGCGGCCAAACTGAGCAATAAATGACCCTTACAGAATAGGAATAGATGTCCCTAATCATTTCAAGCAAAAATGACACATAGAGAGTCGTTGCAAATGACCCAGCTGGTCACATCCCACATTTCCTAGGTCGTTAGCCGACATTACCGAATGCCAAAGTTGACTTTTAGAAATCGTCAGTTTCCAACCCCAAGCGTAAAATCACAAACCCGACAACAAACACCAATGCCAATCGAACATTACCAAAAAGCATCACCAATGAGCATCACCAAAAAGCATCACCGACAAACATAAACCATCGGACATTGCCGACAAACAGAAACTGATGGACATAAACCGATGGACATCGCCGATGAACAGTATAACTTAACTGCAAAGCATCGATCTTTGTTTGCTAGAGCCTTGTTGCATTTCCAGAGGTTTATAAGATACCTCAACACACATCTTTACTAGGAAACAACCTAAGAAACTATGGTGTTTATTCACCGGCTGACCTTAGTCATTACAAGAATGGTAGAACAAAACACCTTACAAACCAAAAATACCTTCTAGCCTAAAAATGTTCCTAACCTTAGGTGCTCCTACACCATACTCCCCAAACAAAAAGAAATCAACTTCTAGGTGATTGGAGCAAGTCAGGATTGATGCCCAACTTCTTAAAATCAGTTTCCTATACCCATGTAGCCTGTGAATCAACCTTGCCTTCCATTTGACCAGATGTTCCATATAGGTCTGTCGTCTAGTCTGCTTGGAAACTCTTGAATTCAACATTGTGTCTAGCTTCAGTTTCAGTGTAATAGGAAGTTTAAGTACTTTGAGATCCTTAGTATCTCCTATGAGATCATAATCTCCTTTGGGAATTGGACCTTTATAGGATACCAAATCTGCCACATTGAAAATAGGAGATAATCCTATGTCTGCAGGAAAATCAACTTTACAAGCATTAGACCCATATTTTGCCAATATTGCACAAGGGCCTATCTTCCTCATCTGAAGTTTACTTGGAACTCCTTTCTACAGTCTTGCTTTAATGAGGTGCACCATGACCAATTATCCAACCTAAAATTGAACATCTCTTTTCCTTGCATCTACCTTCTGCTTGATATGAGTTGTACTCTCTATCAATGTTGCTTTAACTGAGTCATGGACCTCCTTCATGGATTGAGAAAAATCTTCAGTATACCCAATCTTCTCTGTACCGCTACCAAGATCCCTTAACTCACATATACCCCTGGGATGAATCCCATACACAATTTCAAAAGGGCTCTTTCCAGTGGACCTATTAAATGTATCATTGTAGGCAAATTCTGCTTGAGCAAGTAACTAATCCCATGATTGTCCATACTCCTTGGTAAGGCATCTCAAAAGATTACCTAGACTTCGGTTCACCACTTCAATATGACCATCAGTTTGTGGATGGTAGGCTGAGCTAAAAGAAAGATTTGTACCAAGCTTCTGCCACAAAGTTTTCCAAAAATGACTCATAAACCTGGAGTCCCTATCAAACACAATACTCAAAGGCAATCCATGTATCCGTAATGATTCTCTAAAGAACATATTGGCTATGTAACAAGCTTCATGTGTGGTCTTGCATGGTACAAAATGAGCCATCTTTTTGAACCTGTCAACAATTACAAAGATGTTGTCCATTCCTTGCTTGGTCTTTGGTAACCCGACAACAAAATCCATACTAAGGCATTCCCATGGTCTATTTGGAATAGGAAGGGGCTGATACAATCCTACATTGGATGAAGTCCCTTTTGCCTTCTGACAAGCCAAACAAGTCTCTACATACTTTTGGACGTCCCGATTCATCCTTGGCCAATAGTAATACCTTTTGGCCAACTCTAAGGTCTTATTCAACCCAAAATGTCCACTTAAGGAACCATTATGCTTTTCCTGTACTAGATTCTCTCTCATGGAACCTCTTGGTACACAAATTTGTCCTCCCTTAAATAGAAGACATTCTTGAAGAGTATACTCTGAATATTCACTATGAAAATTAATTTGATACTCGTGACATACCTTGTATGTTGCTACAAAATCTTCATCTGTTGGATACAAATATTTGAAGCTTTCAATGCCAATGCTTCTTAGCTAAACTTCTTGTACTGTGAGTAACCTTCTAATCAATGCATCTTCCACCTTATTTTGCACTCCCTTCTTATGCTTTATTGTTAAGGTAAAGGCTTGTATGTATTCCACCCATTTCATGTGCTTATGACTGAGTTTATCTTGTGAACTCAGAAAACTCAAATCCTGATTGTCGGTAAAGACAACAAATTCTTAAGGAAGTAGATAATGTCTCCATTTCCTTAGTGATTTCATTAATGCATACAATTCCAAATTGTATGAGGAATAATTTTTCTTGGCATCATTGAGTTTCTCACTATGAAAAGCTACTGGCTTTCCTTCTTGACTCAATACTGCACCGACAACAATATTACTAGCATCACATTCCACAGTAAACAATTTGTCAAAACTAGGAAGTGTCAAAATTGGTTGAGTCGCTATTCTCTTTTTCAGATGCTTAAATCCTTCATCAGCTTGCTCATTCCATTGGAACTTTTCTTTCATACCTCCTTTGATGGTATCTAAAATAGGTGCACTAATCTCACTGAACTGTTTGATGAATTTTCGGTAAAATTGTGCCAAACCATGGAAGCTTCTTACCTCCGTAGCTGATTTTGGTGTAGGCAAATTCAAGATTACTTCCACCTTGCTTACATCCATCTTCAAGTTACCTTTTGAGATAACAAAACCGAGATATACCAATTCTTGCTTCATGAACTCACTCTTTTCCAAGTTGATTGTCAACTTTTCTTCATGCAATCTTCATTACCAATTGCAAATGTCTAAGATGATCCTCTTTTGTCTTTTTGAACACCAGGATGTCATCTAAGTATACTACAACCCATTTTACAATGAAGTCCTTCAGAACCTCATTCATTAATCTCATAAATGTGCTTGGGGCATTTGACAACCCAAAAGGCATAACTAGCCATTCATACAATCCTTCAGTAGTCTTAAAATAAGTCTTCCACTCATCTCCCCCTTTAATTCTTATCTGATGATATCCACTCTTAAGATCTATCTTGGAGTAATATCTAGCTCCACCAAGACAATCCATCAAATATTCTATCCTAGGTATTGGAAACCTATACCGGATAGTAATCCTGTTTATGGCCCTGGAATCAGTACACAACCTCCAAGTACAATCCTTCTTCGGGGCTAAGACTGTGGGAAAAACACAAGGACTTATGCTTTCTCTAATCAACCCTTGGTCAATTAGTTCCTGGATTTGGATAGAAATCTTTGCATTCTACTATGGATTCATCTTATAAGTAGCTTTATTTGGAAGTGAGTCTCCTGGAATGAAGTCAATTTGATGACTAATAGATCTATCAGGTGGTAGGGTAACTGGTTGACCATCACTAACTATAGCCTGATATTGACTTAACAACCTTTGGATCTCTAAAGACAACTCTTCTCTTTCATTCGTCTTCTCACCTTTTGGTTTTAGAGCCAAAGAAAAGCCTACTCCATCTTCTTCCAATGTTTTTAGGAATTCTTTCTCACTGACCACCAGTAGGTTGGGACCTCTTTTCACTTCCTTCTCTTCTTCCAAGATTGACTGTACCTTGAAAGTCATTCCATCTTTCTTGAAGGAATAAGAGTTCTCAGCTCCATTATGAACTGCACTTCGGTCATACTACCAAGGTCTACCTAATAGAAGATGACACACATCCATGGGTAGGATATCACACAAAATTCTATCCTTATACCTCCCTATGGACAATTCTATCCAAGCTTGTTCATTGACTATTACATGTTGATCTCTATTCAACCAAGTAACTTTATAAGGATTAGTGTGAGGAATCTTTGTCAATTTTAACTTCTCAATAGCTTCTAAAGAAACAATATTATCAGTAGATCCTGAATCTATGATAACTTTACAGACCTTACCGAGTATTTTGCAATTAACTCGAAACAAAGATCTTCTTTGGCTTGGCTCTTCCTTGATGGGCTCTTTTAGGAGTGTTCTCCGGACCATCAAATTCTCTCCTACCTCTGATCCTATGGGGACATATGTAGTCTTGCTGCTAGAAGACTCTTCTTGCACATAGTTAGCCCTATTATCTCCTCCTTGGGAAGTAGAGCTCTTTGCAGGACACCGATATGCAGGATGCCCAAGTTGCTAACAATTATAGCACTTCATAGAAGAGAAATAAGATCCTCTTCCTTGTCCATTGGTCCTTCCTCTTGAACTGTTATTCGGGCCTCTTCCTCTGTTGTAACCACCTCTAGTGTTACTGGATTCTCCCTGATTCTCGTTGAGTTTATTCTTACTCTGACTCTTAGCTTCTGGATTTCTTCCTCCATATCCTCCTCTATGACCTCTATTGTCTCTTCCTCTACCTCTACTGCTTGAGTCCTATTTATTTTTGAACTTCTCTTCCACTTTAAGGGCTAATTGATAGCATTGGTGGATAGTCTTGGGGCTTAAGAGGCTAATTTCTTCTTGAATTTTCCATTTAAGGCCATTTTGATACCTTGCCACTTTTAGGCTCTCTTCTTCCATCACATGGGACCTTAAGCATAGCTTATGGAATTCTTCTATATAGGCACTGACCTCTAAGTCTTTCTGCCTCAGATTTTGCCTTTTCTTATGCAGTTGCACTTCATAATCATCAGGAAGGTAAGTTTCCTTCATTTTTGCCACCATACCTTTCCAACTGGTTATGGGGTTCTTGCCTCCCTTTATCCTTTCATCTTGGACAAATTTCCACCAAGTGAGGGCAGTCCCTCTCAATCTTGTCTTGGCTACTCTAACTTTCTGAGCTTCAGTCACATTATCATAATCAAAGTGATTTTCAAGACCTTCTATCCACTCCATGATTAATTATGGATCCATTTCGCCACTAAATAGAGGCACACCTTCTAAGGAATTACCACTCATTGCCTTTAATGATTTCAAGAATGGTTCTTCTTGAAGTATCGCGTCTGGCTCTAGGATTATGTCCTCCTCAGCCATTTTTTTACCCTTCTCATCAGCTTCCCTCATCAGTTCACTGACTGCTATAGTTTGAAGCTGCACTTCTTCCAGTTTATATGCCATTTTGGCTAACTACTCCTTCAGGAGTTTGTTCTCCTCTCTTTGCTCGTCCACATTCCTTTCTAGCTCTGCGTTGGTCACCATATTGGATGAATTAATAGACTCTTATGAAAATCGCACCCAAACAACACAAGCCCAATTCTCAAATTTGCTCTGATACCAATCTGGTGTAATGCCCAGGTCTAGTTGTTACCGACAGTCAGCTTGACTGTGCTCTAAGGTCTCTTGCACAGACCTCATAGGGTATTGTTTCACCCTAGCTTGAGGAAGTCACTAAGATCTTTACCTCAAGTGCCCTAGACTAGGCTTACACCGTAAAGCTACTATTTCATGCCTTGGAACCTATTGGAATGGGTTCCTCTTCCAAGCTAAACCGACGGGTTCAACCTGAAGAACACAACAATACACTGCTCACGGAATCCATTAAATATGTTCTTTTTATTCACAAGAACTAATCTATTATAGGATGATGTCTTCTCTTTTTTTATATATCTCTCTCCCTCTCTCCTCCTACTACAAAAGCTTTTAGCTATATATCCAACCATCGAAAATATCTCCAAAATATCTGATACTCGTGGACAATTTCAACCACCCTACACAGGTGGCCAAACTGAGCAATAAATGACACTTCTAGAATAGGAATAGGTGTCCCTAATCATTTCAAGAAAAAATGACACGTAGAGAGTCATTGAAAATGACCTAGCTGGTCACAAATGTCACATCCCGCATTTCCTGGGTCGTTAGCCGACATTACTGAACACTAGAGTTGACTTTCCAAAATCCTCAGTTTCCAACCTCGAGCATAAAACCACAAACCTGACAAAAAACACTGACGCCGATCGTACATTACCAACAATCATCACCGATGAGCATCACCAACAAGTATCACCGATGAATAGAAACCATTGAACATTGCCAACGAACAGAAACCAACGGACATAAACCGACGGACAACGCCGACGAATAATATAACTTAACTACAAAGCATCGATCTCCGTTTGCTAGAGCCTTGTTGCATTTATAGAGGTTTATAAGATACCTCAACACACATCTTTACTAGGAAACAACTACCTAAGCAACTATGGTGTTTGTTCATCGGCTGACCTTAGTCATTACAAGAATGGTAGAACAAAACACCTTACAAACCAAAAATACCTTCTAGCCTAAAAATGCTCCTAACCTTAGGTACTCCTGCACCAGAGAGAGAGAGAGAGAGTAAAATGTGTCCTAGTACTCTCTCTCTCTCTCATGATGCCACCTTCTATATCTTCACTTCTCTCCCTCTATCTCTTCTTTTCTTATCCTTTCTCTCTCCCCTCCCTTGTCACCCCTCTCTCCCTTTATAATTTTGTGTTTCTAACATAGGGTGTATGCCCTAAAGCGCATATGACCTATGTAAGAATACAAAAAACAATAACAAAGCTATGAAACTCGTTATAGAGGCCTACATTTTTTGTATATTATCTGATTTATGCATTTTGTTTGACAAATATTGGCTTTTCATGGTGTTGAAAGTCACAAAGAAGCATATTATATCATTTTGCACCACTTTTTTGTTTAAAAATTAACATCGAAGTGCAAAGGTCAATCATTCTTCACCAAAATTGACCGATTGAGGTAAGTTTTTTTATTTTTTACATGTTAATTATGAATAAAGAGTCTTTTTATTTATAATTCATATGATATGGACTTGTTGAAGGCATAATTTGACATATTGTAAGAGATTTATATTATAATTTGTCATAGATTTATATTATAATTTGAGTCATTGTAATAGATTGATATTATAACTTCACTTATTGCAATAGATTGATATTATAATTTGAAAGTTGTAATGAATTCATATGTAGAAATCATCATCATGCCAAGGAAACAAGCAAAGACTCTAACACCAGAAGAACATGAAAGAGACAAAGAGAAGAAAAGGGAAAGAATGAGACAACTTTGTGAACACAAAAGAATGCATACCATAGAAGAATATTTGCCTTTGGATGAGGAAAATGAAACATCATAGAAAGTAAGAGAGAATTGGAATTGGAAACAAAGAGGCAATGAATGAGAAACTTGCGTGCAACAAGACAATTGAATTATGAAGATGTGGGCACATAATCTATGAGTTACCAAGTTGAAGAGACATCATCATCCAATGTTGGAGACACACCCTTGTATCATCTTGAAGGCACACCATTGTATCATGTTGAAGGTACACCATTGTCTACATTACAAGGTTTAGGCACACAATTGTATCATGTTGAAGGAAAACCATTATCTACATCCAAATGTTTAGGCACAACATTATGTCATGTTGAAGGCACGCCATTAACATCTCATGTTTTTGAGGATCCATCTTTCACATATCAATTTCAAGGCACATCATCTTCGGTTGAAGGTACAAAATTCACACATAATGTTCCTAATGTTGAGGCCACTCAACAGTTGAAAAAACCTCCTTGAATTGTTTATAAAAAGACAAAATATTTAATTGATATTGATACTACCATTTTGCAAGAAATGTACGACAAGATTCCCAAGCGTACTTGGCAAAGATATGCTATCAGTATTTGGAGATTATTTTTTGAGAATTTAAATATGACAGGAAGATGTAAACTATTTTTTGAAATGACGAGAAATCTAAAATTTAGGCCCATCATGAAGATTCTTGGGCTAAGAATGATGGATGAGTCAAGTGAAAAATTTATTGTAAAGAATCTAATGACTACATATGAGAGTGTGGGTTCTACATCACACACAAAAGATAGTAATGTCACACAACGTGTACTTACATCAACAATAGTAAGCAATCAAATGAAGAAATCTTGACTCATTAGAAAGACAAGAAAATCATTGAAAATAAGTAGAAAGTCTCTAATGAGATCCATAGGAAGGCGTCAAAGAGTGGAAGATCCAAATAACAACGAGTTATGGGTATTTTCCGGTAGACTACCACGAAAATATAAAGCAATTGTTGAAGCTTTAAAATCCTTGATTGAAGAATTTTGGAAGAATAACACATGATTATCTCCTAATCAAAGATATTTTGTAAGAAGGAGGATTGGTAGTCGAATCCGTGTTCCACATCCGAAACATTTTTTGGATTCAACTCAGACACAATTCTTTGCAAAATTTATACATATATATCCTCAATTTTAAATTAGTCATAGATATTTTGAAATGGATAAAACTTTTTATGTGAAGATAAATCACACATGCGCAACTTCTTGTTGTAGGGTACATATTTATTTTCTAACCATTTTGATGTTTATAAGCATATATGTGTAGATATGCATTCTAATTGTGGGATTGTAACATAAATGACCCATCTAGAGCTTCAAGGAAATTAATTACTACCATTTTATGTGAAATAGAGGATGGTCAACAATTTTACAAGCTCTCATGCTTGAATGGCACATGCATAGATTGCGGTGGTTTGCAACATTTGCCAATTTGTCAACATATGGAGAGTACACATGCAATTGGGAATGAAAAAGTGGAATTTGGAAAATATAAGACCGTGACATATGCTCTAAAAGATGGAAAAGAGGATAAAAGATGTGATTTAGTAATTGAAAAGATTCTAGTGTATCAATTCATGGATATTTTTCATGAAAACATTGTGTATGAGTATGCAAGGCATACACATAGAGCTTGATGGTTAGATATGCAATTCAAGTTGTGCAAGGACACATTCCCACTTGATACCATTGTTTTAGTTGTGGGCTTCGCAGATAACTACACTCTACAACCACAAAATGAGGTGCAAGCAAATATTATAGCTCTCAATAGGTTGCTATATTTGTTCATATAGAATTCATGCATTCACCTGATAGTACAAAGGAGAACAAGAATATATTAAGGGAGTATCATTTTTACATCAACGATGATCATTTGCATTCTACAAAGTTTGTACGTGGTTGCTTTCATCTATTTTATGGTGATTTTGCTAATAAGTAAATATCATATCGTCGACACATCATGTGGACAGACAATTGTGCATCACAATTCAATAAATCTTGGATGTTTTATTGGTTGAGAAGGATGCATAAGAACACTGGTATTAAATATATGTGGAATTTCATAGAGGCCGGTCATGGAAAGGGAGAGAACGATGGTGCAGGTGCATGTATAAAAAGATCCTTAGCACATGAAGAATTAAAGTACAAAGAGAAAGCAACATTGTCAGATGTAAGATGAATCATACAGTGGTGTAATGATACAATGGCTCCAAGTAATGAAGGTAAGTCTATGGTTCATAGAATTTTTTGGTTGATGGATGAAACTAACATTGTACCATACAAGGATTATTGTACAGTGACAGGATCAAGCAAGCTACACTCTTTAGGAAGCTTTAATGTAGGTTCATGGATCATTCGCACATGACATCTGGTGTGCTTTTTCTTATCATGCGCAGATGAAGATTGGGATGGGTGTGAATCAAAAGAATCCAGATTGATGAATGGTCTACATGAATTTCAAGCCCACTTGACTCCTATCATTCCCCAACAATATTGCACCTAACACAAATGGAATCATCCATTGACTTTGATCGTTTGTCTGATCTAGTGCAACCAGGTGAATTGTCAACGTACAAATAATCTCAAATTTAGTACTTTATCCTAACTATATGTTAAATTAATCTCCTCATTGTAGGCCATGTTTTTGTTGTTATTGCACCTGAAGACAATGAATAAGGGACATATTATTATTTGTGTCATTGTGTTTACACAAAAAAGAAATTGGATCACTCGGTTACAGATGGTGAAGGATTATAATACCTTATAGGAGCAGTGGTTATAACTAGTACATGGCTTAGACGGTATGGTATGAAGAACCCTAGGTTGTGGTTTTTTGAGGATTGGGAGACACACAGAAAGGTTCTACATTATTCCAACCTTTTTGTTGCATCAAATGTCCATTTGATCAGATGTGGAGGAAAACCACACAATAAAACTCTTCGGAAGGTTTGTGAGTCAGAACACGAGGCAATACTTGAGACAATAAAGGGTAGGGCAGATTCAGCTGGTTCATTGGACTAAAAGTCAATACAAAATGTTGTAATGTCAAATCTATTTGAATGCATGTGCATATAACATGTATATTTGTATAGTAAGAAATTCTCTTGAATCCTCATTGGGTGGAATTTAAATTGCTCATGCCTTACCCTGTATGTAGAACGAGAAGTTTGTAAGATTTAATGAAAAATTTTCTCTTATATTTTTTGGGCCAATACCAGAGGTTTTCTCTTCTTATTTCTTTCCTCTCAGTGCTCCTGATGAGCTGAGTTATAAACATAATTTTCATTATTAATAATAAAAATATGTTAAGGAAATGAATTCTAGAAATAGTAGTAAAAAACATTATGGTACAGATACATATAGGCTATTGAGACCCTATAATGTTTTAATTAGGAATATCTAGATGTTACCAAAAAAATTTCTTCCTTTCATAAAAATTAGCTTTGAGGTGTAAGGGGTCAAATTATTCAATTCCCAAAAACTGTCTTGTTATTCCCAATATGATTGATGCAGAGCCTCTAAGACCAATTTGGTCAAATCAATTTAATATATCCAATGTGAGTCCATTTTGTTTCCTTTTAGGTGAAATAGGGTTTTTATGATGAATTGAAACACGTTTGTAAGGCCATTGAGCCATTTTGTTAAAACCACCAGAAGTGGTCAATAGTGACCCAAATTGACGATCTTTAGGTAGCCATTTCTTGGAGCTCGTGAAAGGTACCAACAAACCATCAAGTGCCATAGGACCATGTCACAGGGGCCTACAATAACCTATCTCATTTTCTGGAGCTTCACTTTCCTTTTCATTTTGCAACCCAGTCTCAGTTGATGCCAAAACTTGCAATGTTGCTCAGTTGAAAGTTGCAACATTACATATCTTTCAAACCATTCTTTATGGCCTCGAACCATTGCCAATAGCTCTAATTGGCTGGGTGAACTCTAGGAACAACCTCCTTTCTCTCACCAAGTGGTTCAAACTTCATTGACCACTCTGGAGCGAAGTGTTCCTATAGGTGCACTCAACACCAAAATCAATGATCTTTACATGGCCATTTCTCGGAGCTCGTGCAAGGTACCGACAAACCGTTAGGTGCTATGGGACCGTAATAACCTATCTAAGTTTCTCTAGATTCACTTTCATTTTCATTTGAAAACCCAATCTTGGTTGATGCCAAAAATTGCAATGTTCCTCAATTAAAAGTTGTAACATTGCATATCTTTCAAACCGTTCGTTGTGGCATCAAACCGTCTATACCAATAGCTCTAGTTGTCTGGGTAAATGCTAAGAATTACCTTGTTTCTCTCATCAAGTGGTTCAAATGTAGTTGAACACTCTAGAGCAAAGTGTTCCTAAAGGTGCACTCAACACCAAAATCAGTGATCTTTAGGTGGTCCTTTCTCAAAGCTCGTGTGAGGTACCGAATAACCATCAGGTGCTACATGAATATTTCATAAGGGTATACAATAACCTATATTAGTTTTTGAATATTCACTTTCTTTTTCATTTGACAACCCAATCTTGGTTGATGCCAAAATTTTCAATGTTGCTCAGTTGAAAGTTGCAACAATACATATCTTTCAAACCATTCATCGTGGCATCAAACTGTCTGTGCTAATAGCTCTAGTTTGCCGAGTGAATTGTAGGAATGACCTTTTTTTTCTCACCAAGTGGGTTGAACATCACCAACCACTTTGGAGCGAAGTGTTCCTAAAGGTGCACTCAACACCAAAATTGATGATCTTTAGGCGGTCTTTTCTCGGAGCTTGTGCTAGGTATTGACAAAATGTCAAATCCTACGAGACTCTGTCATGGGGGCCTAAAATAACCTATCTCAGTTTCTAGAGATTCACTTTCACTTTCATTTGACAACCCAATCTTGGTTGATGCCAAAACGTGCAATGTTGCTTGGTTGAAAGTTGCAACATTCCATATCTTTCAAACCGTTCGTCATGGAATCAAACCATCTACGCCAATAGCTTTATTTTTCTGGATAAACTCTTAGAATGACATTGTTTGTCTCACCAAGTGATTTGAACGTTGTCAACCACTCTAGAGAGAACTGTTCCTAAAGGTGCACTCAACACCAAAATTGGTGATCTTTAGGTGGTCATTTATTTGAGCTCGTGTGAGGCATTGATGACTGTTAGGTGTTACAATACCATATTATAGGAGCCTACAATAACCCATCTCAATTTCTATAGACTCACTTTGATTTTCATTTGACATCCCGATCTCGGTTGATGCCAAAACTTGCAATGGTTCTCAATTGAAAGTTGCAACATTGCATATCTTTCAAACTGTTCATCATGGCATCAAACCGTCTACTCTAACAGCTCTATTTGACTGGGTAAAAACTAGGAACAACCTCATTTTTCTCACCAAGTGGTTCGAATGTCACCGACCACTTTGGAGCGAAGTGTTCCTAAAGGTGCAGTCATCACCAAAATCAACAATCTTTAGGAGACCATTTATCAGAGCTTGTGTGAGGTAATTACAAAGTGTCAGGTGCTACATGACCATGTCACGAGGGCCTACAATAACCTATCTCATTTTCTAGATATTCACTATAGTTTTCATTTGACAACCCAATCTCGGTTGATGCTAAAACTTGCAATGTTGTTGAGTTGAAAGTTGCAACATTGCATATATTTCAAACCTTTCATCGTTGCATCGAACTGTCTACACCAAAATATCTAGTTGGTTGGGTAAACATTAGGAATGAACTCATTTTTCTCGCCAAGTGGTTCAAACGTTGTTGACTACTCTGGAGCGAAGTGTTCCTAAAGGCACACTTAGCACCAAAATCAACAATCTTTAGGCGGTCATTTCTTAGAGCTCGTGCAAGGTACCAAAAAACCATCAGGTAATACAATAAATTGTCACGGGGCCTACCATAAAATATCTTAGTTTTTGGAGATTCACTTTAATTTTCATTTGACAACCCAATCTCGGTTGATGCCAAAACTTGCAATGTTGCTCAGTTGAAAGTTGCAACATTATATATATTTCAACCCATTCATCATGACATCCAACCATATGTGCCAAAATCTCCAATTGGTTGGGTAAATTCTAGGAACAACCTCTTTTCTCTCACCAAGTGGTTTGAACATCCCCAACCACTCTCGAGCGAAGTGTTCCTAAAGGTGCACTCAACACCAAAATTGGTGATCTTTAGGCAGCCATTTCTTGTAGCTCGTGAAAGGTACCAAAAAATGTCAGGTGCTACAAGACCGTGTAATAGGGGCCTACAATTTCCTATCTCCATTTTTATAGATTTACTTTTGTTTTCATTTTACAACCCAATCTCGGTTGATACCAAAACTTGCAATGTTGCTCAATTGAAAGTTGCAACATTGCTTATATTTCAAACCATTCATCGTGGCATCAAACCGTTTGTGCAAAAAAATTTGGTTGGATGGGTAAACACTAGGAACAACCTCATTTTTCTCACCAAGTGGTTCGAACATCACTGACCACTCTGGAGCCAAGTGCTTGTAAAGGTGCACTCAACACCAAAATTGGCGATCTTTAGGCTGCCATTTCTCAGATCTCATGCAAGGTACTGCCATTTATCGAATCTTATGAAAGGTAATAACAAACCATTAGGTTCTAGGGGACCATGTCATGGGGGCCTATAATAACCTATCTCAATTTTTGGAGATTCACTTTCATTTTCATTTGACAACCCAATCTCAGTTGATGCCAAAACTTGCAATGTTGCTCAGTTGAAAGTTGCAACATTGCATATATTTAAAACCTTTCATCGTTGCATCAAAATATCTACTCCAAAAACTCTAGTTGGTTGGGTAAACACTAGGAATGACCTCATTTTTCTCACCAAGTGGGTCAAACATTTCCACTCTAGAGTGAAGTGTTCCTAAAGGTGCACTCAACACCAAAATCAATGATATTTAAGCGACCATTCTGAAGAGCTCAAGTGAGGTACTCACAAAAAGTTAGGTTCTATGTGACTATGTTATGGGGGCCTACAATAACCTATCTCAGTTTTTGGAGATTCACTTTCATTTTCATTTGACAACCCAATCTCAGTCGATGCCAAAACTTGCAATGTTGCTTAGTTGAAAGTTGCAACATTGCATATCTTTCAAATTGTTCATCATGGCATCAAAATGTCTATGCCAAAATCTCTGGTTGGCCAGGTAAATGCTAGCAACGACCTCATTTTTCACACAGACTCACTAAAAAATTCTAGACCACTCCAGACTGAAGTGTCCCTTAAGGTGCAATAAGCACCATTGAGCAACGATATTTTGAGGGTCATTTCTAAAAGATCATGTGAGGTATCAAAAAACCTTCAGGTGCTACAGGATTGTGTTACAGAGGCCTACAATAACCTATCTCAATTCTGGTATATTTGACATGATTTGAAATTTCCAACCCAATCTTAGTTGATGTCAAATCTTGCAATATGCCTCAGTTGAAACGAGCAACATTGGGCATCTTTCAAACCATTCAACTTGACATCAAACCGCCTGTGCAAACACCTTCAATCTGATGAGTAAACGCTATGAATAACCTTTTTAGGCTTCACAACTCACTCAAACATTCCAGACCACACTATATTGGTTCATCCCTTAAGGTTCTTGTAATGTCCTAAATAGGTCGAGGTGGTCAAAATGCTCCAATAGGACTAAAATTGGGTAGGATTGATTTTTTTAAAAAAAAATCTTATATGACCTATTTTAAGTTGTTTAAGGTGTTGGAATGGAAATTACGAGTCTAAGTTTATGAAATGAAACATGCATATTCTCATAAAGTATAAATCATACAGTAATATACATAGATACACGTGCAAACATTAATGCAAGGCATAAGAAATTTACAAAGCATAAGACATCCACATCAACATAAAATAGTATACACCAATACACATGACACATGAATTTCATACTTAAAACATAAACTATATATATTCGTAGGGCATGAAGAAAAATATATATGTCCAATAATGACATACATCGAATATATCCAATACAGTTAAATTGGCTTCGTGAAAGCCAAATAGATGTAGAACATGTCACTTATACAATATACAAAAAATATGTCCAGTAATGCCATATCAATGCACAATGATTATCCCTAATCTAGTTGTTTCCCACAAGGGGAAGAAAACAAATATCGAGTTGTCTTCAATCGTCGCATCGATGGAGATGTAGTGGATGTTGTAGTCTTTTGAGTATACTCACTAGTCCTCCTATCTAGACTCTTCTACATCTCGAGATGATAAACTAAAAAGTATAAACATCAATAACTAATATACATCAAAATTTAATTAAACGTAGACATAAAATAGAAGAATCACTTACCGCTAGCAAATAGTCACCATGTACATTCACTGAAGGGGCACGCTGAAGATCTGGAGTAATGAGCCCCTACAACAACGATCAAAATAATATTTAAAATACATACATAAATATCATTAAAAATTTCAATACAAACTATTTAAATAACAAATGAAAATAAGTAATCTCTTTCATACCTTGGTCAGTGCTTCAGAACTATCTACAATTACAGCTACACCACGATCCAAAGTATCATGAACATCAGGAAGAGTCTTTGCTGTCAATAATTGAAAATGAAACAACAAGAGTATTATGTAGTTATCAAAAATGCCTATAATTTTTTACAACCCCACTAATGAATAAATGGTACCTCCATGAAGGTGCCACTACATCACTACCATGACCACTTTGACTCTCAGTTTTGATCATAATTTTTCTATTAATTTCGTTATTCATTCATTTATTAATTAAATATAATCAAGTAAATCAAATTAACATGCAAATACAGATACCTTAAGGAAAGTTGAACAATTCCCTTCGCTGTCTAATGTGAATGTCGATGGTCCAACAGTGAACTAATGCACATGCACAATAAGTTATATGAGAAAACCATTCATATAATTACATAATAATCAAATATATTAATTAAAATTCTTTATTCGATACATACTTGTGGAGTTGACAACGTAGTGTAAAAGGGGGCTAGGGGATCATTACCGTTGCAATCGACATTCTTGCTCTAGATTTTGATCATAATCAATAGATACTAATTTAATTATTAATACATTTATAAATGAGATATGATCAAATAGATTTTAATGAATTTGCAAATATTTACCTGTGTATCAATGCCAAATGTCACATTGAGAAAATCATCGACCATCATTCCATCATCCTCTTCCTCTCTATCGACAATACCAAATGTGTATAGGGATCCACAAGACCGACAAATATGACCCCTCAAAGACCGACCATGGTCACCTTTGACTAAAGGTGTGGCACACTGAATGAGAGTCTGTGTAGGAGCACTAATCGTGCCTAGTGTGTCCACCTCTGCGTGTTGCTTCAAAATGGAAGGAATACTAACATGACCCGCATGTGGCTTGCCACTAGGAACCCTAGGTTCATTAGGGTCACAATGTGTCACATGTCTATCAAATGATGACCCTCTGCCTCTACCCTGATTCTAGAAAGTCAAAATAATTTGGCACCTCCTTGAGGAAAAACTCACAATAGAGTTTCCTCAGGAAATATATAGGAACCTCATGATTGTTATAGGGAGGGTAATCAAAGACTGATGCAGTCAAGCTCAAAGGATCCAATAAAAGACTATTCAAAGTTGCAGCCAACAATGAGAACATCAATAGAAACACGACAACAACGGATATAACAACTTATATCAACTTATGTTATCTCTGAAAATCAATTACATGTAACACATCGGGCTATAAGGCCTTCCTAGTTATGACCAATTACTAAGATTCACACTAAGATCTATCATAGATATCTTCTACAAGCTTTAGATCACCCCCTTAACTAGCCCAAACCTATAACAGACAACAATCTGGTAGGAAAACTCAAGACATATCTAAAATTATGCTCGCAAGCCACCAAACAACCTTCTTGTCTCCTAAGCCAACACAAGTTACTATCCCTCTGAGGTATCTTTCACCAAATTCATATCTGCAGACCTTTTCCACAACTCTTCCACTACTTCCCTCTACTACATATACTCTACCCAAACCCTCTTTTTTATATAACACAACCACAAGTTGAGTTTACAAATAAAATAAATCAACAAAACATAGGTCCGCATCAAGAACACAAAACCCAATCTTTTCTCCAATAGTCGGCTTGCAACGGTCATTAAATCCACCTAGGAGAAAGAACCAATCTAGATTTAGGTCCTCACACCTCCCAAGGTTGACCCAAATCTCAAGGAATGTGACCAAATTAAATCCATAAGTCGGCCAACAGATCCAACCAAATATAACACCGTCGGTGAGATAAACCACTGAGAAACATCAACCAACTCGGTGAAATAGACCGAGCAACAAAGACCCACTCGGTGAAGCAATTGAGAAAAAAAACAACAAGCAATGAAACCCGTCAGTGAAACCAAACCAATGCCAGTGACTGAGTCCCTTCGACGAAGCAGAACCAACACAAGTAACTGAGTCCATCGATGATCCAACACCTCCAACTGAGCACCCACCACAATTACTGAGCAGCTTACCGAGAGCCTCCAATCAGTTACCGAGCATTTTACCGAGCTCCAACACACATAACCTTTTGATTTCCAAAGGATCGCCAAGAACCCTGTTGGTGCCCAAAAATGCTGAATTGAATTTCCTTTGGACTTTCCAATCCAATGATGGGAAATACAATTATTTTTAGCCAACTAATGGGAATGATCAATTATGATCCTCTTCCCCTACGCTTCTGGCTCTGTAGGACCAAGGCAGGTGAACCTTCACCTGAACAGGATTTTTATAGAAGATAACCTGTGCATGGAACTCAAACTTTTGTCTCTCAAAGTATGGCAAGGAACTTGAAATAAATATAACTAAAATCAATATATCATGAACTGTAAACTGAAATACTTTAAGTAATTGAAAGAATGTTTAGTAAATGTGTATGTAATTTGAAATGAACAGATAGATAAGATATCACAAAACTATAAACAATGAACTAAATAACTATAATCCAAATAATGATTAGACCAGTGCCTCATTCTACCATGGGCAATAGAGTCAAGATCATTCCAATCTTATGTTCAACCTCAGAGACAATTTTACAAGAAAACTTATCACTTCAAAGGTGTTATGGAATGTACATGCAACCTAAAACAAATTCAGAGATATTTCAAAAGGGTAATACTTCTCAGATAATAGACCAATTGACTAAGGCCTCAATCAACAAAATTTAACCATGCAAAATGAGAAAACCAATTGAAAATATAGACTATGAATCAAGTAAGGAAGCATGCACATCAAACTATCACTTTGAAGAAGTTCTATTGGTTTATCCGAGGGACTAATTGTAAAATGATAATGAAATGATTACACATGTGAAAGAAAAAGGACTTATCTTTATTAATTTTGAAAAAAATAGTACATCCAGGTCCATGTTTATACTTGTTGATTAAAAACTATCCAAATATGTGAAATTGTATTATATTGTATTTTCTCATCTTCTCTTTACATTTTACATTATGTATATATATGTGTTTGAGTGGCTTTCACACCTCTTTAGGGTGAAAAGACACAACTCTTATTACAAATTATTTTGAAAAAACAATAAACTAACTAAAA
>MU225224.1:788119-820448 GCA_018584345.1 Thuja plicata
ACTAAGGCCTCAATCAACAGAATTTAACCATGCAAAATGAGAAAACCAATTGAAAATATAGACTATGAATCAAGTCAGGAAGCATGCACATCAAACTATCACTTTGAAGAAGTTCTATTGGTTTATCTGAGGGACTAATTTTGTAAAATGATAATGAAACGATTACACATGTGAAAGAAAAAGGACTTATCTTTATTGATTTTGAAAAAATAGTACATCCAGGTCCATGTTTATACTTGTTGATTAAAAACTATCCAAATATGTGAAATTGTATTATACTATATTTTCTCATCTTCTCTTTACATTTTACATTATGTATATATATATATGTGCTTGAGTGGCTTTCACACCTCTTTAGGGTGAAAAGACACAACTCTTATTACAAATTATTTTGAAAAAACAATAAACTAACTAAAAAATAACTACCTAATTTTCGGATTTGTCTTTGGTCTAAAATCCAAAACACCTCGTGAAAATCTAATATTTCTGCTAGAGATAGGAAATTTGATTTCTCGAACTGGGTCATTTTTAGATTTTTAAAATTCAACCATCTTTATCCTCTGTCAAAATCATATTTGTAGCAAGTCTAAATTCCAGCATTTTCTGAAGGCTTCGATTAGTTAGTTCTATTTATTTGTGTCATAAAGATTCCTTCCTTTGATCTTTTTTTTAGTATGGAGAAACATGCTTCTTGATAATGGATTGGGACTTCTAAATTATCAAAATTTAGGGTACCACCAAACCCAAGATGCCCCTGCATCAAAGACCATCCACCATATGTCCCAAAATTTTATATTTATATCTTCATTCAAGCACCAACGAATTGGGAACCTGTTATCTATAGTCCTAAGAGTATCAGTTTCCCCTGGCTTTTTAAAGAGTTTGCAAATGTCATCTTTTGTGATTTGTTTCTTTTTAATGTCCTCATATGATAATTTATTTGCATAATATCATTTTTGTTCTTCTCTTTTGTCGTGCCATAAATTAAGTTGCCCACTAACTGAGCCTAGGTGGGTCAAGATTAATTCTAATGATTTTGAAAGTGTTTCCCTTCTAGGATTTGTATCAATAGAATCTTTTAACCTCCTAATTAAAGATTCTATTTCTATTTTTCCTCTTTCTATTTGGTTAATCAAATTTTCATGTGTTCCAGGAGGAGGTTTCTCGATTGGTGGAGGTGGTTGGGGTTCATTTTCTTGGTTATTTTCAACATTCATTTGTTCATGAGGAGAAGGAGGGTTTGGTTGAGGGTTTTCTTTAGGGAGATCATTCATTCCTGGCTATTAAAACAAAATCTATTTTAAAAGCCTAATTAAACTTAAAATTTAAGAAAAGAAAACTTGACAATAAAATTTGATGGAAAACTGAAATTAAACAAAATTTCAATACAAAAAAGAGGCATAGGTTAGAATCACTTACCTCTTCTTCCGGTTTGACCTTGATGATGTCGTGGAGCCAATTTTGGTAGGATTTGATGAAGCAAACAAGCAAAACATTTTGCATATGCGCTTTGCAAGTTCTCTTCTTTGTTGAGCCACAGGTTTTAGGGGAATAAATGAACTAGTTTTGTGGCCCTTTGACCTTTATAGGTTTTTACATAGCGTGCACACGCTTTAGTGTGTACGCACTATACTCTTTTGAGGACCAAAAAGGAATTTGGCACCTTTTTGGTCCCCCATCTTCATGCATATAGCCTCTACTAGGTACCAAATGCCTTGGGCATTTTGTTCCTAGGAACATAAAGCTTGGGGATTTCTATACCTAGGTGTTTTTCTTGAATCCAGTTGTGATCTTCCCATCATATCATGTACTCGCCTGATCAAGTCCTGACAATTATGCCACATGTACCTACACATAGCAAAAAAAGGAAGAAGGTTGGATAGAGGGGTTTGCCTCAGTCAAACCCCTACTTGAAATCAACCTTGAAATGAAATGAAATAAATAAAGTGTGTTGTCATCTAACAGAGGCTAGATCTGAAAAACAGAATAGGTCATACCTTAGCAATGCAGATTCTTCTTTGAATGTGATCAAATATGTTGATGCAATAGCTTTGATTTAACACAAAAGAAAATCATGAAATACCAAACCTTATGTGATGGATGTTGTAATTTGCCACAATACTTGATTGAGAAGAAGAAAGAAGATATAGGTGTGTGTGTGTATCTCCTTCCTTGTTAGAACACTCCTTTGTTAACCCTTCAATGAGGGAAAGAAGCTTGATCCATGGAGAAAACCTTGAATGCTTGAGAAGAAGTCTCGATCTTGAATGCTTGATATAATAATGTGGATCTTACTTGTGATTGATAATGAATACCAAAATGAGGAGAGATAGGATATTTATATAACTCTCGCAACATCTCAGAGGTTAAAACTCAAGCGGGTTGACTGTAAATCCAAATATCCCACTAAATCACTGAGACAGGATCCTGGTTACAATTTAGGCCTAATCTTTGGGTAAAATAATACCCATGGCTTTATGTTCCACCCAATCAGATCTCAGATCCAGACCACAAGTACCCCACAATTAGGGGATGCTAGATTATAAATTACAACTGATTCCAAGATCATGATAGAACATGAAGGCCACACACAGTAACATAGGGCCTAGGCGATGAAATAAATTATCGGATTGGAGGAAAAGTAGAGGAGCACACTTAGACATAAGGGCCTACCTTGATTTTAAACAAGATTGAAATGATAGAGGACCTATATTCAAATTTTCATGTCCAGTAAGTGTCATATGAAGTCCTACTATGAAAACACACTAAGGTGGGTGTTAAACAATAATTGTGCTCACACATGTTCAGGTGCTTACAATTTATGATGGTATAGTTTGTTCATCTCAAGTTTGATTAGTTTGATTTCAGATTAGTTTGATTTCCTTAGCTTTAGGATACAGGCTTCCACATTCTCTTGCTTTTTTAAATATCAGGTTTTCACCAATGGAAGTTGATATAGTTGTTAATGACCTTGCACATGGATAGACGGAAATATTATTATGACCATCTACATAGTTAGATGTATATATTGTCGATGTGAATGCACTCCTCCAAGCGTCTCTAGCACATTAATGGATCGATTGGTAGTAGTTGCTATTGACCAAGTACCATTTTGGTGAAGCCTTATTCGTTCCCATGCATATAATTTTAGGATTTTCTTCTCATGAATGCATTAGATATTTGGGTATTGGAAGTGCTTGAACTTTGGTTTATGGTGATATTTCAGGCTCATAAATGATTCATGAAACTTCGAAGGAATTCCAATGCCACAAGGACAAGTGTTTGCTACAAGGCTATAATATTGATATAAGTCTATTGTGCATTTATTATGTAATCCTCTTACATGTTTTCAGTATGTAGATTCAAGAAGTATTTGTCTTATTCATGTAAGTGTAATTTTCCTTTCCCAAGCATGTTGATCATGAGATGAAATTTAATGCTACAATATAATATGTTAGGTGTATTCATGTTGACATGTTCTAATTTCTACACCCAGCTAGATGTTGTGGGCAAATGTGTTAGAAATATGCATTTATAATTTATTGTAAAGGTTGGTCTTTTTATCAATTTTCTAGTCATAAGTGTCTCAAGCAAGTTTTAAAATATTAAATGATAAATGTTCAATTTTGAAAATGATGTAGCATGTTTGGAAATCAAGGAAAGAGACACAATAATGTTTTGCTAGCAAGTTGATGTCTTTGTGATATCTTGTAGTGTCTTTATGGGGGCTTTGAGCTTAGATACTATCTCCCACTTATCACATATGATGTCATGACTATAACAAGGTTATATTAATAAATGAAAACCATTATGAGGCATCATACAATTCTTCATAATTGCATTTTCTTATTACATGTGGAGCAATATTGATGTTTGATAGATAATTAAGTATGCTCACTTGTAGTTTCCTTTATTGTTTGAGTTTATGTTTACATGACCCTTGTTCTATTGTTGTTTTGCAAGAGAATTCTCATTCTCTTTGACATTATTGCCTAATGGAATAAGCTCAAGTTTAGTTGGTGAGAAGTAAAACATCTTTTATTTCAATCTTGTTTCTTATTAGTTATAGAAATAGTAGCTAAGTTCCACTATGTGTGTCTGAACTAGTGGTGCAACTCAAGATAATCTTATGCTATCCTACAATTAATAAATGATTAGAATATCATCGTGTTGTATTTTTTCTCTTACATGTATGCTTGAAAAGTTAAGTTAATTCTTTCTTGGGGTACATCATTGTTATTATCTATTGATGTATGACAAGAGTGAGTTTTATCCATTCATGGAAGTTTTTGTGAGTTTTGTATCTAATCAAGACCAACATGAACTTTGAAACAAACCTTAGGGTTCACAATATTTTGGGTACGAGAGCTTCAATATAGTGTTTTATTATTATTATTATTATTTCAATTTTTATGTTGTAAAACCCTTAAGGAACACCCCCCATGGCCTTATAGAGCCCGACGATGAAGGTTACTCTACACATTTTCAAACATCAGTCTATTCATGTCATTATTTAACTACCCATTATCTTGATAATATCTCTAGGTTCAATTTTGGTGTTGTTTAGGATTTGTGTCCAAATATAGGTTTGAGAGCCAAAACATTCATTTTAAACATCTAAGGAATTTAAGTATTATGTGAATATCATTTGCATTTACAGAATAAAATACTTTGATTGGTGCTCATAAAAAAATCTAGATTTGTGTGGTCATTCTAGAAGTATATGTATTGTCATTAAGAAGTGTTGTGCTCCCTTATAACACAACAACAATTTTTCAAAAGTATTTTAAAATTCTTTGTCCCAAGTTATTAGAGAATATTGTGTATCAAATGAAGAAGAAAATAGAGTTGTGTATATTACTAGATCACTTCTACATGAGTAGGACATTTCATGATATATATTTGACTTAGTTCCTTAGAATTGACCCTCTACAATATGAGCATTTTTTTGTAAACTCAAGACAAACTATAAGATGTGATGATCCAAAAGCATAAACAAATTAGTTGAAGTAGAAAATGGAGTTGTGTATATCACTAGATTACTTCTACATGTGCAGGCCATATTCATGAGTATATATTTGATTTAGTTCCATAAACTCAGCCCTCTACAATGCAAACAACATTTTTTAATCTCAAGACAAATTATAAGTGTCATGATTCAAATTGAATTTTTAAACATCCAAAAATTGAATGTCATATCAAATAATATTTATTCTTCAATCCAAATTGAATTCTTAGACATCCAAAAATTAAATGTTATATTAAGCAATATTTATTCTTCAATCCCAATTGAATGCTCAGACATCCAAAAAATTAAATGGCATATCGAATAATATTTATTTATTATATATATTTTTGATACAGCTGATTGGATTACCATCTACGCCTAGGAAAAGTTTCTTCTAACTTTGTTGTTACACTATCCTCTTTAACATGGTATAATTACTAGTAATATGTTTAATAACATATCAATGAATGCACAATTGTTTAAATCCTAGTAGGAAGTAGGTATTATAAATGGATGCACAATTTATTCTGCTACCTACCCTATCCCCATACGTCAAGCATTTAGATAATGAAAGTGGACGCTAAAATTATTCCTAGAATGAGTCTGCCGCTTGTCCACCGTGTCAAAACAACAGAAGCTCCATTGGCAGCAGTGACTGCGCTGGTATCAGTGCTTGGCAGATTATTAATCGTACTTGTAGGAGAATTATTCCTTAAACCGTCTGATGAAATAGGTGCTGCAGGTCCCAAGGTCGAATCTCCGGAAGTACCGGTGGGAGCTACGTTTGGAGCCGACACAGGGGAAGGTACATTTAGTGTCGGAACTGTAGAAGCAGTCGGAGGTACGAAACTCGGCCCTGAACCTAATGGAAAATAACAAACAATAAGCATTGTACAGCAATATCCAGACAGATTTACTTGTTGAAAATCTCAAATCTTGCTGTATTTCAGTGATCATATGTCTACAGCAATATTTTTCTCCAGCGAGATTTGAGATTTTCAAATTACAGCAAGATCCAGACAGATTTACTTGTTGAAAATCTCAAATCTTGCTGTATTTTTCTCTATGTAATCGTATTATTTCATAAAAAATAATCTCAAATATTTTACAAACAGGAGTACTATAACGCTTGACAGCGTCATATATTGTTGAAAGCGTATACTCGGGAGAGAAGAGCGTGCCTGGAATTGTAAGAGGTGGCGTATGCGGCGTAGGTGTTGCTGCAACAGAAGCGCTCGGAGCTGGCGATACAGGATTCAGTGGAACACCAATAGCTGCAAAAATTAACACAAATGTTGTATAATTATTGTTTTCCGTTCATTTGCCCCTTATTAAAAATTAGGAATATGATCTAAAAGATTGAAATATTTTACAATTATTATTTTCTGCAGAGTATATAATATTTTATAATTATTGTTTGTGCAGATATTTGTATATACTTGCCCTCTGCCTGATTACAAATCAGAGAATATGATCGGATGATCGTTTTTCCAGACATTAGCATACATTTGCCTTCTTCCTGATTTCAAATTACAGGATACGATCCAAAATAGAGAAATATTTTATAATTATTGTTCTCTGAGGATATTAGCATACATTTTCACTCTTCCTGATTACACATTACAGAATACGATCCAAAACATTGAAATTATTGTTTTCTGCAAATATCAGCATACGTTTGCCCTCTTCCAGATTACAAGTTACAGAATATGATCAGAAAACATTGAAAGAAATTATAATTATTGTTTTCTGCAGATATTAGCATACATCTGCCCTCTGACAGATTACAAATTACAAAAATGATCCAAAACATTGAAATATTTTATAAATATAAGTTTCTGCAGATATTAGCATGCGTTTGCCCTCTTCCTGTTAACAAATTGCAGAATATGATCAAAGCATCGACATTAATCAATTTCACAGTGCCAAATGTATTACCTATCCAAGCTTTGCCCAAATTATCTAACGACTGCAAATATTCTTTGTTAAAATGAGTAAAAAGATCGAGAGACAAAGAAAACGAGTAAAAGTCAAAGTTTTATCAACCTAAATTTATAATTCTAACCTGTGCATTGAGTTGCGAGGGAAGAAATGTTGACATTACAGGCCGCCGGAAGCTCGAGAACCTGCTTCTGTTCAACAGGAACTCCCAAAGGATTTGCCGTGCTTAAAAATTGGCAAAGGCAAGGACCGCCATTGTTGACGATGACGGCGATGAAACCGTTGCAGCAAGCGGAAGGTGCAGTATCATTAGTGCCCGTTACGTAGCCCACGCAGGGTAAGAGGCTAACGAAGGCACTCGTGCAGCTGATCTGTGTTGACGGCGTTTGTGATCTAACGGTTCCCGTTACGGTGGCGAGTACCAACAGCACCGTGGCCGTCAATTTGGTAAACGGTTTCCGTTCGGCTAGACGTCCCATTGCCGTTTGAGTTGTGGAAGTTAACGGTCTTTCTGAAAGGAGAAGGAAATCAAATTGTGCAGTGGAAGGAGGGGATGTACGAAGGGATTTTATATAGTTGGGTGGAGAATATTATGACTTTAGTAAGTGACCAAATTCTACGCCTTCAAATATTTATTGGAGTACTAGAGAATAGTGGGGTTTAGTTACATAGTTGGAGATTAAGGGGAATCTATATGGGGGTGCAATTTATATTTTTCAGGGTTGGTTTTCTAGCTAGCAATCAAGGGGTAAAGTCCAAACATGTATTGAGCTACTCCTACTTGTTCCCTGCTCCGCCTTGTTCTTCTTGGTTATAGAGCATCTCTATGTTTTGCTCCGCCTTGTTCTTCTTGGTTATAGAGCATCTCTATGTTTTCGAGTTTATATAGTATTGATAGAGGAAAACAAAAGAATGTGTTAGAATTAGGTTTTATGAATTGGGTAGGTAGTATGTTTTAATTAATTTAATTTAAAGCTGTGGTAGATTTTTTGGAAGAATATTGAGAATTAGAAATTAAAAGGAATGGAAGTATTTAGTTGATTTTAGAAGTTGATAGATATTTGTTTATTGTTATGATCAAAATTTTGGAAATGTAATATATAATTTTGATAATTTTAAGATGTTTTGGAAGTATGATGGTGAAATAGGAGTAATTATTTTCAAAATCTTATAAAGGTTGAATTCAAATATGTAGAAATGTATTAAATCAAATTCATGAATGTAGATTTGAACTCTACATGTATAAATTAGTTGTGCGCCCTACATATACATGTATAATTAATTGTACACAATAAGATAATTATCATTAAAAAATTGTTCATATTAATATATCCAATGACATATCCCCTTAAATTAGCATAACTTAATTATTGTGTATAAATCATTAATAGAAAATGATTAGGAAATATGGTTGGATTATGTTAAGTGTCTTTGAAGAATGATTATAGTGTTGATGACTAATTATGTTAGTTTGACAAGAACTAGTGACACTATCTCAGAGGGAGAGAGTATCATCATGGAGAAGGTTAAAGCCAGTGGAGGCAACTTATTATGAGAGAGAGAGAGAGAGAGAGAGAGAGAGAGATGTTGCATATGATTATTGTACACGTGTTTCTCACCTATACATAATTTTCTTAGGATGAAACCTATAGAATCATGTCAACATCATGTCATGAACCAAACTTAACTCAAGAGTGTGCTGCTAGTAGATATGCAATGGTATTCGGCCATTCCATAAAAAAAGATCTAAAACTAAATGAAAATTGGCATAGAGTGTAAACAACATTTTCTTTTATAATAAAGAAATAAAATTAAATATTATTAAATAACACTATTTATTTTTGATGTTGTTGTTGTACAATTTATATCTTATATAATTACAATTTATTTAAGTTAATTTAGAACAATGCATATCATAGTAATTTGCATATCTAGGGAGTATGGATGTAGGAGAAATTCAAACTTTGGTGATGTGATCTTGTTATCACATTTTCATATCCACTTATAGTGTAATGATAATTCCACCTTCGGTGGGTGATCCACCTGTAGTGGAATTATCTATTATTTTCTCCTACATACCCTTACATCTTAGTGAGCCACATGTCATACTTGTGTGTTCTCTTCTCCTTTTGCCTTGCCTATATAAGTAGTCACATGTACATTGTACTTAGTTCAGTTATTTGTATCTTGATGAGAATATAGTTTGTTCTTGTCCATCTTATTCTCTATTTATTTTTGTGTTATTCATTGGCCTCCAGATCTTGGCTTGCTATAGGAATTTTTTTGCATGGTATCAGAGTCATTGCAATGTCTATGAGTAGTCGTCTTGCAGAGATTTTGGTGCTTTTGTGATTGACATCTTGGTAGATTCCTTGCATAATATATTTTTAAAGAATTATGAAGCTGTTTTCAGTTAAGACTGCCTTTTGTTTCACTCAAACTGAAGGCCTAAGATCTTGCATTTTTTACTAAGAGGGTGTACTCTATTGTGTTGATAATTTCTACATCATTTTGTCCATTACCTGCATAACCGAGCATAGAAAGGCTTCCTACTACCTGCAGAATCCAGCACAACAGTTGGACGTTGTTTATGTGTTTGAGAGGTAACAATTCCTTTGATATTGGGATTATCTGTAAATCGTTGTACAGATTTGGCGATGTCGTGACTCTGAATTGAAAAAAAGTACTTTCCCCTCTTTATTGTCTTAGGGTTTTCCACTTCAATGCCTTTGTATTTTCTTCTTGAAACGGAAAAAGATTTCAGGGCATTTCCTTTCTGTAAAGAGTATTCAACATTTTTTTTTCCTAAACAATATAGGAAAATGTTTGCGAGGATGTTCTATTGTAATGCATTTGCTTTTTTATGGGAAATATTGGGGATTTCGTATGCAAGATAAGCTGCATTTAATGTCTGGCTTGAAGTGACGTAATGTGCCATATTTAGTTTTTTTTTCAGCCTTTTAAGCCAGAGTTACTCTGTTATTCCACCTACTCATACTACCAATTAAAGTTTGTCTTGCATAAATAGTCTATTAAAATTATCTTCTCATCAGGGCCAAACTTCAAACCGTAGATTTATCTCCTTCTCCGGTTTACTCTTTTCTCTGTGTATTAGCCATCTGACATGAAAGAATGGTATTCGTTCACCTTTAAAAGCCTCGCTCAGTTGAAGAACCGGGTGCTGTGAATATAGGATAGGATGAAAATTCTAAGTCAGGGAAAAATTTGGGTATTTATAACTAGTGGACATTACAAATATTAACTGGGTTGTTGTAGAGGTTTTGGTTGCTGGTAGTCTATATCTTGTTGTAGCTTTCATCCCGAAAATTAGTCCCTCGTAGGGTTTCGTAATATTTTTCCTTCCACTCCGCTCAATTTTTCTCAACGACATCATCGATAGTGCAACACAATTTTTGCAGGATCTCGAGGTAAGTCACTTGTCATGGCCTCACTGAGTTTTTTTTAAAGGAATCAGTACATGGATGTACTAGTTCTTGTTGTATTTCATTTCATTTTAAAACAATTATGTTATCTGTTAGATGAAGTCTTTGGTTTGCGTTTTACCTACGGCTGTTTTCTTATATGATATTATTGGAATGGCTCTTAGATACCTGTTTGTTTCTTCTCATAAAAATTTAAGGCCACTGTTGTTGCCGCCACGCTCGATGAACTGCTCTGCATGGGAACATGCTTTCCAATTCCCTCCCTCCTTGCTTCTCCGACAATATGTGACCATTGCTCGAGTCCCTGGAAGTTCCCAAACTGAATCTTTTGTCACGCTTCAGGCTATGTCCAGTAAACCCTACAATATTACATTGACATTTTCATAGCGTGAAGGTAAGAATTATTTCTCCCTGCTAGATTTTCTGATTTCTTCTGTTTCTATTTAGCTACATCTCGCCCAAATTGAGTTAGAAATTGATAGAGATGATATTTTTGTTTTGTTTTGTTTTTTTACAACCCTAGAAAAATGGTCGAGCCAGACTCGTGGGAAGACATGGACACTCAATCTTTGAATACACCAAACAAACATTATCATCTATAAAATTGCTTATTTAAAAACAAAACAAAAGTTCTAATGGAGCCCTAAATTTTCGAAGACTCTATTTTTCTCCCAGATTTATTAATCTACATATTTTTACTCTATTGACACCATTACTTAAATGTAAGGCGACAAAAGGAATAGGACTTTAACTAGAGATTTTATAAATTGTAAATGCCACATCAATATAGATGTAGAAGAACACTGAACACAAATTACAATCCTGTAACTATTTTAATATAAATGTTTCTAAGAACACTGAACACAAATTACAATCCTTTGACTATTTTAATATAAATGTTTCCAGATGATAGATTAGTCCATACAGAACACATTACCTGTTTGTGTCCCACAATTTTCTATAACCTGCCTAGAGTTTCCTTAACCTTTGCAGTTGGGCTTCTGTCTTCAGTTACAATTGATTTTGAACTAAATGTCTTTAAAAGGGCATTCCCAACATTCTCTTCAACCATTGGTGATTTTAATATCATCCTTTTGTCCGCAGCAGAAAAATCCATCATATTTAAATTAGCTAAAACGCCTAAATATTGACTTGCCTGTCAAACCCATACTTTGGTGTTTCATCCCAAATCCACTTTCTTGTTTAGATTGTCTACTCATTTTCTGCCAAGATTTTCTACTGTCCTAGGCATTTTCTATCTTCCATCTCGCTAAGCTCTCCAGGAACCTTTTCTCTTTCGGTTTTAAAAGCTACAATGTTGTCAATTCTCTTCCTACAATCCAAGCATTGAACATTTTATCATTTTTTGGATCAAGGTAAAAGCCCTTGGATTTCATTTCTTCATAGTATTTATTAGCTTCTTTTGTTCTATCATTTAGGATAAGCCCATGTATCAGAACACTATATGCCATGTGATTAGGACTATGACCATAATCTCCCATACTATGCCATACCTTAAACACAACTTCAAATTCACACATGCAACAAAATTTTACGATCAACATGATGAATGTCTCCATGGTGATATTACAATTACTCTTTATCATTTCCTCAAAGAGCTCCATCGTTTCTTTTGGATCCTCCAACTTATTGAAAAATGCATGAAAGGCTATGATAGATTATTTAAGACCGTTCTCAATCATCTTGTATGCTTGGTAGGGAATTTGCTAGGCACACAAGTACAATGGGTTACAACTGTCCAAGAGTGCAATCGCTAAATTATGACATCTAAAGGTTTATAATTTAGTGTCTTCCTATCCAAAAGATGACTACTTAAATAGTGTACGACTACAGAAAGATAATACTAACAATGAAGATGATTACCACAATAACAATGATATAAACAACTTGTTATGATGGTGCATCTGTAGTCACATAATACAAACAAACTGCCCTTTGAAGGTACACATTGAGGCTCTAAACTATAATTTCCAAACTACCTTAAAATGATAACTTCAACTTCTCATTGTAAACAAAAAATAAGACAAGCCCCTGACATGTGCCCCATAATTAAAAAAAAAAAACTAGCAGATTTTCCCCAATTAACCTACATGTCAAAATTAAATAGACCAGTGGAACGTTTGAAAGACCAAAAAACCAAAACTTGATCTTCTTGATACCCAATTCTAAATCTTTTCAGATTCTAAACAGAATTGTTAAAATATTGGAATTACACCTCCCAAGTTTGAAACTTTCCTAATTATGATACTCAATCATAGGTACTTATTTAAGGTAAATAAGCAAAAAAAAAAACCAAACTGGAGTCATTGATGAGGCGCTTGCAATTTTTTATTATATATTGTAGTCTAATTTTCAGATTTTGCTAGTTTTGAAATTTCTAAATTCTGACATCCAAGTTGGAGGTTAAGAAATCTGGAATGTAATTCTAACAATTCCCATTTTTCCACTCTCTTTACCCAGCTTCAGCAGAGCGGCCAACAATTGAAGTGAGCTCCGTGAAATAGGGACTCTCATTCCTATCCCTTTTTCCATTCTTCACATCTTGAACCCTGCATTGGTGTGCCTGTAGCTTATGGCAACAACTATTTATCTGGGAACACCATAGCTGGAATATTTCGAATGCATCCCCTTCAATAGTTATCATCATCTAGGAACTGGCCCTTGTATGAAAATCTTTGATGCCACGTTTGGTAGTCAACTATGTAAATTTGGAAGACATGCAACTCAAAACATGGAAAGCTGCATGTGTTTGAATAGTGTGAATTGTTTACATGGAAAGCTTCATGTGTTTGAGTATTGTGAAGTGATTCTTAACTCAACTTTTCAAAGATGTGGTATTGTTTATAAGGTTTGTCCACATTGGTAGAGCCGATTCCATATATACTTGTACATACCAATGTCAATAATAAGCAATCTCAATATAAATATTGGATGCAAAATAATTAACTTAAAATATCTTATTTATTGCCATTTTAATACGATGGAAAGATACATGAGAAGTGCAGAATTAGAAATAAATTACATAATACGGTGTCACATTTAGAGGTAAAAATATATCTATTGTATTAAATAAATTATATATATATATATATATATATATATATATTTATTTATTTCGTAATAATTTTTCTGATATATGACATTATTGTTTTTATATATTTGATTTTTGAAGATTGTTTTTTAATTTTTGTAAACACTATAAAATGTATTTTTAACAATAAAAAATCATTGGTTTTCAATTTATTTTAATTCTTGATTCTTGTTTTTAATATAAGAGTAAGGTTCAAATGATATATGTATGGACATAAAATTGAGATAGTCAATGTTGATTGCTATTAAAAAAGGGATTAGATTATGAAAAATATTTTGATTCATCATTAATATGAGATAGCACAAGATAGATTATTTTAATTTTATAGTTATGTTTATGATATTTTATTTAACTGTAATTTTTTTAATTTTTAATTTTTTATTCAGATCTTTCTTATTATTTTGTAGTAATTATTTTTACTTCTAAAATTTTATTAGAATTAGATTTTGTCATTTTTCTCTATTAATTATTTAAGTTGATTCAGTGTTGTTTGTGTTAACTATTTTGTATATAATTAAAAAATCTTATTTTATAAAATAAATAATATTGATTAGTTCTAATTTAGTAATGACTTAATTTCACATATAATATTCTCAATTCTTGATAATTAATACTTTATTATTATAGTTGTTATTAAAATTATAGACATTGCAATAGAATAGAATTTAATTTGATTTAGTGTTGTTTGTGTTAATTATTTTGCATATAAATAAAAATATATTTTTATAAAATAAATAATATTAATAAACTTTCTAATTTAGTAATTACCAAATTTCACATATAATATTCTCAATTCTATAATAATTATAACTCTATTATTATAATTTTTACTAAAATTATAAACATTGTAATATAATATAATAGAATTTGAATTTATGATAATATAATATAATTTACATTATAAAACTATATTTCTATCTTAATTATGAATAATAATAAAATTAAAAATAATATAATAATAAAATTTAAATTTGTAATAGTTAATTCTTTATTTATTTATTTTTATTTTTATTCTATTTTATTTATGCATGTTATTGCCTCTACATGAGCATAAGAACAAAGACCTAAAAATATACATTTATATCACTTGAAAAAAATTTATAGTCTTAAAGCACATTGAAGTTGCATCTCTTATCATTGAATATAAGGAATAAAAATTGTTATTTGGTACAAAATTTATATATACTAGTAACCAAAACTTACATTGCACAATAAGTTGCTACCAAATCAATTCATAAACAATAAAAATCTTATAACGAATTAGGAATGTTATAGTTGTCCTCAATAATAAGGCAACAAATGCAATTGATCTAATATTTATCATTTTCCTATAAATGCTTGCATAAGTTACAATTAATTGGGAAGATTATGAACTGGTGCTCATGATACTGTCAAAATATTCAATTTACATTATTTTTTTCGGTGCCAAAATATGTCTTCCTATTTCCAAATGATTAGTGCGACACAATTTGTCCACTCTGCCTTAAACACATCCTCATTTCACCATATCTTACTCCTAGAAGCATTACACAATAGGTAGGAACTTTGACGCTTGCATCTCTTGTTAATTTTTTGGCAAGCCACGTGTACAGACCTGCCACTGGCCATCGCTGCCAATATCCTACTCCCAACGCCCTCCTCCTAGCTCTCTCTCCTAGTCATACTCTGATTCCCGATGGCTCCACCGACCACCCACCATTCAACGACTCACTCATCGCTGACCTTAATCACCAGCATCTCATTCCTTGACATTGACCACATGATTTGCATCTGGCCCCAACACGATACTCTCTCTGTCAACCACGTAGCACACACATTATAGTGCACCAACACACGCCACTAGTCCATGCGGAGTGCTCATAAGTGTCCTACATGGATCCACGTAGCATCATACACGGACCTTGACATGTTAGCATCGGTATGCCAAGTCAACATACAAAATTGCCACATCAGGTGACACGTCAATCGTACAAACTATCAAGTCACCTGCCCAGTCGGTTACACAATCAACTACCATATCACGTGCCACATCATCTATATGGAAAGCCATGTCAGCATGTAGATTGCCACATCACCTACAATGTTAGTGACATGTTAATGCCCATTCAACACTGTACAAACCAATTGAATTTTTCTATGTGGAATAGAGGTTTATTGTTGTGACGACTATTTGACCATCAAATTTAAGACTGTTGGATGCCTATGACGACCATTCAACCGTCAAATTTTGTTCAATGTTTTGCTGACATTAGCACAATTTGGATTTTCTTACCCCTCATTATTTGCATTTTTATTTTGTAGTTTGACTTTAAAGGCCAATACTTGAATCATTTTGAGGCCTTTTTTAGAGCTTTGTATTTGTTTTGGGGTAGAATTTTAAAATATTAGTTTCTCATAACTCTGCCTGTCGAGTCCTTATTCTTGCAACTTTTGGGGCTCTATTAGGGCTCATACTGACACATTTTCAAGTGTCATTTCTTTGAAAGTGCATGATTTTTCATCTACTTTGCTATGGCGCTCTCAAATTTTCAGCATTGCAAGTGGACGTATCACTTCTTAGAACTTGGTTTGTTTTGGCCTATTTTGGCATTTGTATTTTCTTGGATCTCAGAAATATCTTGTGCATTATTTATTTGAGTTTGTTATAGCCTAATTGTGGCATTCATAGATATCAAAATTAGAATTTCACTTTGCTTTGTTTTGCAAGTGGCAATTGTACACACTAAGTATAAAGTGTCAATATCAATTATTATTAATATAATAATAATAATAATAATAATAATAATAATAATTATTTTTTTTGGGGGGGTATCTTGTGTAATTCTGCATATTTCTCTCTTATGCTCTTTCATTTTTCTGTTATGGGTTCTCCTAACTTTCCACTTTTAACTCCACATACTATTGCTTCTTGGAAAATTGATGCATGGAGTAAGTTAATATAAAAAAGATTAACTCATTATATTGATGGAATTGTTGTTGCACCATCTGATCCTAAACTTGATCCAAATGCTCCAATAGATTGTCTCACTAAAAATACGATGGCTCTTGGAACTTTGGGGAAATATGTATCAAAGGATCTCATCTTTCACATTGAAAATTATAAGAGAGTTGAAGAGGCTTGGGAAACATTTGGTCAATTGTATGGCCAAGTTGATAAAATTATGGGTTATCAACTTGCCAATGATCTCACAATTTTGGATCCCAAGAGTTTTGATACAATCCAAGACTATGTCACTAAAGAAAATGAGCTAAGAGCAAAGCTCAAGGATTGTGGAATTGACAAAAAGATTCATAGTTGATCTACAATTTGTTGGGCAAGCTTCCATCAAAATATGCAACATTTATTCTAGCGTCCCATCCCATCACTTGATAATGGGTAGTTCATTCACTACACCATCATTTGTTGCATTCATAGAAATATTGAGGTTGGAGCATTCAAAATTAATGAGCATGGGAATTTTATGGTCTTCAAAGTCTAAAGGTTTGGTGGCTAATCATGGGAATTAAGACAATCAAGGAAAGGGTTCCCACAAGAAGAATAAACAAAGAAGGACAAAGAAACAACAAGATAAAGCACAATCATCCTCTCCACAAGGCAATTCTTCATCTTCTTCCAAGAAGGGAGATTTAAATAAGGATAGGCCAACTTGTTCATATTGTAATAAATTTGGTCATGATGAGCATCATCGCCTCTAAGAAAATTGATGGGTTGACAAACATTATCAAGAAGAACAACATCAATTTGTCATATGCCTACAACAAGAAGGATTCCACTCCTTCCACTTCCTTATAGTAAAAGTAAAATGGCAAGCATTTTTGGAAGCTAAAAGTTCTTCACAAGAATGGATACTTGACTCGATTGCCACTCATCACATGGGTTATATAAGGGAGCATTGTTCTTCATTAGAGTCATCTAAGGTATGTCCCATATTCATAGGAGATGATACACAAGTGTAAGTTGAAGGAAAAGTTTTGGTTTCCATGGATGATGAAACATTTGAGAATATTCTTTATGTTCCTAGCTTGAGTACCAATCTTATTTCAATCTACCAAATCACTCACTTTGGAGATGGAGAGAAAGTTGAGTCTCTACCTAAATTAGTTGTAGTCAAAGAACTTAAAGATGATGTCTTGGTTGTAGTGGGAAAATCCAATCATAATACATGGCTTTACTCATTCGCCCACTTTCTTCCTTTCACTCCTTCTACAACCTTGCTAACTCATTAAAATTCATAAAGTAAGCTATGACATGAGTGGTTTGGACATCTCAATTACCACTATCTTTAGTATTTTAGCTCCTAGGATATAGTCAAAGGTCTACCTCCAATCAAATTTTTAAATGTTATATGTTCAGGGTATATGAGCAAGCATTCAAAAGAGAAGTTTGAGAAAGGGAAGCCTTGGAGAGCTTCAAAAGTTCTTAAATTAGTTCACAGTGATGTAGCGGGATTTTTTTTCTAGTGCCACCATTTAGCAAGGCTTGATCTTTCCCCAATTTCATTGATGACTACTCCTGCTTCACATGGTTCTACTTTCTTGGTCACAAGAGTGAAGTATTTTACAAGTTTATATCCTTCAAAGTTCATGTTGAGAAGCAATTAGGGAAGCAAATCAAGATTCTCCATATAGACAATGAAAGGGAATATGTAAACACTAGACTTGAGGCTTTTTTTACTCTTGAGGGGATTGATCTTTATAAGTCAGTTGCCTACACTCCACAACAGAATGTTGTTGTAGAAGAAAGAATAGAACCCTTAAGGAGATGACTATCTGCATGATTCATGCTTAATTTCTTGGTTCACCTTTTTGGGAATAAGTTATCAGTTTTGCAACACACATCCCAAATTGGGTTCCCCACAAGGTTTTGAAGGGTATGACTCCTTTTGAGGTTTGTTGTGGTAGAAAATTGTTTGTGAGATACTTCAAAGTTTTTGGTTTTCTAGCCTGGGCACACATTCCTCCACAAAATGCAAGGCACTGGAACCTCAGGGTACACCTTGCATCTTTGCTGGATATCTTAAAGGTATTAAGGCATATAGACTTTTTGATCTAGACACACGTGAGATATTGAGAGGTGTGTTCACTTTGAGGAAACCTCCCCTAGATTGGCCTCTAATCCTCCTTATCCTTCCTCCCTAGTAGAAAGTGATGATAGCGACTCAGATGATGATTCTACCTCAACTCCAACGTGCAAGTTTACACCTTCACAGGGTCCACTTGCAGTTGAGGAGACTCCTCCTTCATCTCCTACTAGACGTCATTGGGGTTGATAGACTCTTGATTCATCAGGTTCTCTTGTGGGGGATCCTTGAGATACTTGAAGGACTCAGCCAAAACTTTAATATCCTCCACATGCTTACATTGCTATAAATTTTGATCCATAATCATTTTGGGAAGAATCAAGAGTTCTTGAATGGGATTCAACAATGGAGGAAGGGTACAGTTCATTAATGCAGAATCACACATGAGATTTGGTTCCTCTTCCTAATGAAAGAAAGATGGTTCAATTTAAATGGATCTATAAAACTAAGTTTAAAATGGATGGAAGTGTGGATAAGTACAAAGATCGGCTTTTGGTTAAACGTTTCTCTCAATTTCCAAGTGTGGACTATACGAAGACGTTTTCCCCCATGGCTAAGATGAACTCCACTCACTTGACACCTTCTATTGTTGCAACTCATGGTGGGTTGTACATCATATGGATTTAAAGAATGCATTTATACATGGGGATCTTCATGAAGAGAATTAAATAAAGAATAAATAGGGATTCATACAGGATATAATTTTGTTTTAAGATTATGGAAGTCTATCTATGGTCTTAAGCATGCCCCTAGGGCTTGGAATGCCAAGATGGATTCATTTTGTCTCTCATCAAGATTCACTAGGTGTCATTCAGATCTGAATGTCTATATTTCTTGATAGGATTACTCTCATTTGATACGTGTACTCTATGTTGATGACTTTCTTAAAATAGGGAGTACATCACCCATCATTGGCAGTGTCAAATATTTTTTGCAAGATAGATTTTATATGATAGACTTGAGCCACTTGCACTACCTTCTCGAGATTGAGATCACATCGTATTCTTCTGGGATTACACTTTCTCAGTCCAAGTATGCTCTTAACTTACTTGCACTGTTCTACATGACTGATTGTAATCTTGCACTGACTCCCTTCCTTTTAGGAGTCAATCTTGAGGCTAATTACTCCATGCCACTTTTTGATACCACATTGTGTCGATTGCTTATTGGTAGTAGCATCTACTTGACTCATACATGCTCTAACATATCCTTTTAAATTGGAACGGTTTCACACTTTATGTAAGAACCACATGAGCTTCATTGGAAGTAAAACAAACACATCTTTCATTGCATATAAGGCAAACATACCTATGGGATTCACTATGTAGTAGGATTTGGACTAGACTTGGTTGGTTTCACAAACTCTGATTGGGCTGACAATATTGATGATCGTAAGTCCAATTTAGGTTACAAATTTCATCTTTGTTTATGTCACATTTGTCTGTAGAGTAAGAAGCAACATGTTATTTCTTTGACTAAGGTTGAGTATTGAGTGGTTGTTAGTGCCACTAATGAGGCTATTTGGCTTTAGAATGTACTTATAGAGTTTTGTTTCACCATTCCACGACCTACAATCCTTTATTATGGTAATTAGTGCTCCATTCAAATCTCAAAGAACCTAGGTCCCCATCCGCAAACCAAACACATGGAGATCCACATGAACTACATTTGAGAGATGATACAGGGGCAAGTCATTCATTTGAGATATTTTGCTATAGCAGAGAAGGTTGAAAACATTTTCACAAAACCCTTCACTAAGAGAATGTATCACCAGCTACAAACTCTCTTGGGGGTGTGAGATAATTCATCGAAGGGTCCATTGAATTCTCCATCCTCTCTTATGGGTGGGACTTTTGCCTCAGATGAGGTTTTGTCTCTCTCATTCTTCTCAAGATTTATTTTATGAATTCATCTCTCTTTTGGGGGGGGATTTTTTACTACTAGTTTTTCTCCCTTTCTCTTCTTGTGAGAGATTGCATTTGTATTTGTACATGGGTACCTAACATGACCTTGTAGTCGGTACATGTTACCAATTTTTGCATTATGCTCAAATTGGCACAACTTAGACAACGTTGGTGAAAGGTACATTTGATACATTTTAAAATTTTGAGCATTGAAGTTTAAGTTTTTATACTGGAAGGAGATGAATGCAAGAAAGAGTGAAAAAACATTTCTATTTTATATGTGAAAGAGTTATTACAGTGATATGCAAAAAAATTTACAAAAAGAAGAACATTACAAACACATGTTGCAATATAAGTCTTTCATTTCATTTAAAAGAGAAAGTACAAGTACAAAGTAGTGTTAGGATTAACAAGACAAAAATAACAATTACATGCAGAAATATAATCAATATAAGAGAATAATAAACCAAAAAAGAAGAGAACACAAGACACAAATATCTAACGTGGTTCACCTAATCCCTTGGCTACGTCCACCAAACAACAAAGTCTACTCTTATTATCATCCAGTGATTATAATCTGATCGCAATGCGCAAATCCCTTACAACTCAATACTGCTATAAAACATACAACAATATGAAAAACCCTAACCCTAAGCTAATTTATAAAATATTTATGCCGCTTTAGGGTTAGAACAAGTCGGCCCAGAAATTGGTCGAAAATAAGCCTAAAAAAAATTCGCATTGTAGAAAGGTAAAACACTTTCCTGGATAGTACTTTCCTGATCAGTCACCACAATATAACAAGTAGATCCACACAACCCATGGATTCGAACTTAAAACAATGCAAAAAGGAGGGAAAGTAATTAAAAGTACAGAGGTCAAGATACAAATAATAAGGGATCTGGTTATGGTAGACTGTTGAAGCTTGATTAGCTGATGGAGGCCTGGGTCCCGCATCTGTAGATGAACCTGCATGAAGAAAATAAATGGGGTCAGTCTTTGGACTTGTAATCACCTAAAAATGGTCTATCAAACCCATAGCCCCCTTTTCTCAAATATTTGGTCTTAATAAATCCTAAATCTAAGACATTATCGCTAGAGTCTAAATTATTGAGCATTTAATCAAACTTGCTTGCATAATTCTAAAATATTGACTAGAATCAAATCATCAATCATCAAAGCATTAAACATTGGGATAAATAAAAAATTCCTAAGTTCAAAAAGTCAACCCATTTACACATGTGTGTGCACTCAAAATTCAAATAAAATAAATAAAAAATAAAAAAAGAAAAGACAAAGTTGACCAATCAATGCACTTCACATGGATTGAGGGGAATTGTATCTCCACCATTGATCGATCTCTTTTACCTCTTAATCTCAACCACTAATTTATTGGAATCTTCTATAAAAGAGATGGTTTCCTTGATTCAAAATAATCAATCATTCGGAGAAGTAGAGTTATAATGCTATTTTCATCCTAGAGCTCTTGCATTCATGGTTCTTTTCTTTCATAGTAGTTTCTTGCATTCTTGCACTTGTAGTTTCATTTCTAGATTAATGACATTCTAGTTTCCTTTCATAGCTTAATAGTAGATGCATTGTTCTTACATTAGTAGCTTGCATTTGCATTCTAGTTTCAATATCATTCATAGTTTGATAGTTCATTGCATCTTTCATTTTCTAAGTTTTGAGAGCCAATCATGCAAGTCTATGCATCTTTCTCAAATTCTTTGCATTGAATCTTCCATTTTGGAGTAGTCAAGTCACCTATTCCTCTATGTCCAAATCTGATGGACATCCACGAGAATCATACTCGCTTCAACTAGGAAGCAAAAAGCCGGTTTCCAGGGTTTTATGATAGTGCTTTGAATCTTATTTTTTCACTAACCCTTTGGATATAATGGTTTATTGAAGCGTTTGGTTATAGATATTGATCACAAGTTTTACCACAGACATTTTTGGCACCCACCGTGCGGCAAGAAGTTGCATTTTTGCCTCATTTTCATGATTTTTTGCATATTTTTGATGAAACAATGGTCTTGGTCATATTGTTGTATGTTCTTTGTTGTATAAAAATCTTAGAATAGTACTTTGTCATTTAGGAACATGTATATTATCATATGACCTTTCATTTGCTGTCTTCTATCGTTTCAGTCTATTAGATTTGTCGTAAGAGAATTTTTCAGAACCTGGTTTGTCGTATGATAGCTGATGTATTGTCGTACGATTTTAATTGTCAATCTGTATTCTATACTTTTTCTTTTGAAAAACAAAAAGCATTTTTAAGGTTCTTCTTGAGCTTATTTTGGTTTTCTAATCTTTTGCATGTCTTCTATGATATTTTTACTATCTAGTTTTGCAGCCTAACTATTTTTTGTAGGACATTTTGACGAAGATTTGCTTGACAAAGTTTCACTTGCACACTATTTTTCTAAGACTACTAACAATTTGTGCTTGTAGGACGCTTGCCAAAGAGAAAGAAATTGAAACTATTGACGTTTGTACTTGCATATTGCCTTAAGACTACATCAACCAAAAAAAATGTGTGTCATCTTAGTGGATTTCTTAGGCACCTAGCTTAGTTAGGGTGTTGTTTGTTTTGGTAAGATGAGACATTAGGGCAGTATGCTCTTCTCTTCTTGAGAATAAAAAACCCAAACATGTTTGATTGAACTTGAGCAAGTATCACTTTTCTTTTGGTAAATGAACATGTGCTTGATGTGTTTGGGAGACACTATGGAGTAGGAGAGTATGCTATTTTCCTCTTGGAAAATTAGAAATCTTAACCTCTATTAGCTATCCATTTCCTTTTCTTGCATTTACCTTTAGAGGGCCTGCCAAGAAAGAAATCTTTTGGGAACGACCCAAGTGGGGAACAAGCGGACCTAGCTACTTGCACCCCACTATAATCAAATGCTTCCTTCAATCCAAGGAGGGAAGAAATGGCTATTTTCTATCTCTAATGCCTCTTCACTTTTAGGGCTTCGTTTCCTTAATCTTGCTAATAAATACTACATTTGACTGCGCGCTTGTAGGGCAATCTTGGTCTCAATCTTGTTTACAAGACTGCAAGGGGGATACATTCAACTTTTGTAGGGCCGAGAGGTCTCAATCTTGCATGTAAGATTATACATTTTGGGTGCTTGTAGGGATATAGGCCTTAATTTTGCTTGCAAAACTACAAGGGATAGTCATGAATGGATGTACTTACTAGACAATTTTAGATAGAGGCTACCCGATCTACCTCCTAAAGTATCATAATCTTTGTGCAAGGATCGATCCTAGTGGATTACCCGGATCACCCCAAAAATTATACACTCACCATATGTATTCCCAAGGACGTTTTAAAGCATGAATGAGGCATGGGGGAGCTTATGTGATTCGAGCATTGACTCTCTTTTCAAAACCCACAACGTGCATAGTCCCGACAAAAGCCAATATCACTTTGTGTGAGGCGAAGGAATATCAAGCGTGGGCAAAGATTTTGATACTAAACCAATTTGACTATAGGGTAGAAAGTGTTTGGTTTTTCACTCTTTGTGCTTGATGTGTTTGTACATCTTGAACTTGACATATCTTACAAACAAGAACACTTTGACAATATAAAACATTAAACGTCAAGATTTTTACCTCAAAAATTAGGCAACATCGTCCGAAGTTTTTCATGCGCAAGTGGAAAATTGTTCCAGAATCCTTTGTCGTTTCATGCCATTACATTTTTCGTATGAAAAAACACTTAGAGGGAAGAAACTTGTATGAGGGATATTTTATTGTCGTACGGGAACTAGGGAATTTTTGTTTGGGACCTAAGTCAAAATTAGTCCAATCTTGAAATCTTTGTCATTCAGTCACACTTTTGCAAAACAACTATCATACCTTGTCATGGTCATTTTCAACTTTCAAATCTAGTGATTAGATTTCTCATTGTCCTTTGTCCTAGCTTCTCACAATCTTCTCAATAAAATGGGCTCTTCACTCTTGGTTACTTATCAACTTTGTCACAAGTGTCATCTAATAGGTATTAAAACCTCAACGCCTGATACCTTGTACAAGCTCAACAACCAATATATTTTCTCCATCACCAAATATTTGAAGCTTTGAAATTGACTTGACAACTTGATCCTTTAGAGATGTTAGTTGCGGATCACCGTACATGGTTCAAACAAGGAGTCAGAAGGCTGATCTCGATTCCAAGGGAAAAGCTATTGAAATTATCACACCAGGACCTTTGTCTTGCAAGAAACCTACAAATTTTGAGATTCCAAAACAAGAGACTCTAGTTCCCTGTCAAACAACACCTCTGTTCGATTAGTCTACCCACAAAACAACAACTATGTTTGCCTACGATTGGGAATCACAACATGGAAATGAGAGCCATCATACTAGTGCCTCATCCTCGGTGGAAGAACCAACAAAACAATACATAATAAAATGTTAAAAAGATAATCGATTTCAAAAGATGATGCACATGCTTATGCAATTGGATAAGGAGAAGTAATTTATGCACCTTGCATCCTCGGGTGTTAAACTCCCGCATGAATTTGATGTCGAAGGACTCATTCAACAAGAATAGATATTTCCAAGACATGAGATGTGAGATAAGGGATCTGAAGAAATCAAATGAACAACCAACTAGCAAATATTTTTTGGAGTCCATATGTCCTTTCCCTTTTGCAAAAAATCTCTACATGCCACCTTTTCCTCCCAATATTGAGATGCCTAAGTATGAAAAATACAATGGGGAAGGTGACCCGCGAGATCATGTAAGGGAATTTTTCATCCTTAGTATGGAATTCATGCATGAGAAGACCTACTTAATGAGATTATTCCCGTGAAGCTTCAATGGCCAATCCTTGGAATGGTTCACTAAACTTCCACATGGGATCCAAACATTTGATGAGTTAGTGCAAAAATTCATCCAACATTATTCTTATAACATATTGCATATAGTCACAATGTTAAACCTGTGTAACACTAAACAACACACGGGTGATCCCTTTGTTAACTTCCTCCAGAGGTGGAGAAGGATGTTTTCAAGATACCCAAGGCAGATACCCGAATCAAAAAAGATCAAAATCTTTATTAACAACTTGGTTCCTGGGATGAACTACGTGACTCAAATGAAAAAGCACACCTCATTCAGTGATCTATTGGATAGTGCAATCAGAATAGACGAGGTCCTTGTAAAGAAGGGTGAACTCACTCTATCTAAGGATACTAAGTCTAGTAGTGGTAATGGAAAAGATAAGAGTAAGTTTTGGAACAAGAACCAAAATGTGGTTAACGATGGTGTAGTTGATTCACCCGAGGCTAAACAACCTATATTCAACCTCTCAATTAGCATTCAAGTTGCTAAGGTTACTGCTAACACCACAAATTCTCCCAAGATTTCTCCAAATACTCATAAAGATAAGACACGTTCAATCCCATGACCCAAATGAAACTTTACTCCTCTTGGAGAACCGTTAGAAGATGCATTGAAAATGCTGGTTGCCCACAAGATTATCACGATCCCAGATTCAAGACCCTGGGAGCCTGAAGTGAAACCAAAATGGTGGAACAATGACCACTGTTGTGAATACCACAAGATAAAGGGGGCACATGACCAATGAGTGTATGAAGTTAAAACATGTGATACAGGATCTGATTGATAAACAAACCATTACTGTTGATGGACATAAAACCAATGATGACCACAAGGCTTTCAAGAAGCCTTTACCTTCCTACAAAAAGTGAGAGTCTTTAAAGACTCAAGGCGCATTAATAAATCACACCTAGATGAACAATGATATTGTGATTCATATGCTTGAACCTTCAGATCGCTCGGTCAATTTCATCACCATCAACAAGAAGAAAATTGAAGTTGCCGATGTGGTTATGGGAAATCAATCTAAGATCACTATCAAAGGGGTTGCATCCTCTTCTCAACCAACTTCAACACCAACAAACAAGGCATCAAATTCCAAGAAAACTAACCTATCCCTTCTGGCTACAAACTACAACCTAGTTGGCCAATTACAATGAAAACCAGCGTAAATCTCTATTCTAGAGTTGCTTAAGTTGTCGCCATCACACAAGGAGATCCTTGAGAGTGCTCTTTCTCAAAAAAATGTGCCAAAGGACTTGGATGTCAACTGATTCCAAATGATGGTCAACCATCCGACTTCTCCACGTTATCTATCTTTCTCAGAAGAAGATGACAAAGCCCTGAGCCACCTGTATATTCAGAAAATTGAATCACTTCCATTTTAGACTGGTTTAGCCCTCTGATTAAGTGTTTTGCGGTCATGTAAAGTTCCTTGAAAGGGTCTCTAACTTGGATCTGGATTTTTCTCTTGTTCTGCCCCATTTTCCTCTTCTCTCAGGCCTATTTCTGGCACCTTGATATGCAAATCTAAGTTTCTTGATCTCAAGGTCAAGGTCAACCTTCTGGGTCAAGGTCAACCTCAACCTTGACATAGGTCAAGGTCGAACTCAACCTTGACATAGGTCAAGGTTGAACTCAACCTTGACCTAGGTCATAGTCGATCTCGACCCTGACCTAGGGTCCAATTTTCAAGTTTCCAGGGTTTTCGGATGTCGGGCTTTGGAAAGATTTAATTCCCACTTCCAGGTCGACTGTTTCGGTCTTCAAGGCAATGAATCTTGAAATTATATTTAATATAGGTCCACTTATATGGGTATTGGTCGAATTGGAATTTAATTCTCCTATGTAGGCCTCTCTAGAAGATTGTGCCCTAGATTTGTATATAAGGAAGTTTTCTCCTCTCATTTTATCTAAGACATAAAGATGAAAGAACATGATCACTTATGCACATGAAGGATAATCTATTGAAGAAAGTATCTAATCTCAAGCATTAAAGCATTTAAATACATTAAAGTATTCAATTCATCAAGGAGATCCATTGGTAGCCATTGAAGGATTCAAGCTCTATGGATCCCTCTTGTTGAAGATTTCTCCGTCCACATCCATGCAAGCCTCTTCCTATTCCAAGATCCATTCAAGATTGGTCTTGAAGATCTACAAGCAATTGATTTAAGAAATACTACATCCTACAGTCTACATTCTACATTCATTTGGTGCATACCTACTTGTAGATTCAAAGGATTCAAATCCGCCACAAGGGTTTCTATACAAGCAAGGTGAATTTGTTTATTAACTTTGTTTGTTTATGCAATTTCAATTATACTTTAAGGTTAATTCCAAAACTGGGGTTTGACCAAGGAAAAACCCTCCCCCCAAAAAAACAAAACCATTTTTCTTGCAGGTATGGGTACAGGACAATGAATTTGAGAGCAGATTCAGATACCCTTTTCAACCAACTTCCAGGGTCTGCGAACAAAATTTTTGCCGAAGCAGTGTAGGTCAAGGTTGACATTTTAGGGTATGATTGTGCCCCCATAAAGAGGTCAAGGTTGACCTGACTCAGAAAAGGATAATATTTATGGGTTTTGTCCATCTCTGCATTTCTATTCTAGATTCGGTTCCAAAATTTCTTGAAACTCAACAGAGACATAAGAAAATAGGCTTTTCCAGATCTGCTATATTTTGAGGTTAGTAATTGTATTCAATTCATTTCAATTAAGGTTTCAATAAATTCCATTACATATTCTTCATCCATTATTCGAGATTGTAAAGATTTCTTCTTTCTTCTTATTTTCGATTGATTGATGCATTTGCGCATTAACCATTTTCTTATGGTTGATCAAAGTGGATCTTTGCCTTTGTTAAATTTGGGGCTAGGAAGAGAATCTTATCTTATCCTCAATACCATTTCAAAATCATCACACATATCTCCCCATATTTATCCCTTTCCATAATCACAATAAAAATCATTTCTTGCTATACATTCTTACATCACATTCTTATCTTACACCACCCACACAATAAACCTTTGCACATAGAGGTATTGATTCAGAGACATCAAGATAAGCGCGTTTTGATAGATGGAGGTGTTGGTTTGAAAATATGTACTCTTAAAATAGTCACACCACTAGGTTTTTCTGAACACGCTATTGATCCTCGGAATAAGATAACCATCAAAGCATATGATGAGGAGGAGAGATCATCAAAAGGGCTAGTGGTGCTTCCTATCAGAGTGGGCCCTATTGAAAGAGATGTTACTTGTTAGGTGCTAGAATTGCCTCTTGCATACAACATATTGCTAGGCATACCTTGGATTCATGACATGCAGACAATCCCTTCTACTTATCATCAGTGTGTGAAATTTTCATGCAATGGGGTAGAAGTGTCCATTCCAACTGAAAATGCCTACTCTTGCAACACTTTGAAACAAGCTGACACTATGGTTCTACACAACAAAGAGGCACCACAAGCTTTTGAAGTTGCTCAAAATGTACTAATGAAGAGCTTTGAGGAAAAATTGAAGATCAATAACACAAGCATGGGAGAATACCATTTAAATTCTCTTCCTACATCTCCTAGATCTTATGGCATGCCATCCTCATCCTTCCCACCTTCAAATTGTCAAAAAGTGGAAATACATAAGGGAACTAGAATGGTAAAGGCATGTGTTTCTCTTTCAGAAGAGAATGAAGAGAAAGCTATCCTCGCATGGCTGTACAAGGATGAAAACAAGATCACAAAGTGAAGCATGTGGAAATCTGCCCACAGAAGTATGGGAAGGAATATCATCTAATGAAACAAATGGGATACAAAGGCAAGGGACCTCTTGGAAAAGAAAAAGGTCTAATAGAACACATTCATTTTGAATTCTGAAGTCCCACAGACACAGCTGGCTTGGGATACCATGAGAAGAAATTGCATCCCTTTGCCAGTAATGGCCCTAGCAGCTCTCAAATAGACGCGAATGACACAGATACTAAAGATGAAGCAGAGATTATCCTTTTTCCTTTCGAATAGATGATGCATTTTTCCACTAAAAATCATTCATATCAGGGGGAACCTTACATTCCATCATTTCATAGAGCTTCCTTTGAACCAAATAGATCCATTGCTTCAATGAATGAGAAAGAGATGTCGACTCAAAAGCAAGACATGTACTTAGATACAGAACTTGAAGACAAACATCCTAACTGGGGGCATCTTGTTTTCACCTCTCATGTCTTTGATTTACCTCATTTCTCAAATGATAGGGTGCACGTTGTTGAGGAGGCTTCTCCTCATGCCTCTCAAAGACCATAGGATGATTATACACAATGTAGAATAAGTCAGCAACATGAAAACAATAGCTATCTCAGTGTCCCAAGGACTCTCTCTTGATATTTGGAGAATAGGGATCATTCTCTTATTCAATTTGACTATGGACAAAATTAGGATAATACTTCGGAGGAACAAAATCCTAACTGGGCACAAACTGTGGCTCCTATACATGTGTTAGACTTGCCTCACTCAATTGAAACTGACTCTAATGAGTATGAGTGGGATTCCTTTATGATGCCATTGTGGATATTGAAATTGACGTGGTTTGTAAGTATGCACCTCATTTCACACGTGGGGGAAGTTCTCGCATTGATGAAGCATCAGGCTCACCCCTAAGTGAACATCCAAAACCAAAGTCCATCTATGTTCCTTCAGATGACTGTTCTTCTGAAGATGGGGAAAGGCCTCCTCTTCCACCTAACATCAACCGGGGTTTCAGAAGGGAACCTAGGAATTATCTCGCATCTGCTACTTAGAACTGAGATTTTGACCAGCGTTCTAGACATAGCTCTACATCAACTAGAAATAGAGGTGGTCATGCGTCCACTAGTTACCGAAGTAATCTTACATCTGTACAATGAGATCATGAAATAGAAGAAGAGGAAGAAACTTGGGACCTTCAAGATCTTCAAGAACTTGATATGGCTACTCGCCCACGACTCCCATCCTTAAGAATTAAAATTGTTTCGCTAAGCACTTTTCTGGCTAGGATATCCGCTCATCAAGAGAATGAACACAATAATGATAGGTCAAACAGATTGAATTCATGTACTACTAACAATGGCTCTGCTAGTAGTGTTAGGATGAATCATGGTTTAGGTATTCCTTCAGAGAGTGCTATCACAGACCTTCTTTTACCTATCAAAGACCTTGATCCTGATAACTCTGTACTATCCTTAGAACCCGTTGAGTCTCTACCCCTTGTTCACCCTAGACTTATCGAATGGAACCCTGATGCACCTCTAGATTTGATATCTTCTCCTAATGTCTACACCTTAGCCTGCTACCTAAACGCCATTGAAACCCTCACCTCTTCCACCAGCGCAACAAGCGTTAGCATGACAGAGGGGGATATCAAGTTTCTCAGTCTTAAAAAGAAAAAGTGTTTTGATGGTGAAAACCACTTAGTGGTAGTATCAAAACCCAAAATAGTAAAAATAAAAGACATATCCAATGGTGGAAACCTCTCTGAGGTGCCAGAGGATGGGAAACTTGATGTTCTACCTAACCATTTTTAGGAAAGATCTTTAGTGTTGATCAAATTTACAAAGTAAGTCAATCTGGGAACAACAGAGGAACCTCAACTGATCTACTTAGCACAATCTTTGTCCAAGGAAGAGAAACAAAGGTTAATCCAATTATTCAAGGAAAAGAAAATCAACTTTGCTTGGTCATATTTAGATATGCCAGGATTGGATACAGATTTGATCATGCATCATTTATCTATTGCTCTAGGAACTACACTGGTCAAACAGAAACTGAGAAAGATGCATCCTCATGTAGCATTAATGGTAAAATCAGAGCAAGAAGATCTTTTGAAAGCTGGATTCATCAGAGCTATAGCCTATGCTGAGTGGATTTCCAATATTGTTCACATCTCCAAGCATGATAAAGCAATCAGGGTCTGCACTGATTTCAGGGATCTCAATAAAAGCATGTCCTAAAGATGACTTTCCATTACCTAACATTGACATGATTATGGATCTAACAATAGGCTATGAGATGTATTCACTAATGGATGGCTTCTCCAACTATAACCAAATTAAAATAGCCCTTGAAGATCAAGAAAATACTGCTTTCACATGCGCCTGGGGCACCTTCTGCTAGAACGTAATGTCATTTGGCCTAAAAAATGTTGGGGCTACTTATCAACAGGATATGACTACTATTTTCCATGATATGATGCATAAAAGCATGGAAGACTATGTGGATGACACTCTAGCTAATTCAATCAAAATATTTACACATCTCAACGATTTAGAAAAGATCCTTGATCGCATGGAGAAATTCAAGCTTTGGATCAACCCTAAGAAATGCAGTTTTGGCATTACCTCTAGTAAAATTTTGGGTTACATTGTTTCAACATAGGGAATTGAGGTTGATCCTGCAAAGGTCGCTGCTATCATGGACATGCCACCACCAAAAAAAATTAGTCAGGTCAGAACATTGCAAGGAAAACTACAATCCATCACAAGGTTTATCTCCCAGCTCGCTGATAAGGCTCAACCTTTCACGAGAACCTTGCATAAAGGTGTAAACTTCAAATGGGATGATGGATGCAGACAACATTTTCAACAAATCAAAGGCTATCTGGAAAATCCTCCATTATTGATGACTCCTATTCAGGGAAATCCCCTCCTCCTTTATATCTCTACTACAAAAACATCCTTGGGAACTTTGCTAGCTCAGCACAATGATATGGGAAAAGAGAGATCCATCTCCTATATCAGTAGAACCATGGTCTCTTATGAGCATAATTACACTATCATTGAAAAGGATTTCCATGCAGTGGTATTTTCCTCTCAGAAGCTTGTGTGTGTGTAAATGGGTACCTGTCAGAAGCAACACAAACACTCAATAGATCATTATATTAGTGCGAAATGGTTAGAAAAGCATATAAACCCACTAAAACTGACCTATTGCCTGCTAACTAGGA
>MU225224.1:820548-838855 GCA_018584345.1 Thuja plicata
TTTAATTCATTTAGAAATATAGGAATTAATTATTAAAACAATAAAATTGCTTTTTAATAATTAGAGGACTATAGCCATTTTAATTAAATTAAATAGGCTAGGGGAATGGGTTGATTGCAAGTGATTACTTGATATAGGGATTTATTTAATTYCTTTATAATTAAATACTATAGCCATGTTTGATTTTGATTTGATCTGATTGGTCGAAATTGATTTGAATTGTATGGCTATAATAGATAATATAAATCAGTGATAAAAATCACCTAGGACATTAAATTGATTCAAAGAATTATGCCAAGCAGTAACAGGGTCATTTGGACATAAATCAAGGGTATGATCACACTTAGGGCAAATAGGGTCTATAGTTGCGACAAACCGAATTCAGGTGGTTACAAAGCTAAGACACTATATGATAGCACACTATGTCAAGCTGATTGCTAAGATTGACCCTCTCAAGTACCTATTAATCAAAGCAACCCTCACCGGAAGGCTAGACATGTGGTTTATGGTACTAAGCGAATTTTATATTAAATATGTTGACAAAAAGCCATCAAAGGATAGGTTATTGTTGATCATCTAGTTGATGCTACTTTACAAGACACACAACTACAGCTAATTGAGTTCCTTGATGAAGTTATTTTACACCTTACAGAGCATACCTTGAAAATGTTCTTTGACGGATCTTTTACACAACAAGGATCTGGTACTAGAGTCCTTTTCATCACACCACAAGGATACAAGATCTCCAAGGCTTATAAAATGATGTTTCCTTGTACTAACAACATTGCAGAATATGAAGCTTTGGCAAATGGTTTGAAGATGGCCATTGAATGGAAAATCATTGAATTGCATATCTACGGTGACTCACAGCTGGTGATCAATCAAATCAATGATCAGTATCAAACAAGGGATGACAAACTTCTACCATATAAAAGGATGATCGACGACCTTAAGAAATACTTTGTGTTTTTTACTTTTCAGCAAATACCAAGAGAAGCAAATAAAGCAGCTGATGTTATGGCCACCTTGTCCTCCATGTTCCAACTAGAAGAACATCACGTTTGCTATGAATTCTTGGTGGAAGAGCTCCTTGTTCCTGCCTATGATTCCCCTCAATGCCAAGTTGTGTTCTCCCTCGTGGGTACCGATTCTTCCCGCTATGATCATATTTACTCTTACCTCTATAATCAGACCTTTTCTAATGACCTATCTAAAAATGAGAAATGAAATCTCATAAGGAATGCCTCATGTTACTTGATTATGGCTGACGAATTGTATAGAATAGGTCTCTATGGTACTCTCCTTAGGTGTGTAGAACACAATGAGTCTAAGCGCGTACTAGAGGAAGTCCACCAACGTGTATGTGGATCTCACTCGAATGGTCTTGTTAGAGCATTTCTCACAAAATCTAAATATAACATTAATGCTTGAATCTTAGATTCCCAACTCTTGATTCATACAAGGAAAATTCTAATTGATTCTCCACAGACTCAGGCGGGTGTACCTTTTATAGATTACTGCTTTTCAGTAACTTTAACAGTGAATCAAGGGCTACACTGATTTGCTTCTTTTATTTTACTGCAACAACTGACAACACATCTTACAAATGACTATGATCAGTTTAATGCAGAGCTTAACAAGCCATATCATGAACTTGACAAGGGCAAATAACAGTGAAACAAGAATTCTCATCATTCTTCTTTTTAGAGTTTTTAACTCAGGAAGGCTAACCTAATGATTCTCTCTCCAAGGAATCAACAAATTAAATTGTATTCTTCAATACAACTGATTAAGCATATATGTTCTTAATAACATAAATGTAAATGATTGTTTATATTTGAGATTGATGATGATAACTACTTATCAAAACCTAGACCAGTGCCTAATCCCAGGAAAAGAGTCAATTGAAACATACATTCACATAAACTAATTAATTGAAACACATATGAAGCCCAGATAGAGTTCCTTACAAACTATCTTCTCATTCCCACACCCACGTATCAAATTATCACACTAATATCTAGGCCTCTGGAACCACTTATAAGATTTACTCCCTCCTTAAAAGAAACTTACAAATAATTGCACAGTTACCTTATAACGAGTACGTTTAAAATGCCTTACAGATTAAACATACAAGAGCATACACAGAAAGAAGACATCATAGATGTGAAACTAGAAAATCCACTATATTTTATTAATATACTTCTACTTCAATACATTCAGAAAGATAAAAAGCTTGAAAACTAGACAAAAATAAGAAGTCTTCCTCGCAGTTGTAAATTCACCATCTTTAACAATATCATACAACTTGCTATATATAGAGAACACTAGCCATCTTGGAATCCTTTAGAGAAAAAGGATGCAACAAGCTTCAAATGGCTAGGCTAAACCTAAAAGTACTAAAAGACAAAAATGCAGTTACATACTTTCAGTCGGTGGAAAAACACTTGAGTAGATGATTTGATATGATTTCAAATCTTTACAGTTGGCACCTTTGTGCGCAAACATTCAAGATAACTTTAGAAGGTTGTTAAGAGACATAGTGACCACCAATACATTCTAACTTACACTATTCTTGATGATAATTACCCTTCCTATGCTCGATGATCAGGTGCTAGGTGCCATTTTAATTCTCATCCATCACACCCAAATCTTTTGTTGTAGTTTTCTTCAGCTACTCAAGCTCTGGCGTTGTTTCTTTGAAGAATCAAATCGATTTATTTAAGGCTCTGAGACAAAACTTTAAATCCATTGCTGGTGAAACCCTCTATGTAAATTTAAATATTCAAATAATACCAGCTATAACAGTCACTTTGGCGTGGACTCAAAATTAACCGCTAAGATTCAAACTTTAGAACATGGCCGCTGAACTTGTTTAGGTTACCTGGGCTCAGAATCATATTTTCCAGGTGTCGCTCAATCGCTCACTTGAGACCCATTAGAAAATATCCTCTTATGCCTCGCGAGTGAGCGAGAGCCATCAATCTCCTTCTCTGGTTCATATTCACTATTTCCTCTCTACCCGAGCTGGACATGTGGTGCTTCCTCGTGTACTCAAGATTTCCTCTACTAGCCTCTCTTAACTGGCGCGAGTATGCGACACTGACCACTAGCCGCTAGTTGCGCACTCGCTACCGTTTCATGTTATCCTGCTAAACTGTTGTGACCTTGCGACAATTTCTTGTCACACACTCGCCATCATTTTATACTACATCCTTAGACCTCCACGTGTTGTTCTAGTGCAATGCCTTAATAACTATCTTCCCCTCATCTTTGGATTAAGTCTTTACGCCCACTGTTAGATCAAAACCAACTTGACTGACCTTTATTTTATCCTCAAATTTGCAACAATAGGTCCCACTTTAACTGGAAGGACACGTGGCCTCCAAGTGTAATGCCTCAAAGGTTAGATTGTGCACATCTCTGCATCAAGGCTTTACGCCCGCCGTTGGATGAACCTTAAGTTGCATTACCTTTATTTTAGTCTTTATCGTTGAACTCATATCTGACCTGAACATGTGTTGTCAAGGCGCAATTCCTTAATGGTTAAACAACTTCATCTTGGTCATTAAGGGATTACACTTGCCGTTAGATCTTCTTTAAGTTACTGTCTATTTACCTGCCTTTTCACCCATCGATGATGACATCAACAAAGACACGTGGCACTCAGGCGCAATTCCTTAATGGCTAGATTTGGATCACTTTCCCTTTAAGGCAATACACTGTCTGTATGATCAAAACCCACTTGATCAGTCTCTAATTTACCTTCTAACCTCAGCCTGGCCTGCCATGGACACGCTTCATCAAGGCGTGATGCCTTAATGAGTAGATCTTGATCACTTTCCCTTTAAGGAAATACGTAGGCCGTTAGATTTTACTCAACTTGACTACACTTTACCTTAATTACCTCGTCGCTTATCTGGATCAACTGAGACATGTGGCGCGATGTCGTAATGCCTTGATGGTTAAATAACTGCATCTGCGTGTTTGAGGACATGTGTCTACCATCAGATTAACTTTAAGTTGCATCACCTTAATCTCTTCTTCACCGCTGTGCCGGGCCTGCCATAGGCTATGTGTCATTCAAGCTTAATGGCTGGATTGATAGATCTTGATCATCTTGGCTTTAAGTCATTAAGCTAATCACCAGATCTTCTGCAACCTACTGTGTCTTTACTGCCCTTCTTTACCCGGGACCCATGACATCATTTGGAGGACATATGTCACGATGGATTGATGGCTAAATCGATTGTATCTTCACTTAAGTCATTAAGCCAACCATTGGATCAAGATTGATTTGCACGACATATGATGAGGGTAAAGTATTTTTGGGGATGAAAACTTAGGAAATATTTAAAACCCCGCTAGGAAAATACTTTAGGGAATAACATGGCCCCTTCGACGAAAACTTAAAAGACGTGACGTAAGCAACTTAAGTTACATAAAAAGTAACTTAATTTTATAACAGCCCATGAGGGTTTAGGGTTTAGAAAGATTTTGACCAAGGATATAGGTTTTTTCAACCATTTGCTTTGCATTGCTTGGAAATCAACACTTGCAAGAAAATTCAAAGGTACATTGGAAGAGACCTTTAACATTTTAGGCAAAATTGACACTGGGAACCCAACAATTTTTAACAAGACTCTGAAAACTGGAAATATACCCAACAGGCCTTTCATTGGCAAACAAACTCCTACGGGTAGGATATTACTGACCCTCTATGGAAAATGATGCTATACATTTTTCCAAAACATGTAAAAAGTGTCAAACTCATTGTAACCTGATTCATGCTCCTACATGTGAATTGTTACCTTTCATTACCCACTAGCCATTTCAACAATGAGGCTTTAATCTAATTGGGTAGATTTATCCCTCATCCTCTGGTGGACACAAATTGATCATAACTACCACTGAATACTTCACAAAGTGGGTTGAAGTAGTGCCTTTGATTATAGCTACAGGAAAACAAGTGTCTATGTTCATCCTAAATTACATCATCTGTCGATATGGAATACCCTCATCCATTGTGACAGACAATAGGGGGCAATTCAAGAATAAGGACATGGATGAATTATGTGGCAAGTTTAAAATTACCCAACATTTTTATTCTACTTATTACCCTCAAGGGAATGGACAGGTTGAGGCCTCCAACAACAACATATAGAAGATCTTGCATAGAACAGTGAGTAAGATAGGGAAGGACTGGCACCTTAAGCTCAATCCAGCTTTATGGGCTTATAGAACCAGTATCAGAATACCTACAGGGGCAATGCCATTTTCTTTAGTATATGGCATAGAAGTTGTATTGCCTGTTGAGGTAGAAATACCCTTGCTCCGAGTCAATCTACATGGACTCATTACTGATGAAGATTATAGGATTGCTAGAATCCAAGAGCTTGAATTACTTGATGAATGTAGAAAGGCAACATTTAACCATCTTAGGGTCTATCAAAAGAGAATGTCTCAAGGCTACAACAAGAAAGTGAGACAGAGAATTTCAGGTTGGAGACCTTGTACTTAAATAAAATACAAAGAATTAACAACATCATGAACAAAAGGGAAAGTTTGAACCCAACCGACTGGGTCCCTTTGTGATCACTACGACATTTGGCTCTGGGGCCTATTAACTATCAACTCCAGAGGGGGATAATTTTACAGATCCCGTCAATACTCTCCACCTGAAGAAGTTCTATACTTGAGCATTCTCGTTGGTCAGCAACATGTACATATATATGATCCCAAAAAAAGAACAAAAAAAAGTATAAAAGCATAAAAAGACAAAAACATTTGCAAAAAGTCCTGAAAAAATGACTATCTTGGTGAAAACTTGGCAAACAGGCGCCTTGATGAGTCAATAAAATTTAAAAAAAATAAAAATGAAAAGTACAAAAAATTTGAAAAAATCAAGAAAATGTGCCTTGGTGAAAACTTGGAAATAGGTGCCTTGGTAGAAAAAGTAATAAATTGCCAAGTGGTGAAAACCTGGCAAATAGGCGTCACTTGTACCTCAGTGCTCCATCTATCAACGCGTAGCTTGGCTAATCTCATCTATGAGATGACCTTTGTGCTTTCTGAGATATCAAATGAATCCAGTCCTTTTGGCACACCTTGCCTCACTGTTTGAATCCATCTCTTAGGTTTTGTATAGGCCTCCTATTTTCAACATCATGTCGGTCAACTTGTCAAGTCCTTACAATTGGTCTCCTTTTCTAGACAGTTTTCCACTGATGCACTGGTGTTTCTCAACACCTTAATCAACAATGTTTCTCAACACTTTATTTCAGACAAACCTGTGCTTCTCAACACAACATTGGATAACATACAAAAAAGTAACTCAATAAACACAACAAAAAATACGATGATGTTTCTCAACACCCACATCAACAAGTTAAACAGACTAAATGATTGCTGACAATTTTCTTGTATGTTGTCTGTTATCGATGATTTCCTATGTTTTCTTTGATTTCTGCTTGTTGTTGTAGTTCCAATGATCCTTATGTCAACACAGTAGGGTGTATGTGGTAAGAGCTTCCACACTCAGTTGGATAAGCCTCACATCCCTCGATCCTTCTCTCTTGCACCATGAGGTGAGGTTAGTCTTGTCTCCTTGTCTGTTATTCTGCTTGTTTCAACAACGCACTCATGGTTATCTTGGCTCTGAATGCCTCGATACTTGTGTCCTCTTGTTATATCAACTAGAAACAATGTTCAGGTCATCTCAGCTCTTATGCCTAGATGCTTACATTGGCTTCTCACACTTATCTGATGAAGATTCATATCCATATCCTTATGGTTTCGTTGGTTCTAGTAAGGATTGTATAGACTCTAGTGTCCCAAACCGTCCAAATGATGAAAATATAGTGACTAAGGAAATCAATGACTTGACTCACGTTGTAGGTTGCATTTTTCATTCCCTAGGCTTGCATGATAGCTTTATAACAACTCACCTTATCAAAATTAAAACAAATGAATCTTCTTTCTTTACTCATCTAATCCTTTGCTAACGCGATCAACTGCATTTCATATCCTTAAGGTTACCTATCTGTGCACAAACAGTCAGTAACAAGAACAAGAGCGCGACATATATTCAATACAAGATATATAGAGCACACATGATCTACACCTATCATTTAAGGAGCTTAGCTAATATCACACATATACGATTAAGCTACAGAAAGCATATAACATTGAAAGATTGTACAACGACAAGAGATATGACAAGAGATAAAGACAAGACAACATATTGAGAAGAAAAAAAGATCGTATATATATATATATATATCAGAGTATACAAAAAGGTGTGCTCTCATAAATATTGAGCAAAAAAATGCACCCTCGGTGCAAATGAATCATATAGAATTAAGAGATGACAAAATCGAGAATCAGATATGACAAGAAGAGGAGAATATCAAGTCTCACTTCCTCCCTTGCCAACATCAGGGGGAGGGTGTGGAGGAGCATCTGTTTGGGGTGTAGGGCATGCTCCCTCGAATCGTGCTAGATATTGCGAGTAAGGTATCACCTGCTGTGCAACAGGAACCGCAATGCTATATGCAACCACATAATATGCAGCTCTGGTGCGTAATCTCTCTATAGAGATAGGTGCTTGGATGTGAATCATTGGATCAACACCTGCACTCTAGCATCATTCCTTGCAATGGTCCTATTTCATTCTATGAGTTGTGCTTGTACGACTACTAGGTGTGTCTGAGAGGCTCACATTCGTCCTCTCAGTGACCTAATCAAATCCTGCGGTGTCTGTGGCTCTCTCTGAGCTCTCTCCTCTCTCTAAGTTCCCTCCTCCTATGCACCCTCTCATTCCTCTCATCTCTACCGGACTACTCTAACCACGTCATCTAGCCCTAGATTGGGTTGCGCATCGGGCATCTCCTCCTTAGTGTCATCTATAGTCGGGACCTATCCTCCGATGGATCCTAGTGTGCCCAGCTCCCTGCAATCTCTCTGTCACCTTGACCCTGGTGTCCTTCTCGTGCTAGGACCAACCTCTCCTCCTTCTCTAGGATGAGTAGGAGCCCTCTGTGGTGGTCTCTGTGTTGTTCTCTATAGAGCAACTACTGGATCTGCTATAGGTTCTTGCTCAGGGGCATCCTCATCAATCTTGGGGACTCTCTCTGTCAGATCTGTAAACCTAGGGAAGGATACCTAGAAAGATGCTCTCTGTACTCCAGGGTAACCCCTACATCTGCTAGCCCCTCCAAGTACTCCCACACCGGTTGGTTGAGCTCAATCAACTCCTGTGTGCATAACACTAGAGATAACCTGCAAGAAAAATTTCAATGCTCGGTCTATTTTTAGTAAACTAAAAGATATATACTCAAGTAAAGAACATACAACCCAAAATCATACCTGTGGGACCAACATCTACGCTCCTCATCCAAGAATCGGGCATAGGCAATGTACCCCATGGAGACACTTTGAATACGGTCATACTTCCTCAACACTTGAGACAAGGAAAATCTCTCTATCACTAATGAAGTCTTGCTCAATAGTGGGCATGAAATAAAGAAATCCCTCCACACTATCCTCCACTCAGCCTAGACCTCCACTCGCAATTAAGGCCTCCATGTAACCAGGCTCAAATCGTCAAGCTGGTGCCTCCAATAATTCATCTTTCCCAGATGGGGTTGTGTGATGAAACCTGAATACCTATAGACATAGGGTTGTCCACCCGATTGTGCGTCTGCTTTGATGGGTCTAAAAATTGGGGGATGCTCCCATGCCCATACCTGTAAAAATACAACCCCTCCAGCCATGCCCTAGACTCCCCTGTAGGTCACCTCGTACATCTCATGATACATTTGTGCTAGGAGGCACTGACCCTATCCAAGTTGCTTAGGACGTATAATCAATCTCTTGAACATCCTAGCCCAACTGCACAAGAATCCCTGCTATGATCGGTTAGCCATGAGAAAACAACTAATGAATATGTTCATCGCACACTCTAAAGGAAACGACTCTCCATAGCGCTCTACTGAAGTGTCCCAGGTGATCGATCGATCTATGATCAGGGGATCCTGAAAGACAGGATTGTTCCCGTACGCCAAATAGAGGTGTGGAGTCATACTCTGCACACACTCCAGCAAAAGGAATCTAAAGAATCTTGTAGATGTCCTCAGGAGTGATATTCATCTCTCCCATAGGAATGTAAAATGTGTTTTCCTCATTGTGGAATCTCTCCACTGACGCGGTCAACATCACATGATTCACCCAGATATTAGGTATTTGGAGTAACCATGCGAACCCACAAGCTCGGATATGTGCCCTCTAATCATTCGACAAGCCTCGGACTAGCTACATGGTGGCAGGATAAGTAGACCTGAACTGAATATTAGGGAACTATACCTGCATAAAGTCAAAGAACAGAAACAACATTAGTATCGACATCAGATCAAGGCAAAATTGCTACAACATAATCAAATAAGCTCACAAACAGGCTACTAAGAAAGGAAAACACACAACTGGCAGGCAGAAAGTTGAGAAAATGCCTCTATTCCCATATGAAAAAAATGCAGAAAATGGAAAAACTGGCCCCAAAGCTCATACAACACAGGATTAAAGTCCAGACAAAAAATCAGTTTGAAACAACAAATGAAATGAGTTCATATGACAAAGTGGGAAATGAAGAAGGTTGGCATATGTCAGGTGGGTGTGTCTCATGCGACAAATATAACTGACTCAAACGACAAACTAAATTTTACCAGATTGGTGTATGATCCCTCTCACCATCCCGTAGGACAAACCAAGGGTTGTTAAAACAAATGTGCAAAACAATAAAAAAATTGACCAAAACAGGAAAAATTTGTATACAAGGATGAAGTTTATCGACTACTTACATGTGGTGTGTAATCTCTGGGTCATCCATGCCTCTGCATGTGCTCGAATCGATGATTTTCTATAGGGACCACCATTTTCTCTCAGAGAAGCTTCTCGAAACTCAAAAGTAGACGGTGCAAATGATTTAAAAATACCCCTCCGGGCCTTATATAACAATTTTGACCTAATTTTCAAAGTGCTCCTATGGACGCAAAAAGTGCACCCTTGGCTAATCAGCCTGCTTGGAATCCATTTTCGGGATCAAAATCAAATCTAGCGATCTTTTGATCATCAAAAATGTAATTTAACCTATTTTTACAAATGCAGTTGATTGTTGACGCTTTTCTCATAGGATTTCAATTCAAGATTTTGATCAAATTTCTTTCACATTTCCCTCTTCAATTCAAAAAGTCAACTTAAGTCAATTTTGGTCAAACTTGGTCAACTAGACCTCAAACAAGCTCGCATCTCAAATATCTCAATGTTTTTCGATCTATCAGGGCTTATGGCTCCCCTCCTTTCGATTTTCTTCCCAAGGGGGAAGTACCACTAATATATCAACAATTTGATTCACATCAACTAGTCTCATCTAGGGGCATCAAGCCCTGACTCAAATCAAGATCCAATCAATTGATTCTCATCACTGCACATCAAAATCTAGATCTTTAGGGGCATATCAGGTTCATCGCACCATATCAATCTGAGAACTCCCCTCAATCTGGTAATTGGCTTCATCAGGATCCATATCAAGTCAATTATCCCATCAATTAATTCAGTGGAAATCAATCTCATCGCACCACATCAGGTTGGTTCGTCATCCAAACTTAATCTTAAATCAGGAAATTTTCTTGGAGGAAGGAAATTTAGTTTCATCGCTTCACATCAAGTTGAATGCTCAGATTCTTCTATCAGTCTTCGCTCAATCAAGCCCGGAGCTGATATACTCAGATCTCTCTACCAGTCTTTGCTCAATCAAGTTCAGAGCTGATATCTTCAAATATCTATCAGTCTTCGCTCAATCAAGTCCGGAGCTGATATCTTCAAATCTATGATCGATCAAGTTTGGAATCGATTCTGATCTATGGAATAGTTTCATCGCTTCACATCAAGATATTTGCATATTTAATCAAGCTTCAAATTTTCTTTGACCTAATATGTTCCCAGATCGATCACACATTAGTCAAAGAGGGGAAAATGTAATCACCTAAAAATGGTCTAGCAAACCCATAGCCCCCTTTTCTCAAATATTTGGTCTTAATAAATCCTAAATCTAAGACATTATCACTAGACTCTAAATTATTGAGCATTTAATCAAACTTGCTTGCATAATTCTAAAATCTTGATTGGAATCAAATCATCAATCATCAAAGCCTAAACCCAAAAAGCATAAAACATTGGGATAAATAAAAAAGTCCTAAGTTCAAAAAGTGAACTCATTTACACATGTGTGTGCACTCAAAATTCAAATTAAACAAATAAAAAAGAAAAAAAGAAAAGACAAAGTTGACCAATCAATGCACTTCACATGGATTGAGGGGAATTGCATCTTCACCATTGATCAATCTCTTTTGCCTCTTAATCTCAACCACTCATTTCTTAGAATCTTCTATAAAAGAGATGGTTTCATTTATTCAAAATAATCAAGCATTTGGAGAAGTAGATTTATAATGCTATTTTCATCCTAGAGCTCTTGCATTCATGGTTCTTTGCTTTCATAGTAGTTTCTTGCATTCTTGCACTTGTAGTTTCATTTCTATATCAATGGCATTCTAGTTTCCTTTCATATCTTAATAGTAGATGCATTGTTATTACATTAGTAGCTTGCATTTGCATTCTAGTTTCAATATCATTCATAGTTTGATAGTTCATTGCATCTTTCATTTTCTAAGTTTTGAGAGCCAAGCATGCAAGTATATGCATCTTTCTCACCTTCTTTGCATTGAATCTTCCATTTTGGAGTTGTCAAGTCACCTATTCCTCTATGTCCAAATCTAATGGACATCCATGAGAATCATACTCGCTTCAACTAGGAAGCAATAAGCCGGTTTCTAGGGTTTTATGATAGTGTTTTTAATCTTATATTTTCACTAACCCTTTTGATATAATGGTTTATTGAAGTGTTTGGTTATAAATATTGATCACACATTTTACCACACACAAGACTGAGCAATGAAGGATCTCAAAATCATTCTAATATTCAATGCTACACATTCAATTTGAAAATTAGGAAAGGTTATCAAGAAAAAAAGAGAAAGCAAAGAAATAAAGCATTCAAAATCTCATGTTTCACTAAAAAAAATTTGTTATGTGTACGTACATGTGCTTTATAGTTGTTTCTTTTATGATCAACAAACATGTAGCAGCTATAAAAGAAAGGTTGAACTGTATTGAAGCAGAGAAGATACAATCAGCTAAAGTTTCACAAAAGTGTTTAAAGATGCAGGAATTATTAACACAGAAACCATGCTACAAAGTATGAGAAATAAGGTTCAACAATGATGTCATGAATGCAATGGAGTTACAATGCCTGAGAACACAAAATTGTTCATAGGTATTGATCATCCATGAAGAATATATATATAATGAATCAGTGAGTCATTAGGCTTCAACAAGTACATGTAGGCTTGGTTAGTCCTAGGAGCATAAATGGTCCATTCATATAAAAACTAATGAAGCAACGATCAACACTAAATGTCTCAGAACCATTCCAAAGTTTCAAATGTTATCAAAAAATTTCAAGAAATATTGGGAAATGATTGTTCCATACATACATAGATAGTAACATCAAGTTCATAAAGGTATACTACTATAATCATTAAAAAATGACCATCTCTTACAGATCATGATATTCATTACCAAGGTACAATGTAATATTCGTGTTCAAATACATTCAAAGCACTGGTTGTTTGATGAAAGATGTCAACAATACTGACATTGATCATTTAGGTCATAACTCAAAAGTTACATCTACAATAATGGAGTGAAAAGAGCCTCACTCAACCTAAATCAAAATTTGGAGGAATCAAATATCGTGCAGTAAGTGAACAAAAGGAAGCATGCATTTCAAGAGTACGTGAAGTTTTATTTTCTATTGTGTAGTGAGAATCAAACCTATGATTACTAAAGGAATCGGCTCCACAAAAAGAATTCAAAGATACATATATTTAAAGAATCAATCCTTAGAAATGAGTAAGTTATCAAAGTTTCAACAATGAACAATAAATGAAAGCAGTTAAGGTTACTTACAACATGATGACCTTAAGACAGTAAGCTATTTCCTTGAGGTGATTCCAATAAAAAAATGCAAAGATCATGGCATAGGAAGACATTAATATTCACCCAAGAAAACTATGTTCCAGGAAAAATTAGACATAATGCAAGCAGTCTTATGGAACATTGGACACCATAATTGATGATAGTTATCATTAGAGAAGAGATCAGCAAGAGAAGTTTTCATAATAGTTATGGGAATTCAAGGGACAACACTATATGTGTAGAGGAGCCATCTTATGGAGCAATTACATCTATTAATGCTACTACAAATAAAAATAAAGATCAATAACTGATTAGGGAACAATAACTATTATCAATAAGCATCCCAATGATAATTTGTTTTGACTTTTATTACCAGCTACATGACACGAAAGAAAGACAATATTATGGGTGAAACAAGAAATCAATTTTCAAGAAACAAATTATATTAATTGAAAGAGAAGTATACTGACAACCATCAATCAAAAACAATGACAAATGTATCAAGGCTATGTCCAGTCATTAAAAGAGGATGTTCTACAAATAAGTGATATGAGCCTGAAGTTCATAATTCAAGGACATTAAACACAATACATTGTTCATACAGTTTCACAAGAGAATAACAGAGGTCTCCATAGCATAAGCAAGGTCCCAACACAAATGAAGCAATGATTTACAATGTAATATACCATGAATGAAATGTAATCTACAACACGAAATATATTGTTGTTGTTATAAGCCATTGTTATACCAAATAACAGAGATCATGACATTTTCAATAGAGGGTTTTCCAATGCCAAAGCTATGGAATGAGGTTTTCATATTTTGATTAACATAATATATTCACATTTGATAGTATTTGTATTACTAGTCAACATGGAGACAAAATACAGAGCCTTGGAAGCATCAAACGAATGCTAGCACTATGAGAAATGCAAGGGAATTTTTGCATATAAATCATAGCCTTAGAAGTTGAATGCCTGCCAATGAAATTTTCAAATACGTCATGACCTCCTTAAAGTTGTTCATAGCATACAAAGTATCAAAATGAACATTTACACAAACCCAAAAATCAGGGCATTTGCAGATTCAAGAATTCAAATCCCTCATTGAGAAATAAGAAGGGAGATAAATAAAATATGAATGCCCTTATTCAAGAAATTCAACAAGCAAAAAAACCCTAGTGTTCCTCAATGACTCGGGGCATAGAATGGAGAAAGTTGTCAGCAAAGTGAAAGGTATAAGCACGGTGTCCAAGTTTAAAAGAAAAAAAACTCACTCAATGCCTCTATGAAATTAATATTTCTTAGTTATAACTGAGAAGTTTCATATCAAATGCATAGATCAAGAAGAGAAGATACACACCTGTACAAAAGGCATGGACAAATCAATGTGAAACCCCAAGAAACTCTACGCACAATCACTAGAAATTCCAAGAAAAATCCATCAAATATCAAACTCCGAGCTAAATCATAAAGTTTTGTGTTCAATAGAGGCAAGCTAAATCAGAATTTTATTGATGGCTTTGGGCCATCAAGCCTGTTTTGATTTCTTCAAATCAGGGAAAAGAGGGCAGAGATAATATGAATCTGTTGAGAAGCAATGTATATGTGTATATATTCCTATTTTTTTACTTTTGTGTTTTTGTTGTAGGGTTTTGTTTTTGTTTTGGTTTGCTCTTCTCAGAGATATGGAATCTAGTGTTGAACTTGAGTTCAACCTTCCTCAGTCGGAGCCACTGTTGGTACTCGTTTCTGTGAGTACCATTTTAAGATTTTTGTAGAGCTTCAACCTTCTTTCATGGCAAGAATCTTCAAGTTTCAGGGGTTTTTCTCTTTATCTCGCATGAGAAGGTTGCAGAGGGATGAGGAAATCAAGTTTTTTTGCCCTTGGATTGTCTTTGCGTGGTCAGAAGGGGTTGGAAATATTCAGAGAATCCATGGCACCTTCGCTGGTCTATTTTTTTTAAGCCCTCTAAGTCTTTGTCCCACATTGGTTGTGTTGTGAAAGAACCTAACATTCTTATATCCAAGCTTACAATGGTTAAGTGTCGAAAGGCCCATAGAATTTTGGCCAGCGGTTCAAGGTCAAGCGGTTAGATGGCAGTTAGTGGTGGTTGGCTGGAAAAAAGAAGGATAGTTTTGTGGGCCCATATAGAGATGATGTGTCAAAAGGTTCCACATGGTGATAGGTGTCGGCAAGGTGTTATGGAACGATCTGAGTCACGACAGGTCCAATCAGATCGCGAATTTGCGACTATGTGACATATGGCTGACTGACAGGTGGCAGGGCCAAGTAGGATGGTGAGGTGGCAGAGGTCCCAATGAATCAGAGGTCGACACATGGATTTTGGTTGCTAGGCCGAGGGAAGATAAGATTCATACAAATATAGTTTGATCCAATGGTTATCGTTATCCCGTGATCGGAAGATGCACAAATATTATTGTTCGAGCATTCATGCTTGGTTGACACGTGTTCACGGCATGGCTAGACTTGGGTTAAAGTGAAATAAAGTGCGGTCATATTGCTTTGATCCTACAATGCGCGCTTTCCCTCAAAGCAGAAGATGCGCATTGGATATTCATTAAGGCATCATGACAGTGTGACGTGTGTCCAAATCCGATCTTGGCTCACGGGTATCTTAAGGGAGGATCGACAAATATGTTTTAAAGTTGTGAAAATATTGAATCTCGGTCGTCGATGGTATTTTCTGCACCACCTGTAGCCGTTGAAATTAGATTTTCAAATATTTAAATTGATTCTTCAAATTTTTCAAGTGGTGGAGTATTTTTCCAGGTTGCAGAGGTGATAGATGGTCAATCTGATGTTATGGGTTGTATTTATGATTAATGGGGTGTTGAGAGGACAAAAAACTAATGATTGTGGTTTCATTTTTGGTTGACTGGTGATGCTTTAGAGTTTCTGATCATATTTGCAAATCTTATGTAATCCTTAGATGACACCCTATCTCCTCTGCATTAATGTTGGATTTTCTTCCAAGTCCTGGTGGTTGGAAATTAGATTTATTATGAGGACAGACATGCCCTAGATTAATTAAAACAAAATATTTTATTCCATTATTCCTTCAATAGAGGAATGTTCTCCAACATCCCTAGGTGAATGGCGGCTGCAGGTTAGATGGTACACATAATGAAGTGAAGAAAAAAGGGTTTCAACTTGATGGCATAGGAGTTTGGTGGTTGGATGAGTTATTTCTTTGTAACTTAGTTGTTGGCCCTGACCCTAAATGATCTGAGGCTTGTTGCAATCCCTATTTTTATAAAGGGATTTCCAAGATCATTTAGTAGAGGCTAGAGAATTGGGGAAGTAGAGGAAAGCATTAGGCTTCATACTTGTTTCCAGTTAGGGATATATCAAATTGTTTTTAAGATTGTATTAAGACAAAATAGAAATTTTTAGATCATTTGCATATTATTGAAGGGTATATTTTCTCAGTCAGACTGATACAGAAACTTGATTCATCATACTTAATATAAGCTTTCTCAGATTTAAGTCTCTCCTTTGTGTTTATCTTTTGAGTTGTGAGTTTTTTGACTCATGGCATAGAGTTTGTTTATGCATATGTCGTTAGTCCTTAGCTTTGAGCTAGGATAAAATTAAATGCTTTGGATATGACATAGGCTCATTGATTTTTCTACATAAGGATATTGTAAGAAGTGTATGGTCTGGGTTACTCGTGTTTATGGCTATGAGTCTTTGACAATAGGTTGGTTTCAGTTTTTAGTATTTGCATTGAGATATTGCCCAATGGATAAGGCACTGATCAAGAACTAGTACATTCTATAGTGATATATGTCTAATTGAGTTTGGCTATATTCTGCAAAGTTTAAATCAAAACCATTTCCAAAGTTCTTTCATGTTTTGTGGTTGTTGGTTGTATGTCTTGCATGGTAATGGAGAGTCAATGAACGTGTGGTTAACATTCAGTACTTTCTTACCATTATCTATTGTTTAAAATACAAAGCTATAAAGAGTTGTATATTGAGTTGGAATAGGTGTACCCACCTTGGTTTTGTAGAGCCAGAAGTGTAGAGGGTAGTCTTGTCCCTATAGTTGGTCCAGTTACCTTAAATATCTTCCCATATTTGGAGCTAACCTCTCCTAAAATCAATCTCAAGGTATATTGGTAGCTTTCAAAGCATAAATGTTTTAAAACACCAACACAAAGTTGATGTTTAGTTCACGTGGCAGTTCATTTTTTAGTTGGTATAGCCTTTCTATAAGGTTGTGTTTCTTCTTTGTGTTGGAAAGTGACAATGCAAGCAATTGTTATTTTGTCATTGTTGTCAAACCTTAATTGGTGAGACTGTTGTTGTCTGATTGAGTACCATATCTATTGTTGATGAAGAAGATTTAACAAGAAGACCAAGTGCATGGTTGAGTTAAGGCAAATCAAATGGTACTTGATCAGTTGGCACTCTGGCAAAGTAATTTGTTGTTTATCTTTCAAAGACAGTTTTTCTGGTTGTTCTGTGCCGAGCAAGTTTGGCTTGTGCCGAGCAAGTTTGGCTTGTGTCGAGCAAAGTTGCTTGTGTCGAGTAAAGTTGCTTATGATGAGCAAAAGTTGCTCAATGTCGAGCACCATTGAAATTGCCGAGTGAAAACAGTGATGTTGGCCGACTTACAGTAATTGGATTAATGATGAGATTTGAGATCTCTGGCCGACTTAGTTAATTTTATTGGGATATGTAATGTTAATTAAAGATTGATCCACGTCATTTAATATATGGGTAACCATAATTAATGCATGGTTTCAAGATTTAATTAGAGACTACTTTGGAGAAGTAAGTGTAATGCAAAGATGGAATGATCCTCGGGGGTTATTCATGAAGTGTGAAAGAGTGTATGTGTATGCAAAAGGTTTACATAGTTGATTTTATTGTTTGGCATGATCTAGTAGAGAAGGCAAAAAGGCAAAGGAAGAAAGTTGCATCTGTGATTGTTTGATGGATTTCCAAGCAGATCAGAAGGTTGAGATGACAATGCAGGCTATCCAGTAAGTTAACATAAGAGTTGTAATTGGATCTGAGTTGCAAAGTAAGTTGTATGTACCAGATCACAACTGCTGATTAATTTCTTACCATTGTATCAGTTAAATCCTTTAACAAGGTTGACTTAACAGTCATTTATATAAATCCTCTAACAAGGTGACATTCAGATTGGAATGTTCTAAGTCCTCTAACAAGGCCACTCCTGACAG
>MU225224.1:846317-884430 GCA_018584345.1 Thuja plicata
CCGACTTAGTTAATTTTATTGGGATATGTAATGTTAATTAAAGATTGATCCACATCATTTAATATATGGGTAACCATAATTAATGCATGGTTTCAAGATTTAATTAGAGACTACTTTGGAGAAGTAAGTGTAATGCAAAGATGGAATGATCCGTTGGATCTGACCTAACCTAAGATCTATGATGTTGTTTAAGCGGCAAAAGATTTATCTGACCTAGACAGAGAGGTATATGATAACCTCAGGGGTATTCATGAAGTGTGAAAGAGTGTATGTGTATGCAAAAGGTTTGCATAGTTGATTTACTGTTTGGCATGATCTAGCAGAGAAGGCAAAAAGGCAGAGGCAGAAAGTTGCATGTGTGATTGCTTGACGGATTTCCAAGCAAATCAGAAGGTTGAGATGACAATGCAGGCTATCCAGTAAGTTAACATCAGAGCTGTAATTGGATCTGAGTTGCAAAGTAAGTTGTATGTACCAAATCACAACTGTTGATTACTTTCTTACCATTGTATCAGTTAAATCCTTTAACAAGGTTGACTTAACAGTCATTTGTATAAATCCTCTAACAAGGTGACATTCAGATTGGAATGTTCTAAGTCCTCTAACAAGGCCACTCCTGACAGGGTGATTAAATCTTTTAACCAGGTCACACCTAGCAGTGTGTTATTGTAACCTTTCACAGGGTTGGCTCCTCACAGGGCATCACTTCAGAAGAGTGAAAACTTCGTAGCATGTTACTAGTGGTTTTTCCCTTATTGGGTTTCCACGATAAATACTTGTGTCAACTTGTGTGAATGCTTATGGTTTGCTTTACTGTTATGTTACTACAAGCTAATTTCAATTGACAGTAAACTGCTTGATTAAAGTTGTTGATTTATGCTACTACTGTCGAGTAGATCTGAAGTACAGAAAGTTTGAATTTGCTAAATCTAGACCTGAGGATAACTGATTCACCCCTCCCCTCTAAGTTATTCTAAATTCATTCTAACACTTTGTTCAAAGGATTTCTTACTCCTTCCTTATTTTTTGCACATTGCAAAATAAGGATATTTATTGTAGCTCATTATTTTCAGACTTTTGTAGCAGTGGGTTCTTTTGATATTGATATAGTGCATATTGGTCCTTCTCTTATTTGGAGTGTTCTTGTGTTGGGTTTTGTGGATTTGAGTTGATTTCTGTGGTTTTGGAAAAACCCTCTAATCATTTATTTTATGGTATTCAATCTTGGCAAGTGTTATCAAAGTTTTAGTAATTCAGTTTGTGGAGGTCATCGTCCCTTTTTGAGGAATTGTACCTTAACCTTTATTCAAATATGGTTTGTGGGTTTGATTTGTGACCTAAGATAGCTATTTCAACATTATTATGAAAATTTGTCTTGTTATAAGGGGTTTGAAATACACATTTTGGTGAATCACCTAGTTAGACATATACTTCAATTTTAGTATATCTTTCTATCTCTTTTCCTGAAAAAAAAAAGTAGATTGAGGTGAGCAACAGGGGAATTCAGCCTACAATCTAGAGATTGATCTTCATTATAGGTACACGCACATACCTAAAAGTCTTTCCATTTTTCACGGGGTTTCTAGGTCTCATACTTAGCATTTTAGCTCTCGTGACAAAAGGACCCATCTTGCATTATTAGCTTGAGTCTACATTCCCCCAAGTTGCATTTAAGGGGGTGTTGGTGTAATTTATGTCTCATATAATTACACTTTACTTAAGTTAACTCCTTTTGGTAAAGTTTACAAAGAGTTACAGTGAAATGAAGACATGCGACAGTAGCAAAACAGTGATACAAAGATGTTGGATTGAAGCGATGATTTGGGGAGTATGACATGGACTCCTGGCAAGATAAAATAGATTATGTTTGTTGATAATCTATATGTTGATTTTGTAAGAGCGCCAACTATGTAATTTATATTTGCTTTATCAAATGTATTTTGTATTTAGAGTCGACTATGTAATATTTAGCTAAGAGAGCCGACTTAGCAAATGATAAAGATATATATATGAAGATATTTTGTAGAGAAAAGTATGAGATGTGAGATATGGTTTTTGGGAGATGTGAATAGCAGAGCAGAGAATGATAGAGATCATTAAAGAGCTATAACATTAACTATCTAAGCATAGTTGATGCTTATTTTGTTCATTACTGAGAACATTTTCTAACCGAAATATATTGTAAGAGTTGTATGCTCAGTTGGCCCTTAACATGGTGTTGTATACCTTTAACAGGGTTGTTATTCCTCTAAAAAGTAATTGTACTATGTAATATTCAACTCCTAACAGGGCTAATTCTCCTAATAGGGACACTATACTTTAGTGCATGCTTGTGGGTATCATCCCCACCGGGGTTTTCCCTTGGCCAGGGTTTCTTCGACAACAAATAATGGTGTTATGTGTACTATGTTATTTGTTTATGTTTCTTTGATTTCAGTATGCTTATGGTTTATGTTGAATTGGTTCAAAGTTTATATTAAGTGTTGTAATACTGATTCACCCCCTATCAATATACGACTTGTAATGTTAATTTGAAGGTCAAATAAGCACTAGGGGAATGTGAAATCAATGTGGGAACCCATACATACTAAAATGGGGCTAAAATGAGCACCTAATCATGGGTGCTTACTTTTTAGGACTATCAATGTATCCCCCACTTTAGTGGGATTATGAGTCCACCTCATGCTCATGGTAAAGTAGATGAAAGAGAAAGATGAAGATCATGGGAAAACTGTGAGGAGATAATATATCACCAAGTTTAAGGATACAAGCCCTAAACCAAGGATCTCAACTTGTACATCCATATTAAAGGACACTTAAAAAAACAAAAAAATCCTAAAGCTTACTAAGATTCCAAGTTAGTTAGTTGAAGATACCTCGCTAAATAAAATGTCTCAACCACTAGCATCATGCACAAAAAGCTATTACAAAATAAAAAGTGGTCACCTGAAAAGAGAAAGAGCACACATCAATGATTCAAACAAATAGAAAAGTTTGTTATGTTTTGGAATCATGAAAGAGAGAATAAGACAATCACGGATGACATGGGCTAGGAAGTTATGTTGTGCTAGGTGATCCATGGGAGAGAAAGGAGAGAGAAGAGAGGGGAAATGGTCCAGAAAATTGTCTTATGCTAGTTCCACCCATCAAAGAGAGTGTAAAGAGGGAGTTGATGGTCTAGGGAATGCTATCCAACTCATAAAATTATATAAATGAGAGGTTGAATGGTCTAGCAAGTTGTATTATGCTAGTCAACCCATGAAAAGGATAGGTCAAATGGTCTAGCAAATTGTGTTATGCTAGTCAACCAATCCTAAATGTGTATAAAAAGGAGAGGTCAAATGAGCTATAAAGTTGTGTTATGCTAGTTCAACCAATCCTAAGGATAATCAAGGAAATAATAGTATCTAAGGGAATCTTCAAAATATGTATAAAGGAGAGTGATATGGCCCCAGCAAGTTGTATTATGCTATTGTACTCTGCCTAAAATTATTGAAGTAAACAAAATATTTGCAATAAGGAGGCCACGTATGCCCCCCTTAAGATGAAAAATAATACTATTTCGACATCTTGAGGAAAATAGAAACAAGGATAAAGAACCTTTAACACAAAGGAGGTATCCCATAAGCAACACCCAGTCCAAGGTAAAGAGTTAATAGCTCCTATGAGGTCAAGGAAGGGACGAATGCAAAAAGATACAATGAAAAAAGTGTAAAAGGGGTCCCTTTGAAGTATGTTGAAAAAGAGATGCAGAATCAAGAAGGGAAGAATTCACACCTTCCCTATTTCTAAGTAAAGTGATTCGTAAGGAAGGATGACACACTTTTAGCCCCCAATGGTAAGGTATTTGTTTACCATATAAACCCAATTGCGAAAAATGAAAAAGGTTATGATCAAGGATGCATATCTCTGATATATAAGAGAATCCTTAATGTAAACCAATGTTTGGGTATCACGAGATAAATAAATGCAACTTAACCAAGGGAAAAGTGGATCCTTAGGGAAGATGAGAGAGATTGATATACTATCCTTGTCGCACAAGTGTGAAGACAATAATAAGGAGAGAGAGGACCTATTATGTTACTTTCAAAGTATGATCGCACCATGCATAAAAATGATCCCCCAAAGGATAGGATAATAGTTTCACATGGTGTGGAGCAACATATTAGGAACTTAAATATTATTTAAAGAAATCAGAATTGAAAATTAACTCATTGCAGCATGTTATGTGAATGATATTATTATCAATGAGTTTTTGAATTTTGTAATGCAAAGCTTGACATTAATTAGTAGATTGGTCATGATATCGATGATACATGCAAAAAGGGAGATTCACAAGATTTTGAATATGCTTCTTTTTTTGTTTAGGTCACGTAATCAACTTGGCACAAAGAAGATTAGGAAAAATTATTTATTGATTAAAGGTAGACATAGAAGAAATGTTAGATTGTAAAGAAGGGGCTTTGAGATTGAATCCATCCAAGGGTTTTTCATGAGTCTCAAATTTTTGTTGCATACATCCTAAACCATGATGAAGATTAGTAGTTGAAATTTTTTGAAAATCAAGTTGGACGAATGAAACATTAGGCCCTTTAAAGGGGCTCATGTAGTAATTAGGAGTTGTGTATTCACCCACAAAGGATGGAATAAAGTATAATGACCCCCAATCATCATGCAAAAGGGAAATGTAGGAAAAGAAGAAATGTTTTCTTAAATGGTGTAGGAATAGAAGGAGAATTGGATTCAGTTTGTAAGAAACTTTGGATTTTCTAATTAGCAACAAGGGTATACATGGTGCTTTTATAAATGAAATTCACTTTGTGATGAAGTGTTGGAGGCACAATGTAGAATGCATGTTACTATGTTCTTCCTAAGATAAGGTTATAATTGAGAGCATCGTGCATGATATGAATGGGTGTGGATAAAATAACAGGACCTACCTTAACATGCAAATTGATAATACCCAAGGTTTATTTAGCAACATTTTCAAAGCCACGAATAGGAATAGAATAATGTTTAATTAAAGAAATATATACATTTATCTTTTTTAACAAGTCAATGCTACAAACATTAAGTCATGAACCATTATCAATTAAAATTATTCAAATAAGGTTACCATTAATAAGGACAACAACCGTACGAGAATCATGTTGATCTTGGATTTCTGTAGGAGGCAACTCATCTTGAGAAAACATAATTTGAGCTTTGTTATTGGCCGCATTCATGCATTCCAAGGTGGAAGTTATGGTATCTTGCTTAGGAGGTGGGACAAACACATTTCTTAGGGATTGTTGTAACACTTCATGATAAGAAAGTTAAGTTTGAAGAAGCTCCCAAAGGGAGATATTGGCAGGAGTAGCATGAAATTGTTCTACTAAATCATACTCCTTTCCAATATTTTGAGGAAGACAAGGTGCAGGAGGAAGCACTGGTTGAGAAGGAGAAATAGAATAAGGAACAACTAAACTTGTAGGTTGTCTATTTTTTCTTGTGTTATAAGTGTGAGAAACTGTAAAATATTCAGGTTGTTGAGCTCCTCTCACCATAATTATTGGTTTATTTTGAGGATGAGAGGTATCTTGACGAAGATGGACAAAAAACTTGGATTTTTAGTTCCCAAAACATTAACAACATTGACTTGATCAAGTTCTTCATTTTTCATGGGTTTATCACTAGAAGGAAGAGCATCAAGGAACTTAGTCGTGATATTATTCTCCTCTTCTAAGGTATCCTCATGAGTAGGACAATATTTCGAATAGGGATTAGGGACTTCTATTAATGCTTCATCTCTAAAAGGGATGTCAAATGAAGGTAAGATGATATTAAGAAAGGCATTTATATTGTCCTCCTCTTAATCTAAAATGTCCTCATAAAGGGGGTATGTCTTAAGAGTGTCATTTCTAAAGGTAGTAGGAGAAATTTCAACCATTATATCATCATATTTTGTCAAGGTTGTCTCATTAGGAAGAGAATAATCTATGTCATTGTCCAACGGTTCATCCCAAATAGGAGAATCATGAAGGGTAGGGACATCTCTATGAATAAAGCACACTTTAGGAGAAGAATAATCACGATTCACTAAACCTTCATCTTTAAAAAGAAATTTAATATCAAGAATTATACTATCATCATATCCATGAAAGTAAAAATCTTAAAATTCTTGAAAGAAACAAGAAGGATCCCAAGAATACTTTATCCTCTTGGGGAGTCTGATGCAAAAGCATCAACGCATTGTCAATTTTAGTATTTTTTTAATTTCCATCTCATCAACATGGGGGTTTTGGTTTGATTCTAGTTCATCATCACATCACTTCAAGAGTTCCACATTTCTTGTCACCGTGTAGTCAAGATGAGGGATAACATTCAAATATTAGTTAGCTTTCAGTTTGTAACAAACATAGGACATTGAGGAAGTTTCATGACCAATTTTAGGAGGGAATTTAGATGTGGATAAAAGGGGGAATTTGAAGAAATAGAAAATGGGGGAAGAAGACTAGGAGACTAGGTTGATAGAGGAAGAGATTGATCCATGAAAAGGGATCAATCACATTTGTAAAGAAAACATTGATAGTAATAAAAGAAATCTCCATTCATCTTAGTTGTGATATGGTTATCAGTGATCGTTTTCTTGTTATTGAATTTGTTTTTATTTCACTATTCAACTTCTGACACGCCTGAACTTCCTGTTGATCTCTAAGTTTTGTTGATCATTAGTGTCCCACACTTAGTCATTTATCTAGGCAGGTTAGCCGGTCATCACTGCGGCCGAGCTATCCAGGATAGGTCGAGCAATAGTCATTGCCGAGCAGTCAAAAGTTGTCGAGTTACACATAAGCCGAGTGAAGTTGATCAGTCCATGCCGAGCGCCAAAGTCTTCATATGCTAGGCAAGACAGTTTTGTCATACATGTTAGGGATGACACCAACTTGAAGGTAAACTATTTTGGGCCGACTTGTTTGAGAATTTAATGTTTTCAATAGAGTTAATTACACATTAAATCATTGATCCCAATACGTGGCATGGAACCAATCAAAAAATTGGAATGCCCAAGCAGTATAAGTATTTGATCTTGATCGTTGATCTAGATCTAGATGCCAGATCCATAAGATATATAAGATTGCTTCTTACCCTAATTTTAGAGGAAGTGTGTATGCGTACATGCGAGATGTGCGAAGGGTTATTTCAGAGTGAAGAAGCATAGAACTAGCATAGAAAAAGAGCAGTGAGCAGCAGAGAAAAGATATATCAGATTATTAGATTAGAGAAGGTATTGGAAAGAGTAGATCTGTCATCACCATTTGTGTGCATATCGAAGGATCAGATCTTGAGACAATCTAACAGGTGTATCAGGTGAAATCTCTTAACAGAGTGGTTCTAACAGACCTTTCTAAATCTCTTAGTCGAGTGCTTACTTTGTTGTAAGTCTAAATCCTTTTACAAGGTAGATTGTAATGATCTGTAGCTCTTAAGCGGGCAGACCTTTAATCAAGTAGATCATCAAGTGTGATAAAATTTTGTAGCCTTAACAGACACACTTTATTGCTGCAGTAGTGAATATTTTGTGGGTGTCATCCCCACCCCATTTTTACCTTCTTGGGTTTCTAGGTTACTAAAATTCTGTGTCTTGAGTTATTTATTTTATATTATGGATGCTACTAGTTGATAGATCAATTATATTTATGTATGGTTGTGGATCAATTTTTTTTAAGAGGTAAAAGTTTTAAAGATCTGATTCACCCTCCCCCACCCCCTCTCAGTATCTTGCTTTCCCATCTTGTATTTCCAACAATTTGTATCAGAGCACAGTTCTCCTATAAAAAAATTTTAATCAACTTGAGAATACCGATCTTGAGATGGAGGTTTACAAATTGGGTAAAGTCATTGAGAATCAAAAGATTGATATTCAGCTAGCATTACACCAGCATGAAACATCAAGATAGGAACTAAAGAAGTCCTTGCAAGCAAGGAAAGATTTGGCCAAACAAATGAATGAAACTCGTTATCAGGAAGAAGACACTGCAAATCTATTTCAGAATGGAAACTCTACTGAGAGCGAGGCAGAAATTTCAGATCTACTGGAAAGGAACAATACATTGTGTGAAGAAGTCAGAAACCTGAAAAGAGAACAAGAAATGCAAATAGTAAGACTGTGAAGTAGTGGAACAGAAGAAGAAAGCTGAAGATGACAAGGCTATGGCTGATGAAGACAAAAGAGTGATGACTATCAGACTTGATGAAAGGACACATGATGTACAAATGATGACAAACAACCAGGTTGACATAGTGAATAAACTTCTACTTGTGAATCAGGAGATCAGCAGGAAAGACATAGAAATTGTGAATCTGAGATATGAGAACAGTCAGTTGAAAGATGAACTGAGATCGAAGAAAGAACTTAATGAAAGATTGAATAGACCTAATGAAGCTTTGAATTATTTTGAAAACCTGATGGAAGCATCAAGAAGATCTAAGGAGTCTTCTGGATTAGGTCATACCGAACATCAGACATCTTCTGAGAAAGGAGAATCATCTAAGATTGGTGAAAGGAGGAATGCAAAGACAAAGAACAACAAGCCTGTATGCTACCACTGTGGAAAGCTAGGACACACGGAAAACATCTGTCGAATCATGAATGGCAAGTCCAATCCTAAACCTAAATTTAATGGTTATTGCTTTAACTATAAGAAGTTTGGACATTAGGCACATGAATGTTGGGAAAAGGCAAACAATGCACCTCCCACACCTAGATTCAATGGGTATTGTTACAACTGTCAGAAATTTGGACATAGAGCACAAGATTGCAGATCTAATGCTAGACAACAATGGGCATCAAAGACACAAGCAAAAGAAACAAGGAAATGTAACACTTATAATTGGGATTACAACACATGGCATGGCTGTCATTACTGTGGTGAGTATGGGCATGTTCCAGAAAATTGCATAAAGACACATTTCAGAGGAAAATCTAAGAGTTGGATGAATGGAAGCCTAGTTTGTTATAACTGTTTGAAAATTGGTCATACTAGGAGAGAATGCAAGACAAGGGTACCTGCTCCTACTGTTGAGAAGATTAGAGCACAGATGAAACAGACATGGACAAGGAAAGAAGAAAGGAGCAGCAGTGAAGCTACTGCAGCCGAGGTCACCCAATCCAATGGTTCAGGTGATCACACTATCACCAACTAAGAAAAAGAGGTATGTGAGGAACTGCATTTATATTCCATATCTTTCATCAGTTCCTAACATATAAAAATGCAAAAGTCCATATCTGCATATGATAAGATGCATCAGGACATATTTTGAGACATGTGCCGAGCAAAGTCAGTATGCACTATAGGTGTCGAACAACAGTATTATTGTGCACTAAGACCGAGTTTCCTAGTGTATGCCGAGTTGATATGATTAAGCAAGTTTTGTTTGATGACTGAGTATGGGTTGTGACTGAGAGGTAGGCGAGTTTTGTGATTCAGCCTAGGACAGCTGTTTGGCACTCACTCAACAAAAGAACATTTAATGCTAACCTAATTTTGACCGTTGGAACCTATATAAAGGAATGAGCCGTTCATTTTCATTCTCACCATGCGATTAAGAATTTCACAGTGATTGAGCATTTGCGAACTTGATCATAGCAAAGTTCTTCGAAGATTTCAACAGTGCGCCGTCGGCAACCTCTTTAGTGGAAAGTGTGAGTTCTGATACTTGCCGAGGTACTCTGTTCATAATCTTTGAAACCCTATTTTCAAAGACAGTGGCCGCAAGTTCTTCTGCACCAACTAAGAAAAGGGAGAAAGAGTTGATAAAAGTTCAATTGGTTAGGAGTGACACCTGTGTGCCTCCTAATTTCAGGGCAGTTCCTGAAAGCGCTATCCAAGGTGATCTGACCGGAGCCCTATCATCAATTCCACCAAAGGTTCTTATGATTCATGATATTAGATCATGTTATATGTGCAAAGTGAGCAAAATTGGAGATTATGAGCTAAGACAATCCTATAGGAAATTGTGTGTAGATGAAGCCCTAAAAGATGAGCATAAACATCTAGTCGAGAAAGGGTTAACTCGTGCCCTAGAATTTTTGAGGGATCTCAGAATTGAATAGATTAAGATTGTCCTTAGTCATGTACATGATATGAACATTTTGTTGGATAATGGACCAGTTAAGATCACAAAGGAAATCTTCAATCGAGTAACTAGTTATCCAACTGTCAACGGAAAAAGAACCACAAGATGTCAGAGTAAAGAAGATATTGAAGCAAACACCGGGGCAGTTTGAAACAAGAGAGGGATGACAATCTCTACTATCACAGATTTGGAGATCGATTTTGCAGTAAGGGTCATAGCTCACAAATTCTATCAGTCGAGCCGAATGGATAGTGTCCCATGTATTGCAGTTGACCAGGCATGGAAGATTGTGAAGAAGGATCATACCTATGACCTTGCCGAGCTACAGATGACGCAGTTGGCCGAGAACCTTTCTTCAATCCAAAAGGCAAAGAACTCAATGTGTAAGTTCGGTTCTCTGCTAGTTTGCATATTTTTCTATATACATAATACATTTCCCACTTTTGGAGATATTGTGTGGAAGACAGACCGTCCAATTACACAGAAAATCAATGTGCTTATTGAGAAATTAGGTAGTAATTTTAACAATGTCATGGGAACATACTTTGTTGAATTTAAGAAAAGGATGAGATTGAGAAGCAGAATTCCCAAGTCACTAGTTGAGAAACACTATGAGGACATCTATTTCCTAGTGGATACAGATTTTACCTATGTTCGGGCAGTAGTGCCGAGGGTACCATGGCTAAGGCCATTACCTTATGAGGGGAATATTGATGAAACATCTGTATCTATAACAGCTCTACTTGCAAAAGAGATTGATAGTTCAGCCAGACATTTTGGCAATTATGAGGAAGCTACTCCAAAATCTCTATGGATTTAAAAGCTGGAACTATGGAGAGGAAAAGGAAAAAGATTATCAAAGGATTGAAGAAGATGATTGGACTTGAGGGTGATGAAGAAATAGAGGATGCACCTTTGGGATTGTCAACTGGTCAAGGAGAGGATATGAATAGTGAAGAAGATATCACTGAGAAGGCAAAAGGAAAGCAACCATTGGTTGCCAAGGCAACTAAATAGAGAAAAGCCAAACCTAAGGCTACCCCTCCTATTGCAAACAGGCCTAGGACAAGGGCATCAACTATTTCAACTCTTGCCAAGACAACAAAAGTATATACAAAGAAGAATGTTGGAGAGAGCAGCTCGGGTAAAAGAAAATAAGTTGAAACAAAGGCTGTGCCGAGCCAACTTGAGAAAAGACCAAGGAGGAAGCTGATCTTGGAGCATGAAGATGATGAGGAGAAGACAGATACAGATGAAGCCAGCAACATACCTACAACATCACATAAACTGCCGATCAATATTGATGAGGTATGTAAGAACATTAGAAGTACAGTCGGATTGGCAGGATTCAAATTTATTAAGTATGAAAAGCAAAGCATTGCAGACAAGCATAAGATTCAAGAGGCACTAATAGACATGATGGGTACATCCAAGATGATACCTGTAGAGATAGGAGACCTTTTCCCTATAGAACTCGATCAATATTGATGAGGTATGTAAGAACATTAGAAGTACAGTCGGATTGGCAGGATTGAAATTTATTAAGTATGAAAAGCAAAGCATTGCAGACAAGCATAAGATTCAAGAGGCACTAATAGACATGATGGGTACATCCAAGATGACACTTGTAGAGATAGGAGACCTTTTCCCTATAGAACTCGATCAATATTGATGAGGTATGTAAGAACATTAGAAGTACAGTCGGATTGGCAGGATTCAAATTTATTAAGTATGAAAAGAAAAGCATTGCAGACAAGCATAAGATTCAAGAGGCACTAATAGACATGATGGGTACATCCAAGATGACACCTGTAGAGATAGGAGACCTTTTCCCTATAGAACTCTATGATATTTTATCACAGAAATGGAAATATGCACTGATGACTGAAAGACAGATAAGGGAAGGGACATTAGCTAAGGTCATTCCTATATTGACAAAGAAGCAAATAGGAGAATTCATTGAAAAATATCAAAGGAAGTTCATTCCCAAACTAAGAGCCTATACAATTCTGAAAAATGATGTTGAAGGAGTAGTCCAACAGAGCACTCAAATTTGGAAGGAGACTTTTGGGATATTAACTAAGAAGGAGAATAAGACAGGTGAAGACACCTCACAACAAATGGAAGTGGAAGGGAAAATTGCTACTGAACAAGCAGAGACTGAGAAACTAGACAAATTGCCAACTGTAGATCTGACACTAGACAGTCCCATTGTCACTACACTTGAAGACAATAGCAATTTGGATGTCGAGGATTAGAATGAGCCGGCAGACACAGGCAGCCTACCGCCTATTCAAGCCACAAAGGCTGAGTCAGACAAAGCAGCAGAAAGGGAGGTAACAAATGTTAATCCACCTATCTTAGAGATTGTACAAACATTTTTAGATAGTGGTGATAGTAAGATGGAAGATATAATAAACAAGCCTAAAGAACAAGAGGCTATACAAGTGTTGGTGGAGCTGCCACACTCTGTACCATCTACTCCCACTAGACCCAAAACTGTCAATATACCTGATCAGCAGGAGATCTTTACTCAATTGAAAACTGCAATTGAAATAAGCACTGACAAGGCAATAGATAAAGAAGAACCTAAGAAGAGCATTAGCTCACGAGAGCTCAAGAAGAAAAAGTCACCAAGCCTAAATGTCACATTGGATGAAGTTATTGTGATTCCTAAATGGGACCCAGAGAACTTGACATATGAGCAGATTCGGACTCTACAAGACCTATTGAAGAGGAAGAAGAAACAAGAGGAAATGAAGAGGGAGCATCAACAGAAGCAAGTTTTACATGAAATAAATGATATTTTTGTTAATGCTTTTGATATGGAAGACATAAATGAGAAAACACCAATTTTGGAACAGTTAGTTCACATTGTGCAGAAAGTTAATAATGAAAATATTGAGGCAAATGACAAGCTGCTACAATGGTCCGAGAGAAAGTTTGAGAATAAAGTTTTGGAGAAGATATCAGCAAAGATTGCTATTAAACAGGTTGAACTTTCTTCTCTAATTGATATTCTTGAGGAAGTTGCAAATAATGTATATTCTTTGTACAAAAAGTTATGTGATGTAGAATTCTTTACAAAGGATAATCAACAGCTTGTAGAGAAGTTGCAATTAGCTTTGAAGTCAACAGGTAGTTCATTAAGCATGGATGTTAGTTCTAGCTCCATACATTTTGATAAGTTGACTCATAATCAGAGGAGATTAGTCGAGCTTATGGTTGAAGATGACAGAATCAGGGAAAAATTAATTACTATTCAGACTGCCTTGATTCCTCATCTGGAGGTTATTCAGAAGGAACTTACAACTGCACGAGAATTAGTCAAGAGAGACTCTCATCTCTCTACTGCAGATTCTGTTAAGTCTAGCTGTCGAGCTAGAAATTAAGTTACAAATTATGAATTTTATTAAGGATAGTTGGGATACAGCGTTTGCACTAACATTACAACTTCATAAGTAATTTTTGGATAAGTATGACTTAACCCCTCCAGCTATCAGTGACAAAAACAAGGGGGAAACAGAGAAGGAAATAGACAAAGATGTGCAACAACAGGCATAATTATTTTTTCTTTTCTCTAAGACATGTATACTATGTAAATATTGTATGAAATCTGAAGTATAATCTTAGGGGGAGTATGTTGTGTACTTAGGCAAATTTTGTGGATGTAAAGAAATGATAAGTGTTTTTGCCACTAATATCAAAGGGGGAGATTGTTGATCTCTAAGTTTTGTTGATCATTAGTGTCCCACACTTAGTCATTTATCTAGGCAGGTTAGCCGGTCATCACTGTGGCCAAGCTATCCAGGATAGGTTGAGCAGTAGTCATTGCCGAACAGTCAGTAGTTGTCAAGTTACACAGAAGCCAAGTGAAGTTGATCAATCCATGTCAAGTGCCAGAGTCTTCATATGCCGAGCAAGACAGTTTTGTCATACATGTTAGGGATGGCACAAACTTGAAGGTAAATTGTTTTGGGCCGACTTGTTTGAGCATTTAATGTTTTCAACAGAGTTAATTACGCATTAAATCATTGATCCCAATACGTCGCATGGAACGAATCAAAAATTTGGATTGCCCAAGCGGCATAAGTATTTGATCTTGATCATTGATCTAGATCTAGACGCCAGATCCATAAGGTATATAAGATTGCTTCTTACCCTAATTTTAGAGGAAGTGTGTATGCGTACATGAGAGATGTGCGAAGGGTTATTTCAGAGTGAAGAAGCATAGATCTAGCATAGAAAAAGAGCAATGAGCAGCAGAGCAAAGATATATCAAATTATTAGATCAGAGAAGGTATTGGAAAGAGTAGATCCGTCATCATCATCTGAGTGCATATTGAAGGATCGGATCTTGAGACATTCTAACATGTGTATCAAGTGAAATCTCTTAACAGAGTGGTTCTAACAAACCTTTCTAAATCTCTTAGCCGAGTGCTTACTTTGTTGTAAGTCTAAATCCTTTTACAAGGTATACTATAATGATCTGTAGTTCTTAACCGGGCAGACCTTTAATCAGGTAGATCATCAAGTGTGATCAAATTTTGTAGCCTTGACAGGCACACTTTATTGCTGGAGTGGTGAAGATTTTGTGGGTGTCATCCCCACCCAAGTTTTACCTTCTTGGGTTTCTAGGTTACCAAAATTTTGTTCCTTGAGTTATTTATTTTATGTTATGGATGCTAATAGTTGATAGATCAATTATATTTATGCATGGTTGTGGATTAGTTTTTTTTAAGAGGTAAAATTTTTAAAGATCTGATTCACCCCCCCACCCTCCCCCCTCTCAGTATCTTGCTTTCCCATCTTATATTTCCAACACTTCCCTCTATTTTTTTTCTGTGGACTTTCTATTGATTGATTATTAGAAAGGATTTCCTTATTTTGGGATGAATTGGGTCCTCGATGGTCTATCAAACAATATTTCCATGTTTACCAAAGTAAAGGATTTATCTAAGCCTTTATCTTCTAACTAGTAAATTGCCTTGTTAGAGTAGATCAAGGAATGAAGATTGCGGTTGAAGAAGAGAAGGGATAATTTTAGTGGTTGATTGCTATCAATGTGCTTGAACGTTACTTCTTGTTTATTGAAATCTTTCAATTTCTTATTGGCATATTCAAACTGGGGAATTTCCTTCTGCATGTTCATCAATTCATGCTTGAAAACCATCATCCAATCAGCAATCTCCTTCATACACTCTCCATGCAAAATATCCTTGAACTCATGTACTATCTCATATATGGTGTGCATCTTCGTTTGTTCTTTAGATTGCTAAAATGTGTAGGAAGGTGCTTTGACAAAATATTTAGCACATTGCATTAGAAAATTGATAGTTTTCCCTTTTGAAATTTTTTTGTTCCTTTTCTTTCTATATTTCTTCACAATCAACTTTATTTCCCTTGACCATTCAGTGGGCATGTTTTTATCCTTGGGATAAAAAATGGATGCATCTAGAAACTTATCCATGCTTGTATTTTTAATGAACTTCCAAATTGGGAGGTAATCCTCCCAGATCAACAGGGTCTATCCTTAAAAAAATTTAGTTTCTTGGCCATGGATATATACAAGGTCAAAATCAATCTTATCATCTCTTCTCTAGTTTCTTATATATCCTTCCTTCATTCAACACGTGCTGACAAAAATGGGTATTCCATGAAAAATTGAAACTTTTCTTCTGGGGTTGCTTATAGACTAGAAGAGGGATTCAAGGGATCAATAGGGCCTCTTAGTTGATGGATATAACCCTTGAGTTCTATAATCTATGTTTTTAGGTTTTATTGGGTGTCTTTATCCTAATTCATTCACTTGAAAAGAGTTGTATTTGCCTGATGCAACATAGTCTTCCCACATTCCCTAGTTGGTACTCCCAAATCTATTTCATGCATTTGGTAGTCCTCTTACATCATATCTTATTCCATTTTATCTATGGAAGAGACTACTATTTGAGCCTTCAAGTTTGCTTTCAAATTTGTGACTACAAAAGATATTTTACGAGCCTTCATATTATGCTCTTACTCTACAAAATCTCTACTCAAAATCGAAAAGTCTTTGACTTATGCTTATTTATAGGTCCACTTTATATTGTGTACAATATGAGATATCCACATAGCAGTGGTCCTAGATGCCAATGGCTTATAAGTTTCCATCCCAAAAAGATCCTCTTGTTTTAATACTTCTTCTCTTCGAGGAGTGGTGTGTTGGTTAGGAATAGTTTCACAACTAGAGGAGGATGGAGTATATTTTTGTTCATCCTACCTAGGATTAGTGTCATTTTTCTACTACTCACCCTTTTTTTATTTTTTCTCTACCTCTTTTACTAGCACTTTTTTGGATTCATTTATTTTTCTTGCTTAGAAGCTAATAGAATCTTTATTTTAGCTTTATTTGTCTCCTCTTCATCCACTATGCCTACCTCTCTAAACATAGCTTGTAATCCAACTTCCTTCTATGTGTGATCCCTTGGAAGCTCAACCCCTAAACATGTATCAATTGATGCATCATTACCTATAATGCTAGGAAAGTCCATTTGGAAGAACTCGTCTTCTCCCAACATATCTTCCTTATCTTTTTCAACTCCCCCTTCCTCATGTGTCTTGGGCCCAACATCAAAGATTGATTCTATATTATGCACTTTTGGGGTGTTGGAAGAAGGAATCCCTAATATGGTCTCTTCTTGGGTGGAACTTTGAGGAGGTTTAGAGAGATTTTCCTTTGAGGTGGGCTCTTCCCATATTGTGGCATATGAGGTTGTGGACCTTGTGGTCCTCCTTTGCAAAGTATGCCCTTCATCCTCTTTCTCCTCTTACTCATGTACCTCTACCACTGGAGGCATTGGAGGCTCCTTCTTCAGCCTTCTACAAACCCTAGTGGGTCCTTTAGGTGGCTTATTATTCTTCAATTTGATCTTTATTGAAGAAATCTTGGTTTGCATAAAAGAAGGAGCATCCATAGTGGTTGTAGAAGCAATAGCAATTGTGGAAGTAGTTGCGGCAATCACAGCAATGGTTCTAGTAATACTAGGCACAACAAAAGTAGAAGTTGAGGCAGTATATTTCTCCTTTTCTCTTTCCTTTTCTTGCTTGTTGATTTTTCCTTGGTATCTATTCTATTGCTATTCTCACATGACTAGGGTGAGACAATGTAGTCTACTTTTGAGAGGGATCCTTCTCGATCTTTGAAGAGCTTGGCTTGTTCTTTGGTATTTTCTCTACTCCCTCAGCTTGTGGCACATGCTCCATTTTGAAAGGCTTAGCTACTCGATCCTTAGTGCACCTCAATACAAGTTTGGCCCTAAAATTCATGTCCTCTTTTTCATCTTCATGAACCATGGATAGGGTGAATCTTGTCTTTATCCTTGTCTCTATGATATTCAAAATGTATAGGTTTGTAGCATCATATGCTTGTTCCAGGGCCATTTTGTAGTAGTCTCAAATAGTTACCTTGTTCATCAAAAGTTTTGGTAATGTGATCATATCTTGTTCTGGACCGGTTTTATCAATTTTCATATATCGATTGGTTCAAAAGTTTTGTTGAGCTAGACATGGTCCTGGTTGTTTCACTCTGATGGTTCCAAAATGTGCCTATGTTTTGGTGAATGTAATATTCAGTGTATACATATTAAGCATGACATATATTTAGGTCATGTGATAATGTGTTGTAAAGATATCTAAAGTATGACCTAGATTTAGGATCGGTGGTAGTGCATTGAATACAATTGTAATATATTTTTGTATTGTAGCCAACACATTATTTTGGTGTGGCCGAAACATGTATGATTGGATACTTGTATAAATAAAGAAAATCATTTTGTATGAGAGAGAGAGAGAGAGAGAGAGAGAGAGTCTATTTCAATATATCAGGCAGTAGTGTGAAAGAAGTTGAGTGATACAGGAAGAAGGCCTATTATACTATTTTGTAGAAGTTTGGTGTATACTGGAAGAGGGTCTGTATCGGATCTCTGTTGTCGGTGATCTATGTGTTCTCAATTGGAAATGTTTCATGTGCATAGTCAAATGCAATTCTATCAGTTCATGTTTTATTAGTAAACATATTTTGTATTGGCAATTAGTCATATTCGTATTTTAGCGTAGTTAGCCCATCCGACAGTGACCCAACCCACAACGAGCCCTTGTAAAAATCACCTTAACCGGTGTTCATTTCATGAGAATTAGCTTATCTATGGTTTTTCCCACTTTGGGTTTCCAAGTAAATTTTGGTGTTCTTTATGTTGATGGTTTTGTGCTTTCATGTTTACATCTGTTATAAGTTTCTAAATTGTTTAAGTGCTTATCGGTCCAATAAAAGTTTTAATGAGTGTTTGTAACAACTGATTCACTGCCCCTCTCATTTATTCATCATGTTCAACAATTTTACGGAGCGCCAATGTGGATAGTATGTATAGACCCTAGTTTTGGGGTCGGTGAGAGATACATTTCTTCTTAGGCCTAGGAAAGTAGTATGGGTTGCAAGAAGATAAACCAAGTAAGAGGTCAAATAAAACCTTAGGTCTTTATTCACTACCAGAAATTGACCATGCAAGTTATCAATGATTATCTTCCCCCACTCAATATTTTATTTCTTGTCAAAAATGGTATTAATGAACACAATCTAGGTTTTTAGTTGTTTGGCTTGTGGGAGCCCAAATACTCTTCTTAGGAGGGTGCGATTGTTTTGAGCATCCTCATGAAGGTATGCTTGATACAAATTCATCTTGTCCAGAGTATGGCCTTCTTTGGCCTCTCCACAAGCTACTCATTAATGTAATTATCATAGTCTTTGCCCATATTAAAATAACTCTCCCAAAATTCCCTTGTCACTCTAACATCGGTATCATATGTGGGTGTGGGGATGTGGAAGACTTGTTCCACATTATCCGAGGAGACATCTAGAATCACTTTTTTGGGAAATATATGTTTATCTTTTGTCATTGATGTCAAACATTATGGTCTAGAGGTGTTGGAAGTGTTTTCTCTAACATTGTGGTTCGAATGTATTTGCTAAAGACAGGTTTCAGTATATATGTGATCATAAGAAGATGGTTTTTATTAGTGCCTCATTGTTATATTCTTATCTCAAGAAGTCAGTGTGGTCTGGATATACACTTGTTGATAAGAGTTTTACAATTGCATATGATAGTGCTACAATTGTGCTTTCTGGAAGGCTTCCACTCCAGAAATAAAGGTTGAAGATATGAAAATATATTTGGTATTGTTTTCAGATCTTGGTCTTGGTCTTGGTCTTGGTCTTGGTTGTGGTGTTTCTTGGTGATCTAGAAACAATATTACCAAGTGTTGCAATTATGATCAATCTTTGTTCTAGTATGGAAATGTGTTGTCATGGCTTCTGACATGGACTGTTGGCAAGTGGTATTTTCCCTGACGTGGTGTGTGGATCTCACCATGGCGTGTGGAAATCTAGATACAGTTGGCAAGTTAGGTGGTTCTTTGGTACTTAGTGTGTTACTACATATTTGAGATGGCTATGGAAGTTGCTCCAATAATTGCAGATCTGACATTTGGATATGTGTAGTGTGGCAGTGGTCCCCTCTCTTTCCTAGAGTGGATCATGCTTCTTGATTTTGGTTCGAGGTATACATTTATTTTTCATATCTTTATCTAAATGGGTTTGTGCTATGTGTGACCTAAGCATTTAATGTTTATCTCCTATCCAGTTGGGTCCATTCTATGTTTTGGTTCGGATGTTTCTGGGATGAGACCTTATTGTATTTTGTTGTTGTCATGGTTGACTTGTAACTTAATTGTAATATCCTTTTGGCATGGTCGACCTTGTTATAAACTCCAATGATCTATCTTGTATATGAGTACAGTGTGTGCTTTGGCAAGTTGTACAAAAAATGTATGAGAAGAACAAGAAAGTGAAGATCTATACATAAAATTTCAAAAGAGCAAAGTTCTCACACATGCCATTACCAAGTTCGAAGAATGTGGAGAAATAGGAAATGTTGTTGCTTGAATCAAGTCATAGTACTAGAAGGTAGCTCAAAATGTCCTTTCATCCAGTTTGGTCATGTTAAATGTGAACTCTTTCAAGTCCACGTGGCCAAGGCCTATGTCTATAATCGTGTGGTGGTCATTGCCCAACTTAGAAGGTTTCATGTAACCTTGAAATTTGTACTTCATTGGGGTTGTTGTCATATCTCCTACACACCAAGTAGGAGTTAATGACCACAGTCAAAGTACTAAAAGAAAGAAAAACTAACCTAAATGCATCATTTACATCACATGTTGAACAAGACTTCATTTTTTCTTATCCCTTTGACTAAGCTGGAGTGATTTTTACAAGAAAGATAGTACATTCAAGGTTTTGGGAATGTCAATTAATCCATCATTTTTTGTGGTACTGGTCAGGAATGAACCCATCCCCAACATCATGCACACAAAACCCTTATTAGTTGTTCATTTCTTTCAAGGTTCGGGGGTGTTTCCATCCCCAATCTCTTTCGAGCTTCAGGGATGGAAAAATCCTTGAAATTTTCTTAAGCCAGTGAAAAAAGGTTTGAACCTCTTTTACCTAAATATATTGGGGGTTGGGGATGTTAATATCTCCAATCCCTTTCAAGTGTATGGGATATCAACATCCTTGAAGGCTCTTGAGGTTTTGGTCGAAAGACCAACCACGAAGGTTACAGTCATGTGTTGGATGATTAGGGATCGGGGATATGCAATCTCCCGTGACTAGATGGGATCTTTGATACCCTAATCGGGGGTCAGAGGTAACATAAAATTTTGGGGTTTTGATATTTGATTCCACACTTAGGTTTTTCACTTTGTCTGTCACTAGTTTTTGCAAAATACTTTCAACCAAATATAGGGTTTCCTCCATTGGTTTTGGTCAATACAAACTCTTTGAGTTTAAATTGAAACCCTAGTTCAACATGAGAAGAACTGCTTATTCAAAAGTGGGAAAAATACTATGGCCTAATCTAACCCTAACATATGGCAAGCAGGTTGGAAACCTACACTAGGAACATAAATGAAACAAAATTAAATTTAAAAAAAAACCCTAACCTAAACGCAAGAAAGCAAAACAAAGAAAAGAAAAGAGAACCCTAACCTAAAAGCAAAAAATCAAACAAAGAACAACAAACCAAGGCACAAGACTAATGCCTTACCTAAAAGAGGTGAAGAATCCAATTGGTCAGAAGCTTCAAAAGGTTGGGATGCGCACACACCGATCGACAAGGTCTTACTGAATCTCTTCTTGCAAACTCTTCATCACATGAAGCTCGATTTTTCTCTTTAATCTCTCTAAAACTCTGAAAGAATCGTGTGCAAATGAGTGTTGAAGAACACTTTTATAACTGCTAGGGTTTGGTGACACAACCGAAGCATCATCAAGGTGTCAGCCAATTACAGTTAAGGTGTAGTTGTGGCCCTTTGGAGTATCGGGCTTTCAAGGGTTGGGGGTAGTCATGTAACCATGATACTCCCTAGCCTCCACAAGTTTGACCCCTGCAAAGAGGAACAAGAAAAAGACGAGGGGGTCGGGGAATCAAAGTTGTTGTGTTTCCATGACACTCCCAAAACTCCAACCTCTGAAAGATTGAAAAAAAAAAGGAAAAGAAAATGGCAAAAAATGGGAACTTTTGAGGACTGGGCACTCGGGGTTTAATTGGTCATCTAGGTTCTCTGATACGCTGAATTTGAAAATTTGAAAACAAGCAAGACAAAAAAAAAGTACAAGCCAAAAACAACCAAAAGAAGAAAAAGAAAAAGGGAGTCCCCACTTGGTCAAGCAATCAAGTGGGGTGTGAGTTGTGAGGCACAACAAGTAGATCAAGTTGAAAAATCTTAGTGAGGCTAAGGATGAAAGGAAGCAATTACATTTAAATAGTATAGAAATAAACTTGATGGGTACAAGCCCAATAAAGTCTACATGGTCCTAAAACCCATCAAAGAATATTTTTAGCTACATATTTTAAGTATAGCCAATATTGTCATCAATCGATTAAATTCCATAATAGAGAATCTAGAGGATATACAAAGAAGGATTGAAGTGCATATGTTGTGCAAATGGAAGAGGAATCAAATTAGACCACAGGAGAGTGTTGAAGACCTTGAGTACAAAGACATGTTCATGATGAAGAGAGTGTTGTTAAACTTGTCTTATGAAATTAGTGAACTTGAGCAATACATAAGCTTGTTATATTGTGTACAAACCTAAAGGAAAGTGCTACAAAGTGATTAATGATTGTGGTAGTATAAACAACCTTGTTTCTACGGAAAATATGGACAAGTTGGGATTAAAAATAAATTATCATTGAAAACGGTTCATCCCAACCCTTAAAAGGTGTCCTAGTTGTAGAAGGGACATCGTGTAGTTGTGAAAGAATAGTTTTTAGTGGGGTTCAATAATATCTTCTCTAAAGATGAATTGTTATGACATAAAACCTATGGATGTATGTCATATTCTATGGGGAAGGCCTATGAAATTTGATAACATTGTGCATGACGAGAAATAAAACACCTACACATGATTGTAATAACAAAATCATTTTCTCAGGTGGTTTCTTCTGCTCTAGAGGTTGCTGAGGCAAATGAGCCTCTTCTGTATGCTTTTGCTATCTTTGTCCCTGCGGTGACTCTTTGTTCTGAGACTTGTGTTTGGGTCTCTGATGGAGGTGAGGTTGATGCTTCTCTTGCGGGCAACGATTCATTGTTTCCTTCTGGCTTGGTGGCTACGGGCTTTGTTGTACTTGTCCCGTTGGCTGTACCTTCTCCTGGCTCTCCGGATTTGGGAGTTTCGGTCCCTGATTTGCTGGGTTTGGCCAACGTGGTGGATGTTGGGTGGACTGCTGTGAAAAGGAAAAAATCTAAAAATTCGCCCATGTTTGTTATGGCCCTTCGATCCCAAAAGGGGAAGAATTGACCCCTCTTGTGGCTTCGGGTGTTGGCTACTGGTTCTTTGTTGGTTGTTCCTCTTATGGGATGCATCTGGGCTGCTGGACTTCCATGTCTTATTTTTTCTTGTAGTGTTGATGGGTTTCTTGTTCTCTTTTTATGTGGCCCTGGCTGTGGCCTATTTCTGTCTTTGTTCCCGCTATTTTTTATGTAAGGACCTATTGCTATATCTTAAGCTTTGTATCGGGTTTCAGGGACCCTTTAAAACCTGTTTTACTTAATCAAAAACAAAATCATTTTGTTATGATATTATTTTTTGCACAAATTCATAGACTATACACCTTATTGGACCATTTTAAATTGCACAATAATGACACGATCATATTATCATCCCAAAAGTTGTATAAGACTTCTGTTGGCATGGATCATGTCATTATGTTCTTTTAGGGCCCATTTGTTTGGTGGAATTGACCCAGAATTGGCATTGTCAAATTCTGGAATTATCATCTTCTAAGTTTGGGTTCAAAATATAAAAAGGGAATAGGGATTTGTTAATTCCCATTTACCCCCAAACCCTAGATTTGAATCTTCCATCTAAATACGTAGAATTGGAAAATCAATTCCAATTCCACTAAAATGAGAATTGGGGATAAATTAAATTGTAATCCTATTTTTCCAATTACCTATGCTTTAACGCAAAATTGATTTAAATAAGCATTGCTAGAAGAAAAAAAGAATGCAGATGGTGTCGCGGATTTCCTGAAAGAGAGCTACATATACTTTTTGCGAGGGGACGACAATGTCGCAGAAACGTTGGAACGTCAATATATTGCTCATCTGGAGGAAGAACACTTGTTTATTTATAAACAAACTACAACTGCGGAGACTCGAGTCCACGAGTTGGAGACTAGGATTAAGGGTTTGAAGACAAGGGCACTAGTAATTGAAGAACTGAACCAAAAAAAAGGTTGTAATTGTTGAAGACGTAAATAAGTTTCATTTAATTATCGACAACTTGTCCTCGAAGAAGGATGCTCTAGAGAAGCGTTTGGTGGAACAAACACAGGAATTGGAGAACATTGTGCAGATCGAACATTGTACGAAAGAAAACGAGGAATTAAAGCAGCAATCGGATTCACAAGACGTAAATATTAGGGATTATCATAAAATGAAAAGAGAATATCAGATAATCAAAGCTGATGTCAGAACCACAAAGGACTCCAGGAACCAGTGGGAGGAAAAGTATGGGAACTAGAGGTCTCGATCAGTAAAAAGTGGAACCAAACACAGAAAATGCATCTTCCCATTATGAATTCCAGGTGACCCAAACTGTTCCAGCCATATTCCAAAACTATTTTCCAGATTTAAAACTTCCAAAATTGTCAAATACTGGATTTGACAATTCCAACGTTATTTAATTCTAGCAACCAAACGAAACCTTAGAAATTTGATCAAATACGTATTCCTCGAAGTAGTTGCATCTTTTTACCTTTTTGAATGTTGGATTGAATAAGGGTTACTTTCTCATGAAGCTTTTATGCAAAATCCAAAGCTTTTTATATGTTGGATTTTTCAGTTTGACATTGTCGTAGGGATACTGGACAATCAAATAATTGCATCCCATTCTAATGATTATATATTTCACATGCTTAGTGCGCCTGATCAAAACACAAATCTAAAATGGCACCAAAGGAAAATATCGCCTAGTAGAAAACATGGCATGTCCTAAAGATTTGTACTTTAAAATAGTTAGAATTGTGACAAATGCCTACTTTGGAGAGTCATCTTAATTTGTGACATATTGTAACTATTTAAATTGGGGACTTGAGCATGTATATATATGCACTCCTTTGGCATTATAAAATATTTCTCAATCGAGAAGTTTGCAAAATTCAATTAGAGATCAATTTTGATTCTATAAATGGTCAACTTTGTGCCTTATTGAGTTCCACCAATTTCCTTGTGTTTCCACATTATGCATGTGTCTTAAATTTCATTACTTAGTTTGATGGCCTTCAATTAAGCTCTCAAACTCTAACTTCCACCAATTTTGGATTATCGATGGAAGGGAAAATTCTAACAAACACACTACTCAATATCATTATTAAAATAAATCACTAATCCAAAGTTTTTTTTGACGAAACTAATAATATGATACCATGATTGGTTTAAACCTAAAGCTTAGTCCTTATTTAAGTTGAGTGTGTTTGTTGATTTCTAATCTCTTTCTTAAGCACCTGTTTTTATTAAAAAAAATCAATTACTTAGTCTAAAATTTCAATGCAAAATAGGTGATTTGACTCAAACAAATGTAAGTTTATTGTGCATGTTGATCCATGTACTAATTGCAATGTAAAAAAAAAATTGATTTTATACTCCTCTCATTTATGTTGTTTGAGATTTTATTTGATATGCTTCAACATAAAGAAGGGAAGCAACCAAGAGCCTCAACTCTTCTACTTCTAGATGCTTATCATTTTTTAATTTTTTTTATCAATGAACGCTTTTGGCTGGAGCTATGAACTAGTGGGGTCACATTGAGATATCCCATCCCGTGGTAAAATTTGCAGTTTTTTGATTGTCGAGTCGAGGCATTAAAGCCTCCTAGATATGGTTTTTTTTTTTTTTTGTTTTTTTTTTTTTTATTATTACGGATATCACTATATTGTTGACCGAGAGCCGCATTATTTATCCTCTGTTTTGCTCGGAATGACATGTCTCCTTATTTCTCCATGGTCTAGCTACGACTTTATGCGAGCTCCCGCACGATCTCCTTATCTCTCCACATTCTCCCCTTATCCCTCAATAGCACTGAGACCATCCATCCTACCGTCGTGCATCTCCTTATACCTCTAGCATGTATTCCACCTGAGCTGGCCCGACCAATCAAATTCTTCGATCACCATCGTACTGGCATTTGGGCGAGGGTCTCATGGGTGCACGCATAGATGCTTATCATATTTAAGACTAGATAATTTGTACGAATTAACTAACTATTTACTCTTCAAACCATTCCTTTTTAAAAGCAAAGATTTATATTCATCAAAAAAAGCAAGGATTTGGCTAGTTGTTTACTCTTGAAACAATTCCTTTATAAGGTTATTTAGATGATGATAATGGAACTATCCCAATTTGTTCCCACATTTCAATTGGTGTCGTCAACTATCACACTTGCACCACCTAACTTCAGCCGGTGTCATCGACATCACACTTGAATCGCTTGGATTTTAGTCGACAAGAATTAAAAGTATTTTAAACTATTCCTTAGCTATCACAAACAATGGGGAAAATCCCATTGCTACGCCTTCAAATTGCAGAAAATATCTCTAAACATTTTTGTTTTAACAATTCAACGAGAGAAGTCTTAACATTCATGTGCCCCTAACCACCTCAATAGCCATTTTATATAGAACATTCGTAAATAAGGTATCACATCAAAGCTCACAAGAATTGTCTTCGATGGAATGAAGCAAAGTGATCGGTATAGCTAGATTTACCCACAAAAAGTTGATTCAAGAATCCTCGATATTCTCCTTCCATATTTTGAAAACATTTCTGACAATCTCAAAAATATTAAACAAGAAGGGTATCAAGCCAATTTGCATAACAAATTGCGAAGTTACAAATTGGATCAAATCATGTAAGGATCATTGAGAACCATCTCGAATTTTTGCAGTCTGTAAGGTTTAATGTTCTTGCAAAGTTTTTAGTATTGAAAAGACAAATTACTCGATTAGTACAAGGTCCGATAAGCTTATTGCAACATTAGACTTCAATGCATTAGCAACTAAAACTTAGCCGAGCATTCTTATAAGACGAATCGCCATGGTCACATTCAAAGTTGGCCTTTACAATTGAGGAAAACTAATTTAAAAGGCATTTAAGAGAAACAATAGAAACCAGCAAACACCCTCACAACTTCAATAGAGATAAAAGCCTTTAAGTTTTCTTTTTTGCATCAATAAAAGGCTGAAGCCAGAAATTATACTAATATATATAAAATATACATAAGGTCCAGTTCAGCATAATCAATCCATTAAACAGCCTAGAATACAATTACAGTCTATATATTAGAGAAACACTCGAAGTGTCTGAATATATTAATGACAGGGGGATAACCAAAACACTTCTTATCTGGAAAGAAGAAATCCTAAAGACGTGAAAAGGGCCCAACACCATCTGTTTTGCCTGCTGGAATAGATCCTGATCCACTTCCTTGCCTCCTCTTTCTTCTCTCTGACAGTAAACTGCTGTCCACATAAAAGCTTTCGTCATTCTGGGCCAAGGCTGCAGGACAATCCTTTGTTGCTTTCTCTCTACTCCTCCCCTTTCGCTGAGAATTTACTTTCTTAACCAAGTCCCCTATTATTTCCTCAAACTTTAAGTTTAAACAATTGTTAAGATCCTAATTTAATTTTGATTAAAAGAAATCCGATCACTTAAACATTTTTAGATAAAAGATTATACAATTATCCATCCATCAATATGTTTATACTGGTGGTTTATTTTACTAATGTGCTTGGCTAGTATGTTTATAAGACTTTGTCTGCTCCCTATGTGCATCCACCATCCCTCATCTTCCCTCCTCCCTCACTGTTTTCAGCATCTTGGTACCATATATTGAACCGATTATACAATCCTATCATACCTTGTAGATGGAAAAATCTTAGTCTTTTTCCAGAATTTTACACCATCAATGACTATTTGTTCAATTGACGAGAACATTTGCCAATTAAATGTAATTTTCTTTCTAATATACAAAGCTGTTGAGAAAATTTAATAATAGAGAGAGCTAGGCTATGCTGTGTGCTCAAAATTCAAATGATTTATTAATGACCGAAGGTTGGTTTGATATGCCAAAGGCAGCCTCCTTAAATTGACAAAAGGCCGGAAGTTTACGAAGTAGCCCTGTTGGAGTTCGTGAAATTATTTAACCGAATGATCATTGTATAACGAATAAAATAATGAGAGCATATTAAAAAAATAATCTTCTATGAATGACCCAGGTAGGTTGATGAGATAAATCATAAAACTTAAAAAGTGCAGCAAGCCGGACAGTAGAAACAATTCTAATCAGAAACAAAGCATTAAAATACATCACACCATACTCGGAAGGATTAGCAATTACTGAAAAATTTCTACTGAATCTTGAAACCCATCTTTTTAAATATGTGGTTTGTTCCAATTATTACACATCATAAAATGAATACCCAAAGCAAGATTTTTTGGCCTAATTTTGATGTCACTATCTGAAATAGGAACTTGAAGATCATCAAAATCTGTTTCTATTGCTCTAAGCTGCTCTCCTCTGCTTCTGCTAAGATACACTCGCAAGAAGAACTGGCACAAAAGAATGACTTGAACAGGCGACCACCGTGGTTGAAACTCTTTAAACAGCAATATGACAAAATTGCAAGATTTCTGAAAATTGATTTTTTTTTTTTGAAATTTAATAATAATATGATCTTGGGCCTTAAATGCCTAAAATGGTTCTTATTTGATCAGGAGAATGCCTGAGCATGGCCTTTGGTTCTTGATAACCACTCTCAGGGTTGAGGACTGCATTGTATACAAGTTCATAAGCTTCTGCCAGTGCCCTTGCAACTCGGCTGCCAACCTCAGTTCGCAATTGAGGAACTTGCAGTTGCTCAAACTCTGGAAGGGACCCTTCACTACCAGCTACAAAACCAAAGAAAATTTTCAGAGATTCGGAAATTGAGGTGAGTGACATCTCCTCTATCTCTGCAAGTGGCTTGCTCATATCTTCCTCTTTCGAGACTATCTCTGACTGTGAACTCTTCTCTAAATAATCCCGTATATAAGAAACCTTTTTCGTCATACCGCACCTGTCAAGAATGGCTACAACCTCTTTATCTACAAGAATACTAATGTGCTTTTCTATAGCAACTCCAAGGCCTTGTACAAACTTTGCGGCAATCTCATGTCCCGTCAATGGTTGTCTAATAGCTGACAGGCAATTGATAAGGAAAATTTTACGCAAAGATTCAACGCTCTGCAAAATGAAACACCACTTTTGATAGCTTAACACAGTGCAAAACACTAGTGATAGTAGTAAAATAAATGGTTTAACTACACAACATGCAATGACAATCACAAAATGCTCCCAAAAAAGTTATTAAATATGGCTCAAAAACATAAAACAAATAGGGTGATACAAGAGAAAAGATGCAGCATAATAGGTATCTAATAATCTATTAGACTATTAATCAAATTTCTAATTGCTAAACACTTGTCGTGATGCAAACAGAATGAAGCATAATGAAAGTTTGTTATGTATTCTCTGTAATTGGTGAAAAGAAGATTACGCTCAAGAATGAATCATATCCAGCAACACCACAGCTATAAAGTAATTCTGAGCTCAACCTCTAAGCTGCAGTATCATACCATAAAATATATGTTATTTCCGTGTGACGGTGGTCACAGGCTAAAAGGAAACTCATAGAGGATTCCCATTGTCATCCTTTCACTTACTAAAGAAATGATGTTAACTCCAGAAACAAGAGTTTCAACTCTTCAAATAAGCTGGGATGGCAAGTAAGCTTCCTCATGTTCTAGCAAAATATAAACTGGGAAGTTAACGGTGGAGCATACTTTTCATGAGAGAAGATGGTTTTGTGGTGGATAAAATAGGGGTAAAAATTACATCATGAAGATAGAGAACAAGCGTAGCAGAAGGATTAAGAACCAGACAAAATTCATTAATTGACGTCATATTGAGATGATCATTCAGGACATAGAGGGGAAACCTCACAAGGTAGTGAAGAACACGGCTAAAGCTTCAAAGAAACAATTATGAGGAGAATATGGATCTTATGGATCTTCAATGACTTCACAATAATCACTCTGACACAACCAACATTTGACTGTTACTATTATAAATTTATAACACACATGACCTTAATTGATACACTCAGGCAGCAATTTTTCATGAATGTCATAAGGGCATGAGTGTGCTATGTACGGATGATGAGTTCCCATTACCTTTCTTACACCCTGTTCGTGTTAAGTACGTTATTAATAATTTAGTAATTTAGTACCATCCATAATATCTGTAAGTAAAAGTTCAATTATGTATCACTTTTATTTCAGCTGCAGTCACTCACGCACAAGATAATGCATTCATGCTACTTGCACCCTTCTAACATATGCAGATACACAATAGTTTATGTGCATACATATACAGCCTACTCTATATATGACTATTGACTACACAGTTTAGAAGAGGTCCATAGGAAATGATATTATTTTATTGTCAATTTATAATTATTTTTGTACTATTCATCATATAGATCTTTTAGTGTTTCTTTGATTTTGTATTCTTATTCACTTGCTCCCGAAAATTCTTATTTCTGGAGCTAAATGTTCAACATCAAGCATTGACCACAATTATATCACTATTCCCCCTCCACGTGTCTCTCTAATCAACTAGAAGGAAACAACCATAAATTCTAGACAAATCATAAACAAACAAAAATATAAAAGTTGTAAGGACACTTATTTTGTTCCCATCTCTTCCCATTCTCCAGAAAGCGAAACAAAAGTGAACATAACATGGAATGATAATCTTTGGAACTTACCAGTGAAGCAGGTGCTGAAACAGTGTTGCTTAGTATTGATTCCATGGATGATGATGGCCTGTGGCTTAATTTATGTATTGAATCAAAACCAGAGCTATTTCTCCGGGATGATAGTGTCAGACCTTTAGATTTATAAGCTTCTGCAGCTTGTTCACACATCTGCCCAATTGCATTAAAGCAGGAGTTTTAGTTCTTTCAACAAGAAAAAAATTGATAATTACTGAGATTATTAGAACATACACTTTAAGAATATTCAGACGATATCATGTTGGGATATGAACATCACTTAACAACCACAGCAGCTAATCTCTTATCTACATACATTGGAAGTCACAACTTGAAGCACATATTTTACCAGATAGTCTCACTTTACATATTAAATCACCTATGGTGAGCGGGGCCCTTAGAATAAAGGTGACCTATTCCACCCACACTCTCAGGGATCATCTCAACAGACAATGAAAGCCAGACAACAAGGCATGATGGTGCAAATATAGACTCTGCCCGTTATCGTGCCTCTATTCTCCACATCATTAGCATGCTCTTTTCTTCACACGGAGTATTATATTTTCATGCAAATGTTTGCAAATCAATAAGGCCAATTCTTGTGTGTACAACACGAAAGGTCCATGTTAAAAATGACGAGACGGGAAGGAATATGATATGTGAAGTTGTAACTGAACCTTTTGGATAACAAAATTCTTGCACAACATAACTAATGCTGTAAAAATTATACCCATGCTGAAAAAGGCAATATTATATTTACAGCATTTAGTTAGTTCTTGCAGACAAATCTAAGATAAGACAGTTTGCATGCATTCTATATTAAAATAGAATACACATGATATAGAAATGATCATTAGCTTCCAAATGCAACAAAACTATTATCAAGAAAACTTAGAAAAGTATAAATTAGAAATATGTGAAATGTAATGAAACAATTTTCAAGAAAATATAAATTAAAAAATATCTGAGAACTCAAAGCTAGTACTAAGTTATAGGCAGAAACAAAGTATACAAAAACTTATTTTACACAACACAGGTGCTACCATGTTGACTATCCTGGGCTTGGCATAAGGATCAAGTAATATAACACCCTCTGAATTAATATATGTCAACAGTAAGATACACGGTATTTCTCACATGATATGCATTTTTCTTGAAATGGCTTGAAACCAGCTGAAGCATGCTATACATTGGTTCTGGATTACTAGCCTCGTTTTTTCCAAAAAAAAACATGATGGTCAACATTTTCAGTATATTCTATCCAATGCCCCTTATCAGGCAATTTTACAAACAGAATAATATATATTATAAAGTATAAAAGATTACATGTAAGATTGGTATCCCTAATTTTACAAGTCTAAATAACAGAATCTGTGACGTAGGAGTGAGGTCAGAAACAGAAATTACCAGAGGTGATCAGGTCAAAGGCACCCACTGATGTGGATGCAAACCTGCTACTAAGAAGTTAGAACCATTGATGTGTCACATATATATTTATTTAACTATCTGTAGTATGAGTTCTTAATTATAAGTGGGTTATATAGTTTATCAAATTATCGTCTTACATTTGGCAGAGACTTAATAAAGCAAGTGGAAAGAAATTTCTTAAGTATAATCACAATTGAATTTCTACTAGAAGATATTGGTAAAATGATCCTTAATCTACAGAATCATATGATCTTAGTTATTAAAAGTGCCATCATTAGAAAGTTGAAACCCTGTTTAGCAGTCAAATGTGAATCCTAGTTCTAGTTTAAATAAGAGAACTTTTAGAGTATAGGACAAAAAAAATCTAATTAAAGTTTCTGACAATTGAAACTATGCAACAGTATTTTCTGACAGTCTGACTTATACAAACCAGTAATTTTTCAAGAACACACCTGTATAATGGGATCCAACAAAGCAGATATGACCGGCTCAAAATCAAGCTTCTTTCCCGATGCTGGAACTAGCATACTGTGGTAGGTATCAATCAACTCGAGCAATAATGAGACGCCTTCCCCAACAGCTGGGGGTGGAGAAAGATCAACTGCAACTAGAGAAGGGTATCTAAGCAGCTTGTCTCCCCGAGACTTCAGGATATCAAAAAATGTTCTCTGTGCAGCATCTTTAACGTGCAATAATGTGGCAGAAAGAGCTGCTTCTTCCCCTAACAAGTCCGAAATCTGCAGATCTAGGGTGAATGAGATAAGAGAACTTTTAATTTTCTTAGAAGCCCTTGAATTCAATCAATCAACAAAATAAAGAAAGAACAGAATTACTCACAGTGTATGTGTAGAACTCCAAGATGTTGCTGAGTTTGTATGCCAACAAAAGACTAGGTTGGGACTGCAAAACTTGTTCCACTCTTACTTTGAACGGACGGCAAACCCCTTCAAAAATACGATCCAAAATAAAGGACATGTTTGTTTCTGGTTTGACATATATCCCATCCATGTCTCTAGAAAAGCGACGAGCAGTAGGTCCGATGTTTACAGTCGCATCTGGACTAAAAAGTGCAAGTATAAGCTCTCTTTCAGATGCCAAAGCCTTCAAAATGAAAATGAAAATCATCTATCAGGTACCTGGTAAAATTAAGAATTTTAAAGAAATTACAACTTGAATAATTGATTGGAATCGCTAACCTGGTGAAGCCAGGCCAGCATGTCACCAACATAGCGTAATGGATCATGTGCATGCACTTCAATAGGTCTTGGTGTTCCACCAGGGCCTCCACGAGTAAGGGCGCTAATGAAGCGTCTGAACAAAGCATTGTGCCGAGTATTTGCAACCTAGTTGCACAAACATTGTGATTCGACAAATCAATTGAAGATGAAGAAAACAAAACTATTATTTTAGTTTTTACAAATGATACATGGAATAAGCTAATTGATTTAGTTTGGACTTGTTAACCTCTTCTGCACAGTACTTGAAGAGAACAGGCCTTTCTTTTAAGCAACGGGTTGCTGTCTTTAACAAATCGGTTACTTCAGGAGTATCATTATCCCCAAGGTTCCGGCATTCAGCTTGTACCCATCTGCAGTAAACATGAAAATGAATTAATCTAAAATCAAGAACAAAAGGGTGTTAAATAAACTGAATGACATCCAAAGCAAGTTGCAAAAAAGGTAAAAACTAAAGTTAATAATACCCCCGTGTATCTTGTTTATGAGCTTATCACAGAGATGTTACACAAATATGCATACAAGTGCACCTAGCAACTTAGAATATTTATCATCAGGAATTGATGATAGTGTACTTCCAACTTGATTAAGTCATCTCAAATCAAAGGTTGATGAAGCTTAAAGTGGTAGAACATCCACTCCCAGTGCCAGATATATTGAACTGGAGAAAGGTATTAATCAGAAGAATATTCATGGTTGAGAGAAGACGGTCATAACCAACTTACAAGGTGACTTAAAAAACTTCAGACTTCAAGAATCAGCTTGAAAGAAATATCTGCAAAATCTAGCAAACATCATGCTGTTTCTCCGCACAAAAGTTCTAAACTATGACTTCTAAGGATTTTTCATACCCCATCATGGTAAAAATACAAAACATTATCCCTTGTCTGGACTCTGATCTCATATCAAACAAATGATAATAAAAAAGACTATGAAATAAGAATGTACTGGAGAAAAAGCTGAAGGATGGCCAACAGGCATAACTATAGCATCATTCTATACGTAACAGGAAACTCCGAGGTTAAGTGCACTTGAGCTGGAGTAGTACTGGGATGGGTGACCTCCCGGGAAGTCCCAGTGCTTCACCTGTATGAGCATCACCTAGATGCAATGAGTGCTAAGTGATCCATTCATTCTAATGAGAGATGGGTTCTTGTGAACCACTACTCACAAAACATGGGTCAATGAGTTTGATTCAAAAACCACACAGTTGAATCTTGATAGCAATATCACAATTTGACTTGCTGTGGAAAATATCTCCTACCTATCAATTAATGAGCTTAAGGGGCTTATAATGAATGGTTCATATAGGAAACTCCGTGGTTAAGCGCGCTTGACCTGGAGTAGAACTAGGATGGGTGACCTCCCGGGAAGTCGCAGTGCTTCACCTATGAGAGCATCATCTACATGCAATGAGTGCTAAGTGATCCATTCACTCTCATCAGAGATGGATTCTTGTGAACCACTACTCATGAAACATGGGTCAATGAGTTTGACTCAAAAACTACACAGTTGAATCCTGATAGCAATATCACAGGAATGATAGTGTTACATCATATCAGAAATAAGTAAAAAGGAAATATAAAGTTGTGATATTCAAGGTTGAAAAGCAATTGCACGCAAAGTCTTTGAAAGTAGATGTAGCTTGAACCCAAATGTCTCCAACTTTGTGTAAACAGCATCTTTGTTTTAAAAGAGTGATCTGGATCACCCCTTGAATATTTAAACACTAAATCAAAACTTTGCTGCCTCCAAAAATTTGCAATCCATTAGTTCCTAAGAACAAAAATTATCAGTTCAAATTCTCAATTCAGTTATACAAATCAAGAAATGCACATAATCAAATATCCCAGTCCCAAGCATGATGTTCTTTCCAAAACCAAGACCTAGAAAAGATTATGATAAAAAATGAATGATCAAAGGAGGGTACTGGCTTCTGCCTTTATTGTCAATTTATTTTTGGTCAGTAAAACAATTAATAAGGGCCCAAATTTGTAACACCTGTAGAGAGAAAAGCTAGCACCCTCCTTTGATCATCCATTGTTGTCATTGCAAGTTCAAAATTTTCAAAATTGTTCAAACAAGCACAAAACCCCTTGCCAGCAAAATCCGAAAGGATGAAAAATCCTTGTGACATTCTTCGTGGTTTTATAGACAAAATTCCTTATGTTCAATTAATGTGATTCTTCTTAGAGGATAGTGATTGTACTCATTGATTCGGCTGGAAGCATTTATTATTTGCAGGCAAATTCGTGTTTGATCAAAATCTTGCTATCCTTTATTGGTTTATCAACAGTGCCTAATTTGAGGGTTATATATCGTGAATTAAATTGTGTTAGGAGGGTTAGTTATTGGTTTTTTTCTGCGGACCTCGAGCCTAGAAGTCATTAAGGGGTGTTAATGTTTTATACCAGGAATGAAAATAAGCAGCAAAACGTCAGAAAAGGAACAATAAGACAGCATTTATCCTGGGAAAACCCTCCAACTTGAGGGGAAAAACCCAGCCACGCCAAAAAAATATCTCTTTTATTATGCAAATACAGAAGACTGAATTACAATTAGGCCAAACACACGGCCATTCAATCTATTTCACACTAAGTCCCCCTTGACATATTTATTCTCGGCTTGACCCTTCATCTCTGCCGTCATTCAAGAGTCATGATGCTTCGGTTCTTCCATTGTGTGATCAAGTGATGACCTTTAGTTTTTCTTTGGAGTCGATCAATTGAGGAATATGAAGTCATCCGATTTCTAAAATGAAAGGTCGCCTCATTTACATAACTGCTATCTCTTCATAGGTCACGAAAGAAACCTCCCGAAAAGAAACCTCCCGACGCAATAACATCAACAAGGGGATGATCGCCCATTTTGGAGAGTTTAGAGAAGGTTGCGGTATTTATTATAGGGTCTGATCTGACATGAAAAAAGTTGCAGTTTGGCATATTTATTGTGAATTACAAATGTGCTACACTGGCTAAAAATTTCATTTGGTTCCAAAGTCCTTTCAATTGCCATCTACCCAAATCATGTTACAAATAATAAATATATTTTTAGATTGGACATTCGTGCAATGAACAATATAAGTTGTCCAAAAAATATTTAGGCACTAATCCTTAATCACGCATCCTGCTGATACATTATTGGATGTGATTCTTATTGCAACAGAATAATAACAACCAACTTTAATAGATATTTAAATGTCTTGATAATTTTTTTAAAGAAACACAAACACTTATACTGAGAAGGGGGGTAAATCAGTATAAGACCTACTTTTTGTCCCTTCAAAATTTTAGCAACTATAATGAAATAATCGAAAACATCCACACGAATAAGATTAACAATTGAGAACACAAGATGCACACAAGATTTACGAGGAAACCCTTGCGGAAAAAAACCACGACAAAATATTGCTTATATTGGAAACTTCTTACAATCTTCGTAGGCACCAACCCGCAAGAGACACCAATCCCCTACAACAGGACATCAATCCAACAAGTGACGCCAATCTCTTTCAATGAGGGGCACCAACCTTCTAATTAGAAATTGAATATAAGCAAACTTTTGATCTGAAATATCTTCACAAAAACCCCTCTTAACCTTTGTCCAAATCTGCCTATAGTCTTCAACACATTCTGAACCAAAGTTATGCAATAATGCAACTTAGAATCTGTTATTATCCTTCAATAATTTCTCCTTATAAAATCTGAAACAATTTGCATTCTGCTCATAAAGTCTGAAATCGCATCCTCTTTAGATCTTCACTAAGGTCTGCTCAAATCTGCCTTGAATTGGAATGGTATTCGATGAATTGCTTGATAAAATGAGCTCCAATTAACCTCTTATTTATACCAATTATCAAACCCCTTCATCAAACAGTTTTGCATCTCTCCAACAAAGTCGGCCAAGGCAGCAAGCAAAACATTTTTATAGATTATTATTTGCCCTGTCCAAAGTGGGTGCTCAATCCTAGGGGCTCGACCAGGAAAAGTAATTTTCATTTCATTCAAATGCCACCAAACTTGGGGCGTACCACTTCGAAGGGTCATCCCTTATAGCATTAATATTTAAATGCATTCTTTTATTCCCATAAATGGGTGGGCCCAAAAGGGTTGTCAGCCACAAGTCACAACAATAAATGGCTATTTTTGCATTTTTTTATTCTTTTTGAAGCATAGATGCCAAACATTAAATACTTGTCGAACCTAATAAACAAATTGCATCACACTTTGATCAATGCAATCTTGATCATACTGCCATAAATTTGGCACAGCTTCTCCATCCATTTCGCCACTTATTTGCCCTTTGACATCAATGATAATAATCCAACAATATCCCCTGTTGTCATTGATGGCAACCCTGTCAAAAAAATCTTTTTAAAACAACTGGATAATGTAACTCATCCTACCTGAAATGCTCCCCCTTACTCTACTCCCACTTTGACATCAATGGCAAAGGGTATCCACAGCAAACTAAGACAATGAATAGCTCCCCCTGAACACATGCTTCTCTTGAAGAAACTTAGTGAATGGATGAGACTGACATCACTCCCAATTTCTTCCTAGGATACTCAAAGGTCGCTTTTAGAAGAGGCTTTGTAAAAATGTCAGTCATTTGTTCCTTTTTAGCAATGTGTTCCAACTTCACTTGTTGATAAACCACCTATTCTCTTAGGGCCCGTTTGGTAGCAGGAATTGGACCGGAATTGGCATTGTCTAATTCTAGATAATGCCAAATTACATGTTTGGGTCCTTGGAAAAAAATGGAATTGGAATTCCGAAATTCTCATTTTGCCCCCAAAATGAGAATATCATCTTCCACCTAAATAGGTGGAATTGGAATTTCGAATTCCAATTCCAATTTTTA
>MU225224.1:885818-898303 GCA_018584345.1 Thuja plicata
GAATAAGCTATTCTCCGTTTGGATCCCATATTGTAGAATTGGAATAAGGAATTTTTTAATTTTTTAATTAATTTGAATAATATGTATTTTTAACTTGTGTACATATATACACATACACATATACATGTGTGTATATACACACATATACATGTGTGTATATACACACACATCTGTGTATATACACACACGTGTATATACACATGTGTGTATATACACACATGTATACACACATATATACACATGTGTGTGTATATACACACATGTATACACACGTGTATATACACACACATATATATACACACTTGTGTATATATACACACGTGTATATACACGTGTGTATATATACACACACGTATATATACACACATGTGTATATATATACATACCCACGTTAAAAGATTAAAAAAATATTCAAAAAAAAAATTATTTTTTTTAAATTAATAAAAAAAAAAAAAATTGAATCCATAAATAGCTTATTCTCGAATAAGAAATGAATTCCAGCTTTTTTTAAGAATTAACTAATACAAGCATTGGCCCCAAAATGGGGATTAGTTTTCTAATTCAAGAATTCAAAAAATGCCACAAACAGAGAATTAAATTATTCTAGCATTAACTAATGCTTATTCCAGGTTAATGCTTGGCACCAAATGGGCCCTTAAGAATAATATTTCATTGGAATATGCTTTATCCTGAACTGCATGACTGGATTCTTTAAAATATTGATTGCAATCGTATTATCACAGAATATGGAGATGGGATGCTCATACTCAACTTTAGTATCTTTCAAAGTCTATCTCATCCATTGAGCCTATGTGCAACAAGCTGCTGAAATATAATAGCAAATGAAACTCAAACAATTAACAAATTTCTATAGTGTTCTCATGTAAGAAACAGAACTTTTTTATGCAGTTCGATCTCAGAATTAATATAAGTGCTCAGGAAACTCGATACTTGGAATATCATTCCACAGAAAACAAACAGTTACTAGATTCATATCATCAATTTGGATCACACATACAGCCACAGTGAGAAGAACTGATTGCTTAGAAGTAGGAGCAAAAACATCAGAAACACATGGGAAAGATATAGCAAACTAATACTGATTTCTTAATTCTAGTCCCTGTATCTTTGTTTCCCCACGATAGTAGATAGAGAGATTATGTTTAAAGGCGCAAGCAATAATCGTTATCGCAATCTTCTTGTCTGCATACTCCTCAACTCCTGCATACATCCAGACTAGTTCATTGTTGTGTTGCACCCAACCATCAGTTCTGCCCCTCCTGGATCCCCACACGAACTCCCCTCAAGGCTTATGTTGGGTTTGGGGTTCTTGATACCTCTCTGCAGCTTCTGTAGAGCCTCGAACTTGTAGAGATACCTCCCTGAAGCTCTCCTTAATGCACCATTCTGTAGCTTTTTCTAGGACTAATCCTAGGAACTTGTGACTTGACTCCAATGCCTGCTGTGAATAGCTTGTAGAGTAATGTGATTCAGACAAGACTGGGTCAATTAACGAGAATGAATACTGAGTAAGGATGAACAATGAAAACTAAAAGCAAACATTGGTCAAGGGCTACATTCTACTAGTGGCAAAGGACTCAGATTTGCGTCTAAGCTCTCCAAGCATTTTCTTAATGCCAGGGAATGACAATATTCTTCAATCCCTATCCTTCAACTAACCCAAGCATATATATCCATCCTCCCAAACTCTGCTCTTGATAATCCACCACAAGGTCGGCCATAGAAAGATAACCAGCACACAAACAATAGAGAGAGTAGGCCTAAAATATTCAATAATTTCATTTAAAATTTTATTTATTCTTTTTGAATTTATTTATTTAATTAAAATATTTAGGTCAACATTCTAAAAATCGGGGATATTACAGTCCTCACATTCCAGAGATTGCTTGTCCTCAAGCAATCAGCACGTATGTACCAAAACTAAATGCTAGGATCCCATATCAACCTCAAAATCACTACTCCACTATTCTACTGTGATATTTTGAGATAAACATCTCCCTTCCAAACTCCATTACTGATTTTTTCAATCCTAGAACCAAGGAGTGTGAATGTTTCTTGGCTCACCCCATGTAATCGGAGTGCATAATCATGGGACCTTCTAGATTAACCTGCATGTTTTTTCTTGGCCCTTACTCTCAAACAAACCAATCATCACAACATCGCAATAATTAGATTACACTGTATTGCATGGGCCAATCATTCTCATATGCTAAGACTCATCGTAATTACATGAGACAATTATGTTCATACCTAAAGTTTGGATTGATGATTCTTGGACATTATCTTTTGTTATTAAGGAGTCCTGTTTGAGAACTTGAACTTCTATTCCTTCTTTCTGCCTCTATTATCACATTTTGCTTGACCCCTTCTTGTGCTGTAACATTCTTCTCCATTTTATGTTCTACCCTGGCTATTGTTGAATATTCCCCTTCTTTTCTTATTCATCTTATGTTATCATGAAGTTTCCTTCCCCTTGGATTTATCCAATTTAAATAAACCCAAATAATCCTCAAATAGAAATACGAACTTAATTTGATCAGAGAGCCCTAAATATTCTTCAAAGATTTTGATGGCTTCTCATTCCAATTCAAAATTCTCCCTATAGAGTTGCTCCTTATATCTTCTTCTCCTTTGCCAATTCGTTTGAAGCTCAAAATATTCTATGAAGGTCATGTCTTGACAGACAGTTGGCCCTAAGTTCATATATTTAGCATGACATCTGGCCACATCCTTAACAAGTTCTTTTGAATCTTTGATCATCATTCTTCCTTAAGGGGGTTTTGTGTCGCGTCCTTCTACCAATTTGGCTTTGATAAGTGGAAATGATGTCATTGGATCCAAAGCTTCTTATTTTTGTTGACCTGCATCACCAAACTCTCACAAGCTGGCAAGAAGGTGGCTCTACTACCCCTGAAATATATTGGCAAAAGAAACTCAAACAATAACAGATTTCTATAATGTTATCAGGTAAGAAACAAAACTTTTGAAAGAGGTTCAATCTCAGAATTGATATAAGTGCTCAGGAAACTCGATGCTCAGAATATCATTCCACAGAAAATAAACAGTTACTGGATTCATATCATTAATTTGGATCACACATACAGCCTCACAGTGAGAAAATTTGATTGCTTACAAATAGAAACCAAAAACATCAGAAATACATATAGGAAAGATGTAGCAAACGCATACTGATTTCTTAACTCGAGGCCCTATATCTTTGTTTCCCCAAGACAGAAAGGAAAGAAAAATTGCTCAAAATACTACTATTTTAGGGTACAAGGCACAATTCCATTTTTCATTGCTTGTAGTTTTAAATTTTCTAATTCTTCATGTTCTTTTCATTTTTGGCAGGCAGTTTCTCAGGAAGGAACTGACTGTTTTTGGAAAATAGCATAGCTATTTCTGGAAAAATAGCTGACATTTTTCAACAAAAATTTCTGACCATCTGTCCAAAGGATTGTGGTGTAATGGTCAAAAGGGTGCATTTGTAGGGAAAGCGACCCAAAGTTCAAATAACCACATCAAAATAAAGAGGCCCATAACTTGGAAGATGTATGCATGTGTAATAACTTATAAGTTAATAGCACGTCCAGGACTGAGACCTGTTCATCCCAAAACCAGTTACCCACATCAAAATAACATTTCCACCTGCCCGAAACAGGATGAGATAGCCAAAACTGGTCATTTCAATCCTCGTCGATTCTGTAGATGTTTCATCACAAGAGAAGGCCTTATTGTGCCATTTCTCACAATATTGATTGGTAGTTCAAGAGGTTCTATAAAACTGCATATTCAATTTTTACACCAAATTTGTTTATGCAAAAATAAAATATACAGTTTTTCCCGAAGATCTTCAATTAATCTCATGCACTCTAAAAGCCTTATATTTATTAACATTGATTGTTATGACAACCTGAAGACCAATGCCACAAAGAGCTAAGAAAAGACACTATTGCTTTCTTAGACAGTAAATTAACATCTTAGAAAGTAAGTACAAGTGAAATACGATTTTTGAATTACTCACAAAATTACTTCCACATTAAGGTAAGATAGAGAAGTTTTGACACAAAAAGTCCAGAAGATGTAAAAAATGACTATCTGTACTCAACAACTTGTGAAGTAAGCAATAGACACATTTTGTGTAAAACTAAATGCAAGGTGACGACCATCAACCAGTTGGATTTCTACAAAAAGGACAAATTATTATGTTGGTAATTTAAATATCCAACATACAGTTCACTGGATTGTGGTTAAGTGGCTGCGAGGATGCGCCTTTGTATGAATGACCCAAGTTCAAACCCCGGTGAACATAGAACCCATAATATTTGTAACTTCATGTAGTTTGGTCAACACATCGGGCAAGGAGCTACATATTACTGTGGATTAAGTAATTTTCAAAGAATATTGATAGCAGCGGAGGCCAAGTGCAAACACTTCATGACTTTGAGATAATAATATGATTATCCCTTTATCATGTCGTCCAAGGTGATTTGCCTCCACTATCAAATAGCACTAACTACAAAAATATTGCTATGTAATATCCTTCAAACATGTCATACAGTTCTCTATATGTCTGTTCAAATCTTGGCGAGGACAGATCTAAATCCAACATTCTTCTCGACTGATTGGACATTAGAGTCTTATGAAATGAATTCCAAAAAGCACACAAGTAACAAACAACATTAGAGACAAAATTTGTGTTAGGCACATTATGGATATATTTAACCCTTTCCAAGACTATCTACAGCCCTGGAAAAAGCAAGCATTTACTGAAAGTCTAAAGGTTGTTATGAATGACAAGAACATCAATATTCTCTTTAACATGGATGGGTGAATTTGAGGCAGTGAACATACAAATATTTCTGTGGGGTCGCGGGCCTAAAGATCAAACAAGGAAAAGCAGCCTCCAACTTTGTCCAAATAAGATCACAACAAAGTCAAAGTTCCCAAGTCACAATGCACAGACACTGCCATGTCCCGCCAGGTTAGGCCTTTGTAAATACAAAAGCAACCTCTGTTAATGACAACTAAGGAGGGCCGACCAGTTGGCAATTAAAATAATGTTGAAGCTGACTGAGATTATCATCTTTCCTAGCCCAACATTTGAGTTGCTTTAAATGTGTCTCTATTGAGGGCCGACTCCCTTGAAATAAAGGCAAGGGTATAAATTAGAGATAAGGTGCAATCCACCAAGGACGGAAGGAGAAAAGAGAAGAGAATAAGCTGCGACTTAGGTTAAGGAGCAGCGATCTTAATAATTAAATGGCAGGAACAAAAGAAACTAAATCTAATATGTTTAAGATTAATTAGACAGCGATTTCAAACATTTGGAAGTACGATTAAGGAATCATTAATAAATAATAATAACTAAAGGACAAATCTAAGAGACATGGTCCCTTATGAAAGGGCAACCACTACCAAAGGGATGCATATCTTCAAGGAAATAATAAGATACATATATAGAGGTCACAAAGGGGAGAAAGAAAGATATAGACCTGGAAGGTACAAGCAACCATTCCCAAAACACATCGAACATCAAGAATGAACAGCAGCATGAAGGAAACACACAAGTACAATCATATCAAGAAGACATTCAGCATATTGACAAGAAGCAATTCTGATAAAGGAAGTAAGGAATTTCAGATAAAACCTCTAGTCATCAATCAGCAAATACATCAAAATTCAAAGTAATTGATAATCAGATCAGGCTTAAAACAGCAATCTGATATTATTTCCAGATCTGCCCTTCGTGGTGTGTGTGTGTGTGTGTGTATTGTTTATGCATAAATAGATAATGCTTATCTCTTATGTATATATTCATATGCCCGAATGTCTGAAATCCATCTTGTAGGAAGGATTGGGGGTGTAAGAGGAGAGTTATAAGAGGGTTATCTAAGTAGGCCACCCTAGAGTTGACCATATGACTGGCTCCTAGGGCCAAGAGAGCTCTGGCATTCACTCCCCTCTTGGGCTTAGAGTAGATATTGCTTCAAGCGAAACTATCATGTTTCTTCCTCCAAACCCTAATGTGTTTGTATAATATTAGAGATATTTTTAGAATGTAATGTGTTATTGTCTAACCCTAATAACTAGAAGTGTGTGTGTGTGTGTGTGTGTATGTATATATATATATATATATATTTATTTATTTTCTTGGGTTATGATTGCAGGATTCAAATCTAGGATCACATTGTTTAAAGAGATATTTTACTGGGTAAGATGTAATCCTAACTGATTTGTTGCACTTGTGATTCTAGGGAAAATTTGGAAGGGAACATTACACACTATTTTCAACCACATAAAATAAAGCCTATAAGCATTGAAAATGCAAACTATAACAATAATACCTTGTGTCACCTTCTGCCTATCTGCGTATACTTAAGCTAATGGCTTCAACAAAGATACTTTCAGCTAGCATCAAAACTTACTATTGTATCTCTTTCGATAATCGGGTCCATTCTCCTTTTGAAATGTGCACTCTTTCAGTATGTGCACTCTCTCAGTATATGTAAAAACATATGGAGAAAGCAGATTTGTATATGAAAATTACTATCTCTATGATTCCCAATCTTTTATTCCATACATTAATTTGGTACCTACCATAAAAATAAAAAAGAAGATAGCTTTACCTACAAAGTCGTTCATATGCACCTTCTTGGTAAACAGCCATCATGTCCATCAACTCTAATCCTGCACGCTGTAAAACGAAAGTTGCTCAGTTGGCTATTAGATAATATCCTTTACATTCCAAACCATAACACATACCACTTAGCCAGCTGCTTTAATAATTAGAAGAGATATATATGGATTTTTTTTCAAAAAGAAAATTTCAACCATGCTTCCATGAGAAAGGGCAACCCTTCTTGAACTAGTGATTAGATTGTTGTAACTTGTGCTTTAGATTATCTGCACATGAATCATTAGATTTCATACAATATCTCATCTGCATGAGAATTGTTGTGCTTCATATAATACCTCATCTGCATATGAAGTTGATCTCACACAAGATCATCTCTATAGAAAACTTGTGTACATGGTTAGTGAACTTCAGTAGATAAGTTGACATTGACTATTTCAGCTTTATGGATACCAGGAACTATAAAAATGAACTTATCTGTTGTAAGCTTTTGTGTATTGGAGTCCTTTTTTTTGGATTGCAGTATTTCCTGAGCTAAAGAAGATTATGGGCCCACCTACTCCCATAATGCTAGAGCACTATTTCTTGCAACCTATTTATCTATTGTAGACATTTCTTATTCCAAGTAATACACTTGTTCTGTAAGCCAAAAATTAAGATAAGTCATAATTCACCTCGACTTGGGAAAAGCTCAGTCCCCGAAATTAGAATCACTCTGCTTGGAATTCACTTTTACTCTCAAATGCAAAAGACAGACCATAAAGCTCAGTTCCCTCCAAAGATATATTTTTAATTTTTTTGGGTTGTCTGTTTTCTGTTTGGCCTTATATCACCTTCACATAGGGTTTGTACCTAAAGAAAAAATTTCTCAGGGTACATCAATCTGAACAAAGAAATAATATAGATCCCAAAAAATTCACAGTTCTTTAATTTTTGGCTTGTAGTTATGGTGAGCACCATTTTTTGCAGAAATTTTACAGTTTTACTCTGACGGATAATAACAGTAGCCACAAAATTTAGTTAGACAAAGATTCACATGGTTGTAACATATTTCAGAGGTTCGTGAGCTGAAATTTAGTAGAAAAGAACTTGGTTGGTGACTACTAATTTGGTTATGCTTCTCAAACACTTCCTCCAGGTGATCAAAAAAGCTAACACAAATTTTTCTTTTCCCATTTCATTTGGATAATGTTAACCACTCAATATTTTTATAAACCCTAGAATTAAAAGAAACATAAATGATTGAAAATACCATTTAAAATAATATCTCATCTAAGTTGTCTGGCAAAATGTCACAGCCTACCCACTCTGCCATCAAACAACCCACAACCCATCTTGGCTTTGAAAAGTTAAAACAAAACAATTCAAAGTATATGAGATTTAGCTTCTATATCTTGAAAGAAATATTAGGTGCTGTGTGACATTACTGGTAGTGCCTGTACTTTTGCATTAGGTTTCTCAAGTTATACACCCATCAGAAACCACAAGAAAATACAATTTGCTGTCCTAATATCTACCCAGTCAACAACCAACCTAGAGTGTACCAAATTTTAAAAACATCGTTAATGACTACACCACAAAATATATATAGGCATTATTTGGTTCTTTTGAGACCAGACTTTCAGTATTACCAAGCTCTTGATTCTCCTATCCATAACTGATGATATTGTAATATGTGGTGTAGGACACAGTGCCCTTCATTTATAAGTAATTATAACACTTAAAACTAACATGTCCCGTTATTTGTTAAAACTTAAAACTTTAGCATTACAATGGGCAAGCAGCATGCTCCCTGGGCGAAAACAAGATGCAAAATACTGCCTGATAGATGAAGATATAGAAAGAACAAAACTATTTTTAATCTTCTTGTTTCTTCTCTAAGAGGCACAATATTTTGATAAGTGTCAATACATCATATGAAGTGAAAAGGGCCCCAATTATTGTGTTATTTTCTAAGACATGATCTTCTGGTGGTGGGACTGGGAATGAAGCATGTTGGATCAATTGTTACATACAATGCTTCTATCATACAGTTCTGATAAAATTCTTGTGGACAGATTTCTAACCAATTTTTGGACCACATATGCAGTCCATTGTTTGATACCTTAACACATGTTGGACCCCATGTATATCCATTGGATTTATGATAAGTTTGTGCAACATTTCTTTTGCATCTTCTTGTGAATGTCATTTGACGCAGAACAAGGTAATTTATGAGGAAAAAAATCAAGACTGAATAAGCACTGATACTAAAATTGTTTATTATTTGGATTTAGAGGCAGTAATTGTCAATAATGCAAAAAGAGACAGAAAGTGCAATTCAACAAAGGAATAAATTTTCTAATGCAGCTTGGCATATGCCTATGAAGAGTTGAATGCAGAAGACCGTGAAATAATTCATGGTGCAACAGGAAGTTTAACAATAAGTTTTAGGCTATAAACCCTCATAATTGAAAGTGGAGAGCAATCCTAACAAATCATTTTTTATTATTAATAATTGATTTATTGGTTTGTGATTCTTAGCAGTATATATCAATGAAGAGCCTACACATGATGCCCTCACATTGAACAATGGTAGCTATAATTCAGGTTTGAATGCACACAAAACGATACCATTTATTTAAAAATTTACAGAGTATTTTATGCTGCAAGCCGGTATAACTCACAATAGATGACCCCTGGAAAAAGCTTTCCTTTAGCTACTAGACCCTTGGAAGCACAAAGGAAGCTCTTGATCATTATCTAGATTCATGGAAGTAACTGTTTTCTAAAATAATTTCACTTTGGCACCAACTTTTCCTCCTTCCAACTATACATCAAGGGAGAAAAATGTGCTTCTTCAGATTCTGTTGAAAACATCATTCCTCAACTTCCCAAATAAGGAAGACTAGCATAATGAATTAGGGTGTGATATACTGAGAAAATCAGCATTATAATTCACGACAATAATAGAAACAAAGATATGTGTGCACATAAATACAATTTCTCCAGATCAAAATGTCACGAGCAGGATATGAAAACATAACATAGAAGGTAACATAGAAGGAGAAAGAACTCATTACTTGATGATGTGTCCTGAGCAACATTTTGCAATTATTATGAATTTCTTGCACACGTGCAAGTGCTTTGAAAAAGTTTTCATTTAGCTCTTCTTCCCTCAAAGCATTGACCTGCAACCACAAATAACCAAATGTTTAGCACATTTACTTTCACTTCAATTTAATTTTCCAGTCAAGATTTTAGAAATACAGCTGAATCACATCGCTTAAATAGATTTTGAATTTTCCCCAGCTATACACCAACCTCCTCTGGTGAAAGTTGATAATCACGAAGAAAGCAAGATACAATCTCTTGACGCTGTGTGGTGCTCTCGAGCTCTTGCTTGAGCCTCTCTGTTGTTGTAATGATATCCCCTGTAGAAGCACTGCAGGTATCCAGAGCTTTACCAATCCTGCCAATGTCCCCATAACCAACAATCAGTATTCCATTTTGTGAAAAAATAAGCAAATCAGTGAGCATCATATTCTGTAAATTTAGTCCACAGTTGCTGTACGGCATTCGGCCTTTAAAATGTGTCTCGAATGCTGTGCTCTAGTTAAAAATATGTACATGTTTAAACTTCAAATTAAAGATAGATTAGATAATCTATAAGTCCACTACAAAATAAAATATTAGACTTTTTAGAATCGGTAGAACTAAGCCTACACAACTGTCAATATGAAGACCAAATCAAAACAAATATGTTTAGGCAAATCATGGTATCTTTAAATCCTAGGAATAGGTTCTTGGAGTGAATTTTTGGCACAGAACTAAATAAACATATTTGCAGATTTGACGGACTGTGTAAGCATTGGTTTATTAGACAGACTTTATACCATGCCAAAAATCAGTAACGCTACCTCACAAAATCAAGCTTGCTTAAGTATAATCCATCAGATGTATGGATGAACAACCATCAAATCCACATTTGTTTTTGGAACTAAACTTCAAATCAGTTTAAAATATTAAACATGAAATAATACAAGAAAGCTTCTAGTGACAAGCGAGTACTTTTCACAGCATTCGGCCAACCCAGCAATTTCTTGTTCAACCGCATCCAAAGCCTGCACAATAGACCGGTGGAAAGAAAATTGAATTAATAGAATTAAAAAGGACGGGAACAGCTAAAACTCTAGGGATATAAATCTATATAAAATTTATATAAAGACAGACAGTCAAAGTCAAATAATATCAAATGACAAATATAGAACAAACTAAAGGGTTAGATAAATTATAGAATTGCCAATTGGAATGAGTCAAGCAATAAACGAAAGAGCTTTCATTAAAAACTTCCAAGTTCAGAATCCCAGGAAACATATTAGGAGCAAAATTTTGTAAATTACTACATCCAATCCTGTGTGTAAGTACATCTCAACCAACAAGACCAAGTACAATTTGAATTTGACAGAATGATATCGCTCAGTCTGATCATCTAAGCTGAGACATATTCCCTTTTAAGTTAAAAAGGGAGGCTTCACAAAACAGGAGAAAAAAATACAGTATGGCTTTATTCTTTATTACTTAAGCTATCTTGCGATTATTACTAAATGTTGCAATATGGCATTCACATTATATAATTCTTTCGACATTCTGTCTTATAAAAGAAATGCTAAAGCATCATGGTGAAAAACTCTAGCCGGGAAACAAACATAAATTTCAGCTGCCTTCAAACTCACAAATCTGCAGTTTTTATAGATCTGAACTCGATATCTACGGCGGTTGCATAAATTAGAGGAAATTGTGTTGCTTACTTTCTGGGCGGATTCTGATGCGGCGAGAAATTCATCGTTGATGGCGAGAGCCCTCTTCTCAATGGTGGATCTGAGGTTTCTTCTCCCCTGCTGAGTATTGTTTGTGTAGAATGTTGATAACGTGTTGAGAGAGGCCAGCAGATCGGGAGAATCTGTGCGTGATTCGAGAACCTTCTTCAACTTACGAGATAAACCTGGTGCCAATGTTACCGCCATGATTCGAACCCTGGATCTTCTTCGATTCACTCGGCTCTCTGCAAATTAGGAAGAGGTTTAAATATGTCCGTGGGTTTTTGCGCTTTTGTGGTCACATGGAGTGATTACAGTCACGTTTTAAGGGCCAATTATCATTTTCTATGGACATATGCCAAGAGTCGTCTCTAATACTTTTACTAATTAATTTTTGTTTAAGAATTGTAAAGGGACTTTCACAAAATCAGTAAATTAAATAATAATAATTAATTAAATTGTATCGAGGGAATCGAAGATTGAAACTATTAAAATAAAATAAAATATTTTGAATAAATGTTGAAACTAGCAATGCACCTTGGAGTGCAATAGATATGTCAAAGAGGTGTGAAATATCAATTAGGGAAAATTTTGGTCTATTTTTTACATAAATTTATGTAATACATGACTTCAATTGGTAGGACATTTAGAAATTGATGTTTTTTGTGCAACAAAGGCCTTAATGGAGAAGGTGATAGCTTTAAATCAATTATGCATCAAGGACAAGGATCCAATCATAACTAAATTATAAACTTTGAATTGGGAAGATAATCAAGTTCCATTACGAATAGGCTCATGTTATGTTTGCAATAGAGTGAGAGGGAGAGAGAGGTAGAGATAGGGATAGAAAGAGGGAGAGATAAAAGGAGAAGATTAACAGAGAGAGAGTAAAGAGATAGAGATAGAGAAGAAGATAAAGAGATCTGTGGAGGGAGCTCGGGAAAGGGAGAGAGTTAGAAAGATATATAGATGGTGAAATAGAGTGATAGGTAAATAGAGGTGTAAGGAGATATAGATGGAATGGGGAA
>MU225224.1:898713-923262 GCA_018584345.1 Thuja plicata
GTGAAATGTGGGTGGCAACCTCCAGACGAAGGATGGATAAAAATTAATTTCAACGGAGCAGCCAGAGGCAATCCTGGCACCTCCGGGTGCGGCTGTATAGCACGGGATTATGAGGGCAATATAGTGGCTATTGTAGCAAGGAGGCTTCGTGACGGGACTAACAACGAGGCAGAATGTGAAGCCGCGAAAGAAGCTACCTTAATGGGAGTGAAGATGGGCTTCCGGAAGGTGCACTTGGAAGGCGATTCTGAAATCATCATTAATGGGATTAAGAAAGGCAGCATGGAGTCATGGCATCTGGACAAACATATTCAACAGATACGGTGTTTTATGTTGAAATTTGAAGATTTTCGGATTTCCCATGTATATTGGGAGGCAAATGTGGTGGCCGATTATTTGGCCAACTTGGGTGCAAATCGTCCCCATGAGAAAGAGGATGAAATTTTTGAGGATTTCGGTCTTCTCAAGTTGGATTAACTTGATACCGATCTCGCTCACACACCGAAAGAGGCACGCTTGAATCAACATTTATAATTATAAGAGTGCAACTCACAACATTCATTAAGACCGCACGAAGGAAATTATTTCGTGGCATGTATCCAGAACTTTCCCGGGAATCATTTAAACTCAGAAAGGTCTAGGCACAAATCACATAGTGCAAGGTTTTCAACAGAGCAAAGATCATGGAGGCTAACTTTGCGTTGGAATCAAGCAACCAGACGCAGGCTTACACAGGGAACGTCACAGTGCGACGACTGAGAAACATCTTCCAGTTTGATGGCCAGACCTTCATGAGCTCAGTCATGGATTTCTTTGGCCCGGAATACCTGGATGACTACTGGAGAAGGCGATCGAATCTGGACATCGCCTCACTTTTTGTTTCGTTGGCCCTTTCAGTGGGGGACTCGAAGGAAGAGGTCCGAACAGTCGTGGAAACCTGCATCGATCCGCAGTGGCTAGAGGGTTTCGAAGAAATTTTAAATAGGGTTGAGTTGGGTGTTGGGTTGCACATGGGAACAGACCCATGGAGGCAAATTGGAGGAGGAGCGACACCGCTGCAACCTTTGCTCGTGTGGTCATCTGCGACCCCAAGGGAAGTTCACATTCCAAAGGCCACGAAGGCATGGCAGGACATAGTCAAAATGATGTATGAGCATTCGGAGGAGCAGGAGGATGCACAGAAGGTGTGCACAAAGATGACTCCCATCAAAAGTGTTGGACCACCTGGTGAGCCGCTGAGACATCAACTGGGCAGGGGTGGAGGCGCGACGATAGGGGCCAGTGCAAGTGCAGACACATGGGTGGACTCATCACTCATGGGGGAGAATAAAAAATGGGCGGCAGGTCATTCCCGGGCCTCAGTTGCAGGTGACAGATCCATCCCAAGCTTCACCAAGGAAGAATCTGACGCCTGGTTCAAAAAGTAAGCTGGTGGGGCGGTAACATGGTGGGAGTTTCTTAGGGTTTTCTTTTTGTGACTCGATGTTTTGCTAGCATAGGGGGTTGATGTTTTAATGCATCCTTTTGAGTATATTAATACTCCCCCAATTTTGTCTTCTCTCTTCTCGGGGATGTTTATATCCCTTAGCCTCTTAGCACTATGGTGAAAACCTAAATGTAGGGTAGGAAAGTGTGTGGGTTTGTAATACGGCAGCCATCCGGAAGACTGTCCTTTTGATGTATTTCCTTATCTTTATCATTAAAAATACTAATGTTACTGATAAAAAAAAAATGTATATCTATATATATAATGTATATTTATATATATACATGTGTGTGTGTGTGTGTGTGTGTGTGTGTGTGTGTGTGTGTGTGTGCGCTTCCTAACTGGGTTATGTAGCATATGATGGAGTGGACTGTCACAATTCCTGTAGCCACAAGTTGTGTAATGTCCTGCAGTGGATGACTAGCCAAGTGTCGAAATAGTCTTTCAAACTCAAAATATCTTTGTCGACATGTCTATTGAAGAAGAACTATGGATGCTTATTCTAAATTCTATTAGTGGAAGATAACAATTTGTTACTTCTAAAAGACAAGTGTAGAATTAGTTAATCTGTTCATAACTAATCCAAGTGATGTAATTATATTAGGACTCTTTCTTGTAGGTGTGTTGTCTTTATTGATAATAAATCTTCTCTTAGATTGAGGGATGGTGCACGCATATGTGGTTGAACCTTTCAACCTTGTGAGCTTTATTTATTGCAACCTTTGCATGAATGCAATAATGTTGTTCTAGATTATTATTTTTTGGTAATAATAGTTATTTTATTATTATAAAGAGAAAATTACATGTGGATAGCTATATTCAACTTCATAAACCATTACCCATTACATTCAAAACATTTCCCAAAAAGGGCCATACACCCCACCCACATCAATTTACAATCAGCAAACAAAGTGGCTTACGCCTAAACCAGAAACCAACTATGAGCTGGTTTGTCCATGCAATCCTTCGGCCATCCTTCTTCAAAAACATCACACCTTTGCTGGACGACACAATCCCTCCATCCTTGGCAATTTGACAGTCGTGTAGTAAAATGGTAAGCTTCATCCTTCTATTATCTTCCTTCCATTGTTTGTTTAGAGTAGAAGCACAAAATCAAACAAAATCCCAACATGGGTAAGCTTCCTTCCTCGTTGTTTTCTTGAAAATTTGCATTCATCTTAAGACATTCAAAAAAAACCTTCCAAAGTCATCTTTGTTCCCATAAACTCTGAAATTCAAAACCACCTTCATTTTTTGAACTTTGAAAGTCCTTCTTTGCTTTGGAAATATTGCAGGCACCGCCGACACCCTGCGGTTTACAAGGTAATTTCCTATGCCTGCCTTCAAATTCTCCCATCCTATCCTTCTGTCTTGCAGATAATTTTCTCTATTCACCATCTTTGTCCACCTTAGGAAAAGGATAATGCCCAATGCTATCCCTTCCTCTTCATCTTCATAACATTCGTTGGAATTGAAGGCCCAACCTGGGTAAGCCCATTCCAACAAATTGTCAATATTGGCAATTAGGTTAGCCGCAAACAGGGTTTTCATTACTCGCTCCACCACCCGCTCAAGCTCACCTAATTCTAGTCCCCAAGCCATTATCATAGCAGCAATGTCAACTTGGAGCTTCCACCGATGATTCATCGCATGGAAAAGCGGACCCAAGGTTAGTTGGAAGGCTTCAATTATCTTCTTTGTGGGACATTTGATCAATAACTGCACCCTGCGGTCCTCCACTGGTCCCAAAATCCCTTTTTGTTGACGTTTTGTGGTGAAAGTAAACCTCGGCTCCATTTTTTACGATAGCTTCCTACCCACTGAAAATAAACCAGAGCTTGGTTCCATAAAACCACTTTACAGAAATGTTTGAAATTTGCCCTCAACACGTTATTTAATAACCTTTCCTACCACCGAAATAAATGATTTTTTTCCTTTGAGGATGTTGGCACACAAACTGGGTGTTATTGCACATTTAACCACCCACACTTTTCATTTGTCACCATCCAAGTAATCATTTGCGCGTCCTTTAGAGGAATTATGATTTTGACGCTGTCATCACCTTTAAAAGAAACTGAACCAATCTAACTAGTTGCCCATGCCTTCAGATCCTGACCTAAACATGCTTTCTATCATCATCAAAAAGTCCCCATCCAATTATTTATTTGTTTGGTGTAGACGGTTCCTCAATCCAAAAATTATCCAACTCTGCTAAATTTAGGGCCCATTTGGAGAGTATGTTGGCTTCGTTATTTCCTTCCCGTTTTACATGGGTAATTTTGAAATTTTCAAATGTTAATAGAATATCCTTAATCGAATCAATATAGTTTCTAGGTGCCAAGCATTAATTGATAAATTTGAAATGGCTTGCACCACAAGCAGGGAATCACCTTCCAGGTGCAACTTTTAAAAGCTCTATGTTTTTCCAATCTTACTGCAAGTAAAGTCGCCTGACTCTCTGCCATATTATTAGTGTCATCTTTACACCTTTTTTATGCCTTCAAAATGGTGTTCCCATATGCATTTATGAAAATAACCCCAATACCACTCTGCCCTTAGTTATTTCTAGTTGTCCCATCAAAGTTTTCCTTGATCCACCTCGCCTCCGGGGGTTGCCATTTAATATTTTCTGAAATTAATTTATTCTGTTTGGTCACTAAAGTTCCTACAGGTGAGTTAAATCTAATTCCTGGCCAATTCATCTAAATTCTCCTATCATCTTATGTATAGAGGATTTTTAGGAATTGTTTCAAAGTTGTTGATGTGCTTACCACCTCCTCAATAGCATGTTGTAATCTATTCAGAAATCTACTTTCTGATTCCTTTTCTCCTTTCAAAATCTGCCTATTTCTTTCTTTCCAAACCTCCCAAATTACCATTGATGGAACTATTTTCCATATACTTGATAAAGTAGATTTCCTGCCTTCTCTTGGCCACCCTGTAAAAACCTCAGAAATAGTGTTAGCTCTCGGACCCTGCCAATTTAGTTTATTTTGGACATAATTCCAACAATTTATTGCAAAATCACACTGTAGCAATAGGTGGTTTGCAGTTTCCTCATTGAATTCTCACAATGCACACCGGGTAGGGCCCGGGAGGCCAAGTTTCTTTCTTCTTTCACCTATCAAGATTCTTCCCTTGTAAGCAAGCCATGCAAATACCCATGCCTTTGGTAGAATTCCTTTTCTCCAACACAAATCCTATGAGAGAAACTGTGGTTCTTCTAAATTTTCCAGCATCTTATAGCCTAACTTCACAGAGTATTCCCCTGAGAGTGATCCACACCATCTGATCATGTCACTTTTATCAATTAAAGTTACTTTCCTACTTCTAAAAATCTTAATCATTACGTCCTTTTGTTCCAGGGGGGTGTTTTATTAGCAATCCCTCTCCACACCCATTTATGGCCCTCATTAGTTGCTATAAATTCCATGTAGTCCTTGACTTATTTGGCCCATGTTGTTTGGAAGTAATTCTTCAATCTCAGGATATTCCCATCCTTCCCTAAAGCCTCATGTCCTTCCCAAGAATCCTCCCAGAAGAGGGCAGAGTTACCATCTCTAATTTTCCATGTAATATGTTCAAAGATGATTGGGCGACATGATAGCATAAAATTCCAAATAGCCGACCCTATAGGGGGATCTCTAATTGTCAGAATTCTTGAGCTATCTATAGAATACAAATATTTAGCCTAGAGGATCCTTGCCCAGTAAAGGTTATTATTTCTATACATACTCCAAATTAACTTTGCTCCTAGAGAGATTTATTCATAGTTTGCCAAATTTTTATGCCCGCTCCTCCATAAGCTTTTGGCTTACAAATCCTTTCCCATGCAACCAGGGGAATTTTATCTTCTTCTTTTGCCCCACACCAGAAAAAGTTCCTCATTTTTTATTCCCTAGCCTTAACTAATTTTTTAGGAATATCCATGCACATCATAGAATATACTGGCATTGCTCAAATAATAGTTTGGAGCATCAGAATTCTCCCAGCAGAAGATAACCATCTGCTCTTCCAACCATCCATCTTCTTTAGGCATTTCTCCGTTAAGTCCTTCCTAAATTTTGCTTTATTTCTTCCTTTGAATAGGGGGATGCCTAGATATCTTCCCGGTAAGAGGCCTATTTTCATGCCTAGGATTTTGTTGATTCGGGTTTGTATATGAAGAGGGGTGTTAAAGAAAAAAACCTCAGATTTTTTCCAATTAATCATCTATCCTAAAACTGTCCCATACAAATCTAGAGTCTCTTTTATCACTCTAGCCTCCTGTTCAGAGGCTTCTCCTCCTAAGAAGGTGTCATCAACAAATTGTATGTGTGATAGAGCCTCCACCCCTTTTGTGATTTGAATGCCCTTCCAAGTGCCATTTTCCCTCTTATGAGTGATTAATCTTCCTAGGACCTCTGCCATTATAATGAAGAGGAAAGGGGAGAGAGGGTCTCCCTGTCTAATGCCTTTGTCTTGTTCAAAGAAACCTTGTGGGCTTCCATTTATTAGCACTGAGAATCTAGGGGTTTCTATGTAACTTTGGACCCATCTGATCCAATCTTTCTCGAAACCAAATCTGCTAAACACATCCAATAAAAAATTTCTATCAACCTCGTCATAGGCTTTTTTAATATCTAGTTTTACCATCATATTCTGACTTTTTGATGATCTGATTGAGTGGATTGCCTCATGCGCAATCATCACCCCTTCAAAGATTGATCTACCCAGGGAGAAACCACTTTGTTCCTCTGATATAATCGTGTTTAAAACCTCTTTAAGTCTATTTGCAATGAGCTTTGCAATAATTTTTTAGACAGTGTTGCACAAAGCAATTGGTCTAAAGTCTTCAAAGTTCTTCTATGGCTCTCATTTTGGAATCAGATCAATAAATGTGGTGTTTAAATCTTTTAAAATAAAGCCCCCTACTCTCGATTCCTCCACCACCTCCCATATCTCCTTACCAAAGATATGCCAAAGCTTTTGAAAGAACATTGCAGGAAATCCATCTGGTCCTGGGACCTTGCCTCCTCCTAACCCCATCAATGCCTTTTTTACTTTCTCCCTTGAAATAAGGTTAAGTAGCTTTCTGTTTTGTTCCTTTATCACCGTATTCAGGATTACATCCAGGGCTCGATCAGTCAAGTGGCTATCTTTATTTCCTACTACTTTCTTTTTTGAAAAGAAGGCTATTGCTTCTTCATTGATCAAAGCATTGTCCTCCACCTCTATGCCCTGCTCATTTTGAATGCTAAAGATCTTTTTGTAAGCTCTCCGTTGTTTTAGAGAGTTATGGAAAAATTTTGTAATAAGGTCTCCCTCCTTAAGCCATTTCTCTCTAGATTTTTGCCTCTAGAATATTTCTTCCTTCTTCAGGCAATCTTCTAGTTCATGTTGTAATCTGTTTTCCTCCTAAAAATCAGCCTCCTCCATCCCTTTCTCAATAACTCTCAGGCTTAGAGAAGTTAGTTTTGCCTCCACTTTATGTTTTTCAGCAAAAATGCTTTTAAAATGTGTTCTATTCTAGATCTTCAGCTGATCTTTAAGAAATTGCAGCTTTTTGAAAAAAAAATGAAAGCTTTGTTACCTGGTCTTTCAAGAGCTTGTGTCCACCATTCTTCAATTAAATCACTAAAACCTTTGTATGTAAACCATATTGCCTCAAATTTGAAAGGGCATTTTTCTGGGGTGGCCTCATGTTGTAATCTCAGACATATTGGAAAGTGATCAGAGCCCTGGAAAGGGAGAATCTCTGCATCACATGACCAATCCATGCTTGCCCAATTACCACCTATAAAGAAATGGTCCAACTTATCTGCAATGTTTAAGAAGCCTTCTGTTATGTTTGTCCAAGTGAAGTCTCCTTTCTTAAACAAAATTTCCAATAAACCATTACTAGTGACAAAGGAGCTGAAGTCCCTTTGGCTCTCGCTACTCCACCCTTTGCCACCTCTTTTATCGTCAGGAATTAGGATAGCATTAAAATCACCACCCAAAGCTACCACTTCATCCCCTAAGTTATCCAAGATTCATGTCAGAGTGTTCCATAACATCTTTTTATGTCCTATTATTTGGGCCATAGATATTAAAAAAGAAAATAAAATAATGCAGATGTTTCACATGCACTCTAAGCCATTGCCAATATTGATTAGTTTGTTGAACAATAACCTCTAGAGTTTCTGCATTCCAGATAACACCCAATCCTCCAGAAGCACCTTGTGCTCCCACAAGCTCACAATTCCATCTACCAAACTTCCTCCTAAGCAATTCACTATCCTCAATTTTTATTTTAGTCTCTTGTAGCATCACTAGGCCCGGTTTTGTTTGATCAAGACATCTCTTTATCAAACGAATCTTGTCAGGGGCATTGCAGCCCCTGACATTCCATGATAAGGTTTTCATGGCTCCTGGGAAAATTTATAGCCATTTCCCGATCTTAAAAGTTTGGTTTGGTCAGCAACATTTCCTGCAATTTCCAACCGCACCCTTGTGGATTTAACCCCTCTTTTCTATTTCTTCCCCAATTTTGGTAAATTACGGGTTGAGGCAGTTTGCATAATTGATATTTTCTCTATGACTCCCATAGTTTCAAAGAGGCCCAAGTCATTGACATCATTTTCTCCATTTTTTCCCTTAAACTCAGACTCCCATTCTTCCGAAACACCCTCATTTTCCTTTTCCTCTTCTAAGTATTTACTCAGGTTCCTTATCGATGAGATCTCAATGTCTTTGAAATCCTCCTTTTTATTTCTTGTATCCGAGCTGGGATCAAATTTTTCTGGTGCTTGCTCTGAAAATCTATCCTCTGTTAAGTCTGGTTGGATATTGATTTGTCCCTCTATCAATTCCTCTGGGAGGAGGTTTCCTAGGTTACAAGTATCTATCCATCCTACCAACCCAAAATCAGGTTTGCTACTTCTATCCATACCCTTTCCATTACATATTATCAAAGTTGTTTGAGGCTCCTCCATTGTATCAGGGATAACAGTCGACATCTGTTCTTTCTCCAGTGCCTCTTGTGAATCAATAGGATTCTCAAGAGAGAAGGAAGTCTCTTTGACCATTTGATTTGAGACTAGGCTATGTGGGCTCTCCATTTGTAAGTTTGATTCAATAGGGATATATCCAAAAATAGTATTATATCTTTCTACTCCCTTCGATAAATCCTGAGGAACTCTTTCGGATTCCATCCTATTCATAATCATCTCCTCCTTAAAGTGTACAAACCAAGATGGAGTTTGGGTTCACTGCTCCTCTAACTCCTTGATCTAATCCAGATTTTGATTGATATCAAGCCCTTTATTCTTCTGTTGGTCCTTTTCCTTTTCAGCTTCATTTTCTGCACTGTCAGCTTCAATTTTCAGCCTCCATTCCCCATGAGAAGATCCTAATACCACATAGTCAGGAATTTGATAGCAATCCTATATTTTCACTAGAATCTTGGAATAGAAGTAGAAGTAATTTGCATCCACCTTCTCCTCCGTCCTTATGAAAGCTCCAATACTATTTCCTATTATTGTAAGAGTAGCCTCATCCTTATACTCCCGTGGCAGGTTTTTTAGCTTCAACAATATTGCTACCTCTTTAACTTTTTCTACCTCCGGGTTGAAGTTGGGTTTCCAATCACAAATATAAAAGCCTTTGTTGTCCATCATATAGGGACCTCTATTAAGGATCCATTCTTTACCCATCTTTGTTGGTTTGAGAATCAATAGGAATTCATTGGCTAGGGTTTTGATCTCAAAATGATCACCCCACTGTTTAAGCATCGATCGTTGTATTTTTGCAATAGATGGCCAACGTCCCAACCATTTCATGAATAAATCTCTATCTTGTAAGTGGCTAATAGAATATTTCCAATGCTCATTATTAATCAAAAGAGAGGAGGCTCTTACGAATTTAGGGTTACCTACCTCTGTGTTAAGCCTGTTATTGTCAGTCAGAGTCTTCAAAGTATTTGGAACACTCATATTCTCCTTTGGGCACCAAAACTTGTTCTCTATTTGTTTGAAATTAAAGGTTTGAGGAGTAACCTTAAACTTTCTTGTGTGCCTCAAAGAGACTCTAATATTCTCCCTTCTACCACCATCCCGACTGTTACCATGCATCCTAGGTCTATTTTGATGTTGTAGATCAATATTAGCGCGATTGGGTAGCTTTTCTTTTATGTTAAAATGTTGCATCTTGAAGCGATTAAAGGGTCATATCCCTTTAGATTGATCTTCGCTCCATGGGGGCCCAATACTTTTATTATTCCACTGTATTTTCCACTGCGCCTCTGCCGATAGGCCCCAAGACTGGTAAGGTTTCCATAGCCACGAATGAACATTGTAGTCATTGTAGCCGTCGAGATCCATTTACAAAGAGGTAGATATTGTATTAGATCTAAGATTCTAGATAATATGTTATTATTATAGTCAATTTTGAGAAATTGTATTATGTCAAAATGGTTTCATGAATAGAATGAGTGTTAATTAACATATTTTTATCTATTGAGTGTAATCAGAGTTATCTCAAGGGGGCCCACTTGAGTTATATATCATCCCTTCTTTCTTTATGCATTATAACATAGTAGTTTGATAAGTCTTTTGATAGAAATATGTTGAAGCTTCCTATTTGAGTTATGTGAATGTATTCGTGCAGCTTTGAGAAGTATTGGTGGATTGATGTTGTAGGTGTTTAGTTCATTTCTAGTTAAAGCATATAGTGTTTCAATTCTATTTGTTATTAGGATAGTGAAGAAGCTATTATAGAATTACATGTTATTTAATTAGATTAGCAATGGTTTTGAATGTTAATGAGTAGTTACTCTATTGTACTCTCTATTTCAGTAGTTAGATAGTAGTTTGAATGAAATGATGATGCATAAATTGCGCTATCTCATTTCAAGTTTACAACCCCAGATAAATAAGTTAAATGTGAACCATTACCAAGAAAGATTACTCGAGTATAGAACTTACTTAGAGATGATAGTCTAATCTTCTATTTAATCATAAATGGTTAATGGAACTCTACATTTTGGCGTCATTGTTGGGGATGGTGTTGAATCATAATCTTATTTTCATTGCTTGATTTTTTATAAAGTATAGTTGTGTTGTTCAATAAAATATTTTTTGGAGCACCTTGTTTTACTAACATTGTGCAGGGTGGCAAGAATTTTAAGTTCTTCATTCTTGTATATGTTGAAGGAGGGATGCTTATGGAAGATTCCTTCCTTCAAACAGCCAATCGGAATTGGAAGAAGCAATACCTAAAGAAGCAACATCTAAAGAAGTGGTTCCTAAACAAGTTGATCTAGGGAAGCCAATATTTAAAGTCTGCATGGCTTCACCTCAAAATTCTCCACCTTCTTCCCCTAGTTCCCATTCCTCAGGACATAGTGGAGGAGGAACCAATGATGCCAAACCAACCTTTCACTTCCCAATAGTCCATCAACATAGGGATGTTGCTATGAAGAATTTATCACCTTCCACCCTTCCAAACTTTCATGGATTACTCACTAAAGACCCAAATACATTTCTTTTTTAATTCGACGTCCTGTGTCATAGTTATGACTACACTACATATGCTTATCGATTGAATTTTTTCCTTCAAATCTCAAGGATTTTTCCTTGAGGTCATTCATGGGACTTGGGATAAATGTTGTTCCAACATGGGTTTCCATGAAAGAGAAGTTCCTTGAGAAGTATAAGGATTACTGCAGGGGAGGATATTTGTAAGGTGATGACGTCTTAAGAATGACTCAAAAAGAGGATGATCCATTAGAAGATTACCTTGAGAGGTTCATGTTCAACCTCAAGAATTCTAGGAATGGTAATTTTGGAGAGGACTCTATAAAGATGATTTTCCTCAGGGGAATTCATGAAGACTGCATGGATGCATTGGACTTGATGGGTGAAGGAGACATCTCCCAATCTTCTTAGGATGATATTTATAACCTCTCGAGAAATTATTCAAGAGAAAATATGAAGAAGACTAGGAGCATAAGGTCCATAGCTTCTAAGGTCATTGTTGGAGTCTCTTGAATGGAAATTAGCAATCTACTTACTAACATGAAGTAGGATAGCATTAATCACATGGATACTCTACTAGATACTCTACAAGCCAAGAGGAAACAAGAAGAAGAAGAAGAAGCTACTCTGGCTGAGTATTTCCCTACTTGCCACTAAAATAAGAAGGATTACAAGTGCAAAAAAATTGCTAGAATGGATGAGCAACCTAATTTTAAATCTTTTGAGGATGAGGAGTGCTAGGTTTTTTATCTTTCTCAAAGGAAACCATGGACTCAAAGGCAAGGTACACCCCAAGATGCTTTGTCTTATTCAAATTATCCTTAATGGTCAAATCAAAACTCTTAACCATGGATGAACTACACTAATATGCCATTGAACACCTAGCAGGGGGCTTGAACTCCAAAACAAGGTCAAACACCTAACTGGCAATGCCCATAAACTAGTTGGCATGAACCATCAATGAATTAGAAACAACCTCCATGGAGGGGTAATCAATCCTTGGGTCATCAAAATCAAGGATATCAACAACCGTAGTTGCAAGGACCCCTAGTCCAACAAGTCATAATGCCAAATCCTTCCAACCCTCGACCTTCACCTGTAAGACCCACTCAAATTCTTTCTCATCCTATGCCTAACCCCAATAACCAATTTGCTCAACAAGCTTATTCCAAGGACATACATCAGTATCTTATATATGTTCTCAATGTCAATAATGTGCATCTATTATCAGGCAAAAACATTGGTTGCACTAGTACCTCCTCTTATCATAAAAATCCAAGAAGATGATGTTTCCATAGAAATGCAACTCCCATCTAGTCACCAAGGTCTACAAGATAGTCCAAAACAGGTGCACAACAAGCATCTTTGTGTACTGAAAAGTAATCTCCCCCATTTCCTGCAAGATTGATTGAGCACAAACCTAATCCTACTCCTAACTTTGACTTTCTTGAACAATTGAAAAATGTTTGCATAAGGATTCTATTATTTTGGGCAATTAAGGATGTCCATATTTACAATAAGACTTTCAAAGAAATTTGTATAGAGACACCAGGTCGTAAGAAAAAAAGATCCTATAATAGTACATGTCATGAGAAATTTAACATATATTATTTTGGGAAAGCTTTTAATCCCTAAGTATCATGACTCAGGAAACCTAGTAGTGAATGTTACCATTAATGGAATCTTGATTGACCTTGGAGCTATCATTAATGTTATGACAAGGGAGACAATGCAAATAAGGAGTACATTTTGTTTCGCACTGATTATCTGACCAAATGGGTCGAAGATCAAGAAATGAAGCATGCAAGGGACAACAAGGTTACAAAGTTCCTTTATGAGGAAATATTAACTAGGTATGGAGTATCTAGAGAGATTGTCTTAGATCAGGGGCCACAGTTTAGATCAGGGGCCACAGTTCACCTCAATACTCATATAGGCACTCATGAATAAGTACAAGCTCAGACATAAGAAATCTGTCCCCTATCGCCCTCAGACAAATGGTCAAGCAGAAGTATCAAACAAGGACATTGAGGCAATCATTAAAAAAAAAGTAGCACTCCATAGAAATGGCTGATCATCAAGATTGTCAAAAGCAATGTGGGCTTACCAAACTACATGGAGGACAACCATGGGATTCACACCATTTGAGCTAGTTTATGGACAAAAAAGATTTATGCCTATAAATTTTGAACGCAAAACATTATGAACAACTTTGGGGCTTGGAATAAATATTTCAAATTCACAAAAGTAGAAGATATTGGAACTGAATGAACTGGATGAACTCGGGAAAGATGTCATTAATGGAATTTAAATTGGTTAGTCCCAAAGAATGAAATGGAATTATCGTAATGTAAAATTTAAAAAGTTTGAAGTAGGTGAGTGGGGACTCTTGTTTGATTCTCGATTCCAAGATCACCAAGGGAAATTTCAAACTCATTGAATAGGGCCATATGAGGTTGCTAAAGTTTTTACAAATGGTTTAGTGTGGTTATACACAATAGATCCAGTTAAATTTTCTACATTGGTCAATGGAGATCGTCTTTAGCTATACAAGAAACCAATGGTTCAAGAGGATTTCATGCACAACATTCATCAAGAGGAGCTCTCTGGTCTTCCCAGAGTTTGTCAAAAAGAAGTTTTAGGTGTCCATGCTTGAAAAAATCTTAAGTATAAAACAAATAAGTTTCCTTCATATGGAAACAATAGCTATTAATAAATAAAACATCTAGTTTCAACATCAAATGTAATTCAATGTGGAGGGCCTTGTTACTCACCACACATGGGACCTATTAAGGAACATAGTAAATGAAGTTTAATGTTCCACATCAACTCTTCATTGTCAACACATAGACCCCATCAAATCTTTGAGAGCCTTCTAGGTCACACGAAATCTTTTCCCATTGTGATAATTCTTCATCACCTCTTCATGATCAGTAGTCAGTACACTATCTTCATCTCAACTTATATTCACGTGTTCTTGTGATTCGTGTCCATTTATGAATGCAATGTGAATTCAATAAGATCTACGATAATCATTCCTATAACTTTTAATCTTGTATCATGTTTATTTCCATTACTAAATTTTAAATTAAATATTTGGATTACGTAGTTTCACGTTGTCACATCCTATTTCAAACCCACCAACCCAAATGTGTAAACTCGATTCCATTTGAATTTGGGGGGAGGGGTGTGAATGTTTTTTTATTAATATTTATTACTCATATATGATGATTGAACATGTGAATCAAGAATGAGTTAAGTTTTTCTTTAGGTAACTATGTTTCATTTATTGATCATAAATAACTCTGAGTTATTCTCGGTTACAGTGAGTCTTGTTTGTCATTTTTTTTTGCAAAGTCTATGAAGAGTAGTTTGTGAGATGTTAGAAACACTTGTCAATTATAATAACCCTGCCTTGTTTTGAGCTTAAATTCAGGGAATTTTGAAAGAAAATCTAATCATTATAAATGGGGGGTTATTATTCGTCCAAATGTAAAAGCTTGACCTATTGCATGTGCCAAGGCCTCCCCTATTGTGGTGTTTGGCTTGAATATGGTGGATAATGTGGATTTTTACCAATGTTGTGGGTTGGTCTGCAGATTCGCAAGTCTCTGGTCCTCTCTTCCAGATTTTCATTGTTGGGTAACAAGTTCTTACTGATCCTTAGTCTCTAGTAATATTGAGCTTTTCCTTTATGAAAAAGTATTTTTTATTGCTACATTTTCTTCTTCTAAACACCATGATTTGGTGTTGAGAAAGTTGCGGGTTTGAAGGAATCACTCTCTTTCTGCCAAACCTTAGACAGTTTCCTTCAATCCTCTTACTGAACCACTCAATGTGGGTTTGTATTTCGAATCTTTCACTCTATTTTTGGGATATTTGTTACTTTGAGGCTTGTTATCATAAAAAAATGCACTTTTTCCTGGGGTATGACCCTAAAGCAACCTTGTGAAACATTGAATCAACCTCCAAGTGTGGGACCTTGCACATGTGAGGTTGAATCTTTGGATAAGGCTGACTTCCTTCCAATAAGGGTGTACCTAAGCCTAAAACTAAAGCAACAACTTTGAGGGAAAAGGGAGAAGGAGAATGCATGAAATGTAAAGGGGGTGATGCACCAAATTGACCGTGGTTGCTACTTGCCTACAACTACACATAACACCAATTAAACCTCTCAAGCTACACAAATATCACTGTGATCTATTCTCTAAAGACTCATATGAAGGTCAAAACTAATGAGATGTTGAAAGGAAAGAAAATTCACAATACAACATCCATGAGAATATTTGACACAAACTATAAACTTAAAGAACATAAAAGAAACATTTAACAACAAGCAAGAAATATGCATAGATAGATAAATGGGAGAAAAAATAAAACAAATATATTATTCATGCATGGAAAAGACACAGTTACAATTGTAGGACAAATATTTCTACAAAAGAAGCAAAAGAAGAACCCCGGAATATGCACAAAAGATTGCTTTTTAAAGAGCCAACATAGCTCTGATTACAACAGTGAAGTTTGAACTCCAACTAGACTGGAGTTAAGGTTGCAAAAGGCGGGTCAAAATAAATTAGATGAAATTTAATCTCTATGTGTACATCTGATCATGAAGTGATAGAAAGAAGCCCAAGAAAGAATTCTGCAGCAAGAAAGATGTCTCTAACGTAAAGAATGTCACTTACAGATCATAAAAAAGCATGGGGAAACACTGGTGTCGCATGTACAAGCCCAAAAAAGTAGTTCAATATTAAAAAATTGTCCTCGGCATGTCACATTCACTGGTAAAAAATCTTGTTGCGACGAAAAACACACAATGTTTTCTGCCAAAAACACACAACACTTTCTCATAAAAAAGACATAAAAAATGTCACCCCGATAAGAGAAAGATGGAAAGAAATATGTCATAGAGACATGAATAAATGTCCCCTGAAAACCACTTGTCTCCCTGACCAATGAATTTGGTCTCGCATCCTATAGAAAGTCAATCGGAGAGAGCCAAACATAACTCCTGCCAGCCTACATTTGTCTTGTTGATGTAGAAAATACATAATATGTCTGCCAAAGTCCATCATTGTCTCACTGCTAGTGTATAATTGACTTGGTGGAAAATACAAAGTATAAAAAAACCAACATTTTCCAAGCCTATGTCAAAAAAATACATAAAATATTGCTACTTTGTGATATTCTCATCTTGTTAAAATCAACAGAGTGCAAAATAGCGAAGAATTGCTATATCGCCGAACCCGTGTAAAACCATAAAAGGTAACCTATGAAATGGAAATGAGAAGGGAAAATAATCGTTATCCATGCAGGTTCTAGCCCCAACTTGTACTTTCACTTAATACATTAACTCAAACAGTTAGCATACATGCAAAGCTCTTATACGACTATAAGAACCGTAGGGTTCTAACTCTGACAATCACTGTTAGAAATATTTTTGTATGAAGTTTTGTATTTTTAGATTTCATGCTTTTGGGTATTTTGTAAAATAAGAAATTACAATGCATGAAATTCAAATAAAATTGCACAACCAAGCATACTTTATCTTTATTTTCTAAGAGACTAATTGCAAATAATTACAATGCCAATATATGCATCATCATTTATTTAATTTAAAAATAATGAAACTTGGGGTTGATCGCTAACATTAAAGAATGCCCATGGATGATTCACAACCCTTTGAATTTAATGGTTATTAGGTGTCAAAGCTTGCAATCAATAAATGAAGGCACTTTTCAGACAAAATGTGTCCCTAAACCCTCAAACACGGCCTTAATAATGATTGTCGATGCTACTAAGGAAATACTACAACCTCTATATAAATTGTGACTAATTGAAAATCCCAATGCATGTCCTCTTTATTGTTTTGATCTACACAAAAAAACCATGACCTTGCAACGTATATCCTAAAATTAACTATGAATTCCCCACACCTTTCTAATCACAATTTTGAAGCTCAATGATGGCTCTGAATGAAACCACCTCCAAGCACAATTCACTGGTATGTTGCAACCAATTCAAAGTGCATAGACCTGTCAGAATTCTCAATTCTCCAAGATTTCAATGTCTGAAACCCTTGTTTCAATTCTTCCTCCATACAACAAAAGAAAATACCAAATCATGAATCAATTCATTTTCACCAATGAAGGCTTTTATAATTCTCAATTGAAGATCAACCTGGTAGCTTCAAACTCACACCTCGCATAACTTAAATCATAACTTATCTTTTTTATGCATTTTCTTTTTATTAAGATTCAATTTATAATATTTAATTATAATTCCTCCAACATAGGTGCCAAAGTTACTTTAATTAAGTAATAAACAAAGGCACTTGACATACTTTATAAAAAGCTTTAATTTAATTATAAATTAACTATAACTAAATTAATAATTATAAAATGAATAACTATCTTATTAACTCCTCTTGATGATCACACTAATTCCATGTGTTCATTGCCTTACCTTGACGCCTTTGTGCCCTACCACAAATAACAACTGGCCATAATTGACTTACTATAAATAGTAAGTCTCAACTAAAAGCTTTGCAGAAATCCCCACAACTCCATACTATTACCGAATTGTTCAGGTGCCCCCTGCTAAACATGGTAACCCTGACTTTCTTGAAATAATCACTTACTATAAATAACAAGTGTGCCAATCTGACTCAAATGAAGAGAAAACCTTAACATTCCTGACCAGTGGAGTGGGAAAATAGCCTCTGGCTCGACCAACTGAGACCCTCTATCAAACTAATTATTAACCATGAGGGTCAGGAAATAGGCTAATCTCTCGATCTCTGATACTCATGAAAATGGGGAAATTACATACATGTGTGGAAAGTACAATGCTACCACCTGTGTTGAAAACATACAAAATTAGCCCATGAAAAGTGTCTCAAATCAGATATTATGATGGGCTAATGGTGACAAAAATAGCCACCAAGGCCATTGGAAAATCTATTGTTCATTTCTTGAAGGTGGATGGAGGTACAACCTCATTCGAATGCTTTAATTTTACTCACATTTTAGTTGACATAGATATCTCCACACCACTTCCAGGGGATGTGGTGCTCATGGTTGGGGAGAGGCCTTGGACTCAATTGCAAGATTATGAGGGCCTTCCCTTGTGATATTAGTGATGCTTCTCTACTAGTCATATATCTACAAACTATTCTCTTTTGCATCATAAAGGTGTTTCTACTTGGTAGAAGGATGTAAATGATGATCATTTGAATGTCTGAGCCTTTAATTCCCCCTTTGATTCTACCTCCAGGGACTCTTCACAAGATTATGAGGACCCCCTAGAGTGATTCTCTTGTTGAACTAGCCTCCTTTGATTTGGTGGACCTAAATATACCTCTCACTGTTGGTGCAATCCCCTCTGGTTGTGCAAACCTTTCTCCAACTGCTACACCTAATCTAATCCAACCTTTGGTAGATGATGTACATTATTTCCAACACTCTACTCCTAATGATGATTTTCCCACATTTGGGGTTCCACTACCATCAAGTGGGGACCATACTAACAACATCATTTAGATGGTTGTCTACATGTGAAGGAAGAATCACTCTTCAATCTCTCCTTCTCCTACCCCCAAGGTGAGTGAGTTGGCTCCCCTATCTTGATGTAGGTTACTAGTTGTGTTTCTAGTGTGTTATTAATGATCTGTTATTGGCCATGATGTAAATCCTTCACTTGTTATAGCCAACACCTATGTTAATGTGTTATTTATTTATTGACGCTTTTGGGTTGTGGCTGTGGAAGGGTCAAACCCCTTGCTAGGGTGTTGAACTTAATAAAAAACATCAAGGTATTGTTGAAATTCTTATGAGGTTGGTGATTGTTTAGTGTTTGTTGACATGCCCATGATGTGTTTAATTTTCTGTAGCAAAAGAACATGAACAATAGTAAGAGTTAGTGAACTATTCAACTAATTTAAAGATGCGTTGATAAAAATTGAGTGGAAACACAATGAGGAGCAAAGCAGAAATAAAGAGGCATGAAAATATAGTACAATAGAGAGAACTAAAATAACATATTGAAAATACTCAAATATTAAAAGACTTAGAATATGAGAAGATGATGATGTTCTAATTTTTGGAAAGCATGAGAATGTTTAGTGTAGACAATACCGTGATCTTTAGCAGGATGGAGAGTTGGGATGGAACCTCAATGTTTAGAAATTTGAACAATGGGATTATTCATAGCTAGTGTGAACGTCCCATGAATCTGGAATTTGTGCAAGATGAATATAGTTGGTGAAATGTATTGACGATACTTTTCATACAGGAGTTCTTCAATTTCTAGGAAATGTTGTGTAAGAAGTTGTCCGCATAGGTATTAGTTGATGTTGTCGTCATGTTTGTGTAGTGTGCATATTAAATTATGATGCTAGGAGGGTTGGATGATTGTATTGTAGTATGAGCAGTGGGTAGTGTCTTTGTTAACAAGATTGTTGGACAATGAGCGATGACATTTCCGACAACAAATTTTATAAGGTGGAAGGTGGACGTTTTTTTTTTTTCCTTGAGCATTTCCAGTAACCTACAAATGAAATGCAATTTAATAGTGTATTGGTGAAAGTAGTTAAAGATACGGGTGTAGAAAACAATACGAAAATGAAACATTGAGGTAATAAAGATTGAAGGGATTTTCTAAACATTGCATCTAGCCAATGTTTGTAAATGTGCCTTTGTACATTCATCCTTCAGGTCTTGTATGAAGGTAGAGTATGAATTGTGTATTAGGTGAATACCTCTTGGACCACTTCTTACAATGTTCATGAAAATGATGAGTGGCATGTATATTTTTTAAAACATTTGTTATAAAGTTGCACAAAGTTTTGTGCTGGTGTTGAAGATAACAACTTGCGAAAACAGTTGTTAGTGCATAGTAGAGGTATGTTAACTAAAAATGAATATAGAGACAATATATAGAGAATTAGAGATGTACAACTTGGCCATGTATTCTTGGAGACCACCATCTTTGACATGCACTTTAAGATGAGATTTGTTAACATGGCAACTTGTACCAATTGCACCAAATGAGCCAACTGAGTAATTGCAATCAACATCTACTAGTTGAGAAATGGTCATGTTAGGAGTTATATTGTGTTCGATGCAAACACGAGGCACATTTTCAAAGGTATTCTTTGTTGATAAGGTAATAGAATAGTTTGTGTCCCCCATTCATATTGTGTTTTATTCTTTATGGAGAAGTTTGTTATTTGGATGTTGGACCCAATAGTGAGGCGGGGTAGGAGATTGTCAATTAATTTGTTACTAATAATAATGGTTATAGTCATTTAACCCTTGTAGTCAACAAGGTCGATATGCACAATTTCTATTTTGTTTGTATGTTATGTTTTTATTTCATGTAGGGCCATAAATGACCATAATATAACCTTCGATTGCAGATCCAGTACAATATCGACAGAGATCCAATATCGCATTGGGTTCCAGAAGTGAAGTCAAGATGCAAAATCAATGTACATTATTTAAATGAAGATAAATAATTTTTAGGAATTCTCATAAAAAAACATCTAAAAGTGGGAAATTCAATCAAAAAATGTTTGGGGGGCAACAACCATCAATAGTGAAATTAACTTATTTTTGTACGATATCTTGGCCTATCATAAATTCAAAGTTTTAAGCCCTAATTCCATTAGGAAAAGTAAATATGTGACAAATATAAGAAAAAGAGTGTGTATTGACTGACTGAAAAGTTTAGTTTATGAATATGTAGTTTTGCATGAATGCAACTTTGAAAAGTTTGTCGAAAAACTATAAATGTAACCAAAATGATTACAAAATGTTGTAGCACACAAGCTAAGCTAGATAAATACATGTTTTGTTTTGATTATTTTGTGCATCCTATACGGGGAGAGGTGTACTATGGGTTGTTATGATGTGTATTTGGCTATAATAAAGGAAAAGAGAGTTATCAACTATAGAATTGAGGGAATGTCCAAAGACAATCTAGATTTACTTAGCATAATTTTTGTGTTGTACCATTTTTTTAGATGTTGTGTGCTGAGAGTTTCTTGTCTTTCCATATCCATGTTTTTGAGGTACTTGCATGACAAAGATGAGGGAAAATATTAGTGTAATGGGATTGCAAGATCTAGGAGATTAGGAATATTTTGGCAATTTACATGAAGATAAGTAATTGACATAGAATCCAAAATGATGACAGGAGAAGGTGGAAGAAAGGTGACAATAAATATAAGTAGGTAAGTAAAGTAAGTAGTATCTAGAAAGGCATGTTATACAATGATCAATGTATATGGATATGGTATGAACTATAGAGGCATACACAAAAGAACTAAAGCAAATTTATTATATAATTTCTTAGTGATATTTTTATTTTGTTTGACTCTATTGTGTTTTAAGGCTGGAAGAGGGTATGTTTTGTTGTGGTTTGTTGTCCATGTGGCTATAATAAAGAGACATTTCAATTCTTAGTCAATACTCTAAGTCTTAAAAAGGTATACTTTTTATGTATTTATTGTACAAAATGTGCATACCATTTTATGATTTGTTCTTATGCAAAAGTAGCAAGTTGTATTTGGCTTTCCACTTTTCTAATTTGTTCTGACACAAAAGTAGCATTTTGTCTTTCTCTTTCAACATTGCTAATGTGTCTGCAAAATACAAATAGTGATGTCGTGTGAGGAGAGATTGTTGCTAGTTAATAGTAAATTTTAGGAATTTTGTGATTGGCCAAACTATAGACTTAATGTAAGTATGGCATAAGTTCATTTGTCTAGCAGTGTATATATCAAGATATTTTTTTATCATTTTTTACTTTGTTCTTGTGTAGGAGAAACATCTTCATTTTTTATCTCCATGTCATTGGGGAATCTACAAAATAGAAATATTCATGTTTATGAAATGAAAGGAGTCTGGTAGTCAATGGTGGATTTTTTAAAGTTGTTAGCATTTTGAGTGGTCTTGTTGGAGATTGTAAGAGATAACATTGGTCAAAGTGAAATGTTTTTTTTATTAATTTAATGTAATTAATATGTTTTACCACTTTTTAATATGCTACTCTGGAGTGGCAAGGTGTTGGTGATTGAGTTGTCTATGCTTTGACAATTTGCAAAAAAACAATATTCATAGCAATGCGAGCAAATATGATTGGTAGTGAATTAAAGTGTTTATGAAATTTATGCAAAAGCAAGGAGTTTATTGATATTTTTGAGATTATTTACTCTTCTATTGTTTCATGTGCTATTTTTGAGGAGATCAAGCCAGAAGATACAACCTTGCTAGTATCCAGATCTAGGGGTCACAAACAAAATATTGTTATATTAAATTGTGTGATGCAAATTTATAGCATAGCACAATAGAGAAGTATAATGTAGGTGGACAATGACAATAATTGACAATAACACATTGGTTTAAATCATTATAATCTACATGTTCACCTTTTGAAGGATACATAGGGTGACTAGACGATGCTCTCAATATGAGTTAGAAGAGTGTCATGATCACTCTAATATGATTCTGATCTTTGAATAATACTTGTATATGTATGATTATTTGTCCAAAGATGATCAATAATTGGCTTTGATAGAGGTTTTTATTTTTCCAGTAACAAATGCAAGTTGTGTTTTTGTATATGGTCTTTAAGCATTTTTTTAAGGATGACATCGTGTCAATGTTAAAGTTTACTACAATGTAGAAAAAACTTTTAGTGGAAACAATGGCATTTCTTCATTAACAATTTATATGATATTTTTAATTGTTGTTGTTGCTCTTGTATTAATATTACAAATATAAAGTGTTTAGTTGGTAAATATCAATGAAAGCAACAATGCTTCAAATCTTTCAAGAATTAATGGTCTTTGATGTGATACATAAATATGTCTTTTAATGCAGGTCATTATACCATGTATGTAATTTGTTACTAAATAATTATAATTTGGCAATGTGTTGTTTGTGATTGTTGTTTTCAAATGTGTCTCTTAGAGGCAAATAATATATGATGATATTAAATACTTTTCATGTAAGATGTCTTGTATATGCGGTTGAAAATGGCAAGTGTTCAACCTACATACAATAATACATGATTTTTTTCAAATGTGTCTCTTAGAGGCAAAGAATATCTGATGATATTAAATACTTTTCATGTAATATGTCTTGTATACGCGGTTGAAAATGGTGAGTGTTCAACCTGCATACAGTAATACATGATTTTTGGCATTTCAGACCAAAGTCATTTTGTAAAGTCCAAGTAGAAGTTTTTTGAAGTTGTCTCATTTATTCTAAGATTTTCGGTTCTACTCTAAATTCTTTAGTTGCTAGAGGACTTAACAAGATTAATGATTTAATATTTTTTGTGTGAGAAAGAGCTATGTATGTTAAACCATGTTGGAAGATGCATGAGGGGTCAAACGAAACACCATGCATTGTAAGACCTTTTGATCTATGTATTGTTCGTGCACATGCCAATTCCACTATAAATTATTTTATAATAGTTATATTTATTTTATTGGGTAGCCTTTGAATGGGTCTTACAACTTGGAGAATCAAAACACATCCATTATCAATGTATGTTTGGTTTAAATTTTCCAAATTTGTAGAGTAGGATTTTCCAATATTGTGGTCATTGAATTCAATCCATAGAAGTCTATCTCAGTATTTTGTGTATATGTTTTGAATCTACCATCTGATCCATTGATAAGGTCATCTTGAATATTATAGTTTGAATCATAGATCTCAACTAATATGTCCAATTTCAACATTATTTTTTCTAGTGGAGTTGCATTTTGTTTGTTAAAGTGATCTACATTGTTTGAGTTATCTTGTTCATCAATTGCAGTGATAGTGATTAGTTGTTCAAATAGAGAAGACAATATATTTTCATTATGTGCATTTATATCTTTTCTCCTATACAAAACAAATGGGATTGATCGGTCTATAGGTGGAGGGCGTAGGGATTTGTTATTCAAGTATGCTATGCCATTGTCCGTTTGAGAATATGTTGTACGCATCTTGTTAAGAATGACAATAAAGATTTGATCATTTTTCCTCATTGTTGTTTCCAAGCTATAACATATGACATGGTACCCTCAAATATTTTATGGTAGTAGCTCAGTATCTATTTTTGGATTTTAAAACACTGCACATTCATGTATAGGTTCAACTTGGTAGAAGTCACTGCAAAAAATAATGTCTAGACCGCCAAAATGCTTGGTAGGTATTTGCATAATTTTGTGCAATATTTTATCTATGCAACGTGTCATAATATTTCTCCAATCAAGGATATCTCATCTATAAGCACTATTTTCATTTGATGATATTATTTTTTCAATGCATCCAATCTATCTGAGTTCAGAGGAATGGAAACAGATTTGTTGAACGGTATAAGGAGTGCAAAGTGCAAAGTTGTTCCTCCTAAATTATGCATTGCCTTTCCTGTGTATGCAAGTAGTAGGCCCTTTCTCTTGTATGAGTCACTCTGAATTGTATTTTTGTAAATGTGAAGTAGACCCTAGTATATATTTTTGGATATGAATGTTTTTTCTTGTTTTATCTATTAGTAATAACTGAGGGG
>MU225224.1:949949-971833 GCA_018584345.1 Thuja plicata
TCCTTAATGGAATGTGACAACATTAGGAGGTGGGTTAGAGTAGAATTTAGGATTAGGATTAGATTAGCATGGGTGAATGGGTTGAGAAGGGTTAGAACCCAGGGTAAAAGTGGTTGAGATAGGTTAGTTTAGGGTTTAAGGGAATATTAATAAATGAAATAAACTTATTTAATTCATTTAGAAATATAGGAATTAATTATTTAAACAATTTAATTGCTTTTTAATAATTAGGGGACTATAGCCATTTTAATTAACTTAAATAGGCTAGGGGAATGGGTTAATTACAAGTGGGTATTTGATTTTGGGATTTATTTAATTCCTTTATAATTAAATACTATAGCCATATTTGATTTTTGATTTGATTTGATTGGTCAAAATTGATTTGAATTACATGGCTATAATAGTTAATATAAATCAGTGATAAAAATCAGCTAGGATATTAAATTTATTTAAAAAATTATGCCAAGCAGTAACAAGGTCGTTTGGACATAATCGAGGGTATGATCACACTTAGGGAAAATAGGGTCCATAGTTGGAACAAACCAAATTCAGGTGGTTACAGAGATAACATTCAACTCACTTACAGTCTGTCACTAACTATTTTAGCAATTACCCAGTTTGAGTTCAATCAAACATTACCAACTTAATTCTTCACACCAAGAGTCATGATGACCAAGTTATCATCACAACACATGAAAGAATCTTTCAGTTGAATAGAAACTTCAAAAATAGTATAAACCTCATAATTCACTTACACAATATCTGGTAACATATTGAAAATACTAAGTCAAATAGTTGACAACAATGAAAACCAAATAACTGATTCACCTGTCATCAAATCTGTACCAATCTTCATCAATGCAATACTTAGCATCACTGCATCAGTTATGCTAACAATCTCCCCATTTGGCATTGATGGAAACACTCTTAACTACACAACACAAACTTTTTTTCTTTGACAACACTCTTAGCTTTTCTCATATCTTCTCTTATCTTTTCTTAACTTTTGAATGAACTGATTGATATCACTTCATTGATTTCATGACTGACTTCTGTAAAATGTTTCCAAAACTGTATGTACCACTGATCATACATCTTCTCACTCTATTATACTGATTTATCATCTTCACCATATTCATATACAAATATTCTTCTCTTGTTTGCATACATGTTCTCTTCTTTTGTCAATTGCCTCTATGAAATAAATATTCTCCCCCTTTAATAGAAATGCCAAAGATGTCTAAACATTTAGTCATCTCTGTTAATACTTGATAATTAACTGATCCTTGCTTGTTCCTTCCTCATCACTGTATTTCAAAATCATACTAAGACTTATCCCCTATGGATTAGTCCACCACTACATCAATTCATACATATGATATTTTGATAAACACGTATGAACTAGTGCAATCAACATCATCCTCTAATTAAGTTTAGATAGGGGAATAACCCCTAATCTACATCTAAGATACTCAAAAGTATCCTTTGGTAAATGCTTGGTGAATATATTAGCAACATGTTCTTTATTAGACACATAGTAAAACCTTACCTCCTTCTCCTATACCTATTCTCTAAGGAAATGATATTTTATTGCAATGTGCTTTGTCTTCGAGTGCGTCACTGGATTCTTGGAAATATTTATTGCACTAGTGTTATCACAATAGATAACAATCAGTTCAGTGACCTTCTCATGAATTCCCTCAAGAATATGTTTTATCTATACCACTTGCTGACAGTTAAGAGAAGCAACATATTCTGCCTCTACAATAGATTGACAAATATAATTATGCTTCTTACTAGTCTATGAAACTAATCTTTCACCCAGAAAGAATGCTCCATTGCTTGTACTTTTCCTCATCAACATTTCCTACCCAATCTGCATCAGTAAACACAATCAAAGAACAATATCCTTCCTTATCATATCGTAGGCCATAATCTTCAATTCCCTTGAGATATCTCAAGATCCTCTTAACTACAACCAAATGTGAGTCCTTGGGGTTTGAGGAAACCTTGCAACAATACCAACAACATGCGCAATATCTAGTCTACTACACACAACATACTGTAGTTTACTGATCATGGATCTATATAGAGTTTCATTCACCTATTTTGAATCATCCTCCTTAGATAGTTTGTAGCATGTGACCATAGGTGTTCCCACTGGTTTTGATTCTCCCATACCAAAAGTTTTCAGAATCTCCTTCACATACTTAGATTGACTAATGTATATTCCTTTCTTTATCTGCTATACTTGAAGTCTAATGAAGAATTTGATTTCTCCTATCATAGAAATTTCAAATTTCTTTCTCATTTATTTTGCAAATAACCTTCTCAATGCTTTATTTCCACCAAATATTATGTCATCAACAAAAATTTTAGCAATCAATATCATGTCTCCACTTTCAAATTTTAGATATACATTACTATTGTCACTAGTTCTTGTGAAACCAATCTGAATAAGATATGCATGAAACCTTTCATACCATGCTCTCAGAGCTTGCTTCAATCCATACAATGCTTTATCCAATTTACATACCATGTCTTTACCTTCTACAATTGAAAACCTTCAGGTTGTTCAATGTATACTTCTTCAAATATACCATTTAGAAAAATAGATTTTACATCCGTTTGATAGACTTTAAAACCTTTATAAATAGCATATGCCAAAAGAATCCTTACACCTTCAAGTATAGAAATAGGTGCAAAGGTTTCTCCATAATTCAGTCCTTCTTCTTGTGCATACCCTTTGCAAGCTAGCCTTGCCTTGTTTTTTATCACTTGTCCTTTCTCATTCAACTTATTCCTGAAAATCCATTTAGTACCTATAACATTCTTGTCAGTAGGTCTAGGTATTAAAGTCCATGTATTATTCTTCTCTATTTGATCTAATTATTCTTTCATAGCCTTAACCCAATTATCATTTTCCAAATCATCTTTAACATTTTTAGGTTCTAATTCAGATAGTAGACAAGTGCTTTCCCCTACCTTACTCCTTGTCATCACTCCAACATTTTTATTTCCAATAATCTGATCTTGTTTATGATTAAGTTTCACATACCTTGGAAGTATCGGTTATGTTCTTTATTTTCCTTCATCATCACTCACTGATAGCGGACCATTCACCACTTCAGTTACCTATGGTACTGTATCTGGCTCCACCGGTTGAACATAAACAAACCTATCATAGTCTTCTGGTTTCTTCTTGCTATCTTCCTCATTTTTCTCAGAAAATTCATCAATTCTAACATTGGCACTTTTGATCATCTTTTTAGTACATTTGTTCAAATATTTATAAGCTTTTTTTTATAGTAGAATACCCTAGAAGTGTCCCTTCATCACTCTTAGAATAAAATTTACCGTTTTGTTCATCCTTCTTTATGTAGCATTTGCTTCCAATTTTTTTTGAAATAATTGACACTATGAGTATGAACATACCATATCTCATAAGGTATTTTGTTTGTACTTTTCTTAAGTTGCACCCGATTCAAAGTATAAACAACAATACTCACAACTTCTCTGCAAAAGATTTGAGTCAGTCCCTTTTGTATCAAAAGTGTTCTTGCACAATCAATTATGGATCAGTTCTTCTCTCTGCAATTCCATTTTGCTGAGGTGTTCTTGGTACTGACATTTATCTCTTGATTCCATTCACTTCACAAAATGCTGTGAACTCATGTGATGTAAACTCTCCCCCTCTATCGGATCTTAGACACTTTAGTGCTTTACCTATTTCTTTTTCAACTCTTGCTTTATACACCTTAAACATGTAGAATGCATCGGATTTATCTTTCAAAAACATAACATACATCATTCTTGAGTTATCATAGACAAACAATATAAAGTACTTATCTCCATAGTATCTCTTAGTTCTCATCGGTCAACACAAGTCAGTGTGTACAAGGTCACGAATGTTCTGAGATGAATAGACTTTGATAGTAAAGCTAGAACTAGTTAACTTTTCCAAATGACACTCCTTACACATAGCATTTTTAGGCTTGGCTAAAATAGGAAAACCTCTAACACATCTTTGCTTAGTGACCTTTACCAGGTTATCAAAATTAACATGACAAAATATTTTATGTCATATCAAACAGTCTTCAACTTTAGCAAATAAGAAATGTTTGTTAATAGAGTTCAATAGGAAAAGATTACCTCTAGTTTGTTTACCAGTAGCAATCAAATCTCTAGATGTTCATAAGATCTTGTAAACACCATTACTAAATTCCAATATGAAACCTTTATTATTTAGTTGAGAAACACTTAACATGTTATACTCTAATCCATCATCCCAATAAACATCATCACAATTAGTGTTGTCATTAAGTGCTATTGAACCTGTTATGCCCTGCATCCCCGTCCCTACATTTTGTGTGCAAAATGTTGGCCCCCCCCTTGTTTTGCTTTTGGCTCTTGCCTTGTTTTCTTTGCCTTTGTTTCCTTCTCTAGGTTTTCTTTCCCGTGGTGTTGGTTTTGTTTTGTGTTTTTGTCCTTCGTGTCTCCGAGACCCGGTCCCGGAGTTGGTCATTTCTTTTCCAGAAGCCAGATTCTGGACTCCGGGATTCTCTACCACGATGTCTTCTTCTTGTAAGAAGACATGGTCATTTGGAATCCCCAGGCCTGGAATTTGGAGGTTTTCCTATTTTGAAGTTTGTAGAGGGGAGGTAACTTGCTTTTACCTCGGGTATAAATAATATTTACCTGTAATTTTCATAGTTACTGCGATTAAAACACTTAAGAGTTTTCAGAGCGATTAATAGGTGATTTGAGTGCAAATTAAGTGCAAGCTTCCCTGATCTTAGTGGGTAACAATGATTTGATTTTCAGTAGCTATTCTTGGTGTTGGAGCCGAAAGCTATTGTAGAGCGGTCTAGTATTTCTTCCCTTCATCATTCTTCAGATTCCAGGTTGGTGTTTCTGGTTCTTTCCTTCATTTTCTTCTTTTGTTTCATGTTGCTGTGTTTCATTTTCATTTCTACTTTGCTTTGTTTCCGTTTCTACTTTGCATCTTTGTCATTTGGTTCGCCACCTGTTGGTGGGTTAGCTTTGCCAGAGGGTTGTCCACCCTCTGTGCAGGTGTAGGATAATGTATATTATGTACATTTTCTGCGCTCTCTTGTTAGGTATTCGCTCTGCATTTTTGTTTTGCTGTACATTGTCGTAAATATAGTGTATATTCACTATAAACTTATGTGTATATGCTTTATCCCTCTTGTACATCTTATGTATATCATGTATATGTGTGCTATGTATATCCTTGAAAGTGTCAAGTTCTTCATGCTCTGTCATGAATTTCAAAACGACGAGACAGAGCTCGTCGAGACAGAGTCACCATAGTTCAAACTTAGCACCTCGTTGGTTCGAACCATGGCAAATTTATCTCTCCTCTGTCTCATCATATTAATGACAGGATTAATTCCCCATGTATGGCATTTAAAATGTGTCCAATCTGGCATTCATTTTTGCCCCATGTCGGCCCACTTGTCCTAATCAATGCCATAACCGCATTTACATCGCCTGCCATTTTTCCACGTGCCAGCGCACGTCAACTAGTGTATGGCTTTGTTTCCAGTCTCATCGGCAACAGCTAGTTTGTCCAGACTCTAGACTCCTAGCGGGACCTTGTCCTCTTCTTTTTCTGTCACCATGTCAGCACATTCTGGAATGCTTAAGCCATGTTCATTTTTTAGAAACTTTGGAACTTTTGGATATATATGTGCTAACATTTATTTGACAAGTGCAAGATGGTGGAAAATCTCCCAGGGTTTTTCATATCCTTATGTGTTCTGACAGTTTTCCGGTCTTGCAGGTGGTTGATAAGCTTGTTCAAGATGTCTGACAATTTCGTGCCTCCTGATAGCCCAGAGTTACCAACTACTTCCACCCGGGCAGCCACAAAATCAAAGCTGGAAAGAATGTTGGTGAAGCTACCATTAACCTCCAAGTATCTGAAGGATGGAGGTGTTGTGGGGTCTAAAATAGACTCCAAGGTTCAAGAAATGACAGATCCGGACCTCAGGAGTTGGGTCGAACTACAAGGTCTAATCCAGACCATTTACAGGTTGAAAGAACAAGGGGACAAAATATCAACTTACTTAGCTACCTCTGGCATCATCAAGGCCACAAATTTTCCATGCACGGTGCAGTCCCCCAAACTTATCAGGCAGCTGGCAATATTATATAATCTGGCCACTCATTCAGTCTTGTTTTCAGATCCCCAACCGCTGCAATATCCTGCCAGAATCATCACATTAGACACTCCCACCTTTGCTTCCAGGTTGGGAATTCCACAATTCAAAGGGTCCGTAGTAATCACCAGGGCCAACTCACTAAAGGAATTCAGTGAGTTCAAAATCATTTCCCGGCAGCACCTCAATAATCACTGGTTAAAGTCTCAGAAGCGGGACTATAAGAGAATGAAATTGGAAATTCCCCGCGGGGATTTCAAGGAGCCCATTTAAGCGGGCATAATATTTTTGTGCAGAATCTTCAGATGGCCTCACATTCGGGAATTCTCAGCGTGGATGTATTATTTCTTATACTGCATAACAACACATAGCAGGGATTTCAACTGGGCAGTGATTATATCCAATCATGTGGATACACAGATGCGGACTGTTGCCCAACATTCACAATTTTATATGACCTCGTATGTACTGTGGGCATTGGCACAACAAAGGCCAGATTTTCAAGGCCTTGGAATAGTTGGAGAGCTCGGAAATGGTCTAGGAAAGGTTACACCTTGGGATCATTATCCCTAGTTACAATGGGAGCTAAGCTTCCAGAATTTTTGTCGGGTACGATGCCTTCGTTTACCATAACATTCTTACACTTACTTGAGATTCTGGGTATCACCTCTCACAAACGGAAATGGCACTGGTCAATTCCTATGGCCAATATTTTATTCAATTCAGGCATCAAACTTACATCAGGGTGACAGGCTTCAACGGGAAGCCCTACCTCCTTCCCCGATATTGCGGGGATAGGATTATTCTTTTAGAATTATGTAGGCAGATGATGGATCTGCACACCCTCTTCATAGTGAGGAAGGTCGTTAATGTCCCATTTCCCTTTTCTTGTGGGGATTATACATGTAGCCTCACTACGGCCCGGGAGGCAGATAATGAGTTAAAAGGGTTGAGGCTGGTTGAGTTCAACCACACCCAGAAGAACTATGACCCCCGTGGAAAAATTACCACCGCACTACCAAGGGCATCCCCCCCACATGAAGATGAAATTGAAGATTTCTAAGCGGATTTCCAAGACAACTTTGATCTCAGGGCCCGACAGCACATCAGAATGAGCAAAGGGCTCATGGAGGTGCTAGACCTTCAGACTTTCCTGAAAGGTTTCAACAACGGCAGGCCGCTGGAGGATCCAGCGTACAAAGGATAGGGCTGGATAAATTAGACCTCCCTCCAGTGGGTTGGACCACTCTGGAGGATTTGACGATTGAAGGGGTATGCTGCCACATCATAGAAGCAAGCCACAAGTATTTTTCCTGGGTGTGCCCCAAAAGCACCCGCAGGAAAGCAACGGTCAAGAAGACCATCCCTTCTTCAGCCAGCATCAGACCTTCTTCGTCCGTCGCGCCCACTAAAGCAAGTGTGAGTAAAGGAAAAGAAAAGGAGGGAGTCTTGGTGCTTAAGGCATCCCCTCAAATCCCAACACTCCTAATGGCAAAATTACATGATCAGATGGAGTTGACGAAGTTGGCTAGCCAAAAAATTAGCATGCAGGTGGCCATCGGCCTCCCGGTCACTCCAGTGACCTCTTCTCTCCCAATGGGACCTCCTTCGTTGGCAGTGATGATGAGTAGATAGAATTTTGTCGAGGTAGAGTCTTCCAGTATTCGGGACACCGGGGCTTCTCTCCTAAGGAAAAAGCAAAAAGCAGCGATCCCCATACCAATTGCTCCTCTTGGTATGCCCGAGAAGCCCCCGGTAGATGTAAGTTCAGATTCTCCTGAACTAGAAGATATCTCTGACTCCTCTCTTCCACATGATGACTTCGATTACACCTTCTTGGCAGAGGAGCTTCTAGAGATCCGGCAGGGTGTAAATACTGTAGTCGAAGAAATTGAGGCTCAAGAAAAGGAGGCCCCTGCAGAAGAAGAACTCCCCATAGAAAAGGACATATCAGAGAAAGAGGCTTGGGAGGAAAATACTGAGCCTGAACAAGAAGAATCATAGGTCCAAAGGATCATAGATATGCCAAGGCAACCTAAAGATGAGCCCCGGATGGGAGGAGAACTCGGACCCCAGTGAACAACCGTACCTCCGACCATCACACTCCAGGTGCCTTTGGAGACTTTGGGTGACCAAGTGCCCCGAAGTACTTTCGGAGAGGTCGTGAAAGCTGCCACCTTGTTAAATTTTGGCCAGCAACCTCATCCACCTCTGGAGGATGTCCCAATGGAGGAAGAAAATGTTGAAGTAAACAAGGCCGATAGGGCCCAAGAACAACAACAGTTGATGGACCAGGAGGTCCCGGAAGAGGAGAATGAAGAAGTTGCCAGTGACACCAGGGATGATGAGGTCCTTGAGAATACAAAAATGGAGACCAGAGAAAAGATCCTGAGTGATTTTACAGAAGATGCCAACATGGCAGAAAATATAGAGGGTTCTGGAGAACAGGAAACAGAAATAGAGCAGGAAGCAAGAAAGGGACTGGAACAAGAACAAAAAAAGGAGCCAGAAGAAAATATAAACTTAGGGAATGCGTCGCTATATTTGGAAGTGAATCACAGTGAGTAGGAATTGGTAGCAAAGCCACCCCAGCCGCCCTAATGACTAGTAGAAACTAAGAAGAGAAAGGCTCCAGCGGCGCCTACGGGCGCTCCTTTGTCATTGGCCAAAATGATGGCCAAGAATGCCGAAACAAAGAAACCCAAAAGGGCACGGGTGGTCCATACTCTCCAGACCAACCCAATAGGTAGTACAGTTTCTATCATCACAACACCCCTGAAAAATACAGATGTAGCGACCAAGAGGCCTAAGGACTACAATATAATAGAGGTCGAGTTGGGGAAAAGAGACAAGCAAGGAGAGCTCAACTTACTAAAAGAGGCTACCAAGGCTATAGAAGCCCGATATGCAGAATAGGGATAGAAGTTGCAAGAGGAAAGGGAGACAAATGCCAATCTCCTCACACTTCTGGCAGAGCTAAGATGACCTTTGGCCGAAGTCCACCCCGAAACCCCTTCTTTCGGATTGCCGCTTGCACAGGGCGACATGGACTCACTGCGCATGATGAAGAAAAAGGCGCAAGCAGTGGACGGGTGGGAAACCGAGCAAATAACAATGATGAGATAATTTCTGGTGGTGTCCCTCCCAGACTTTTATAGGGTAGATCTCACCCTTAGCCATGCAAGAAGCTCCGCTCAGGTATGGGAGTTAGACTTAGAAAACTATGAAAAATGGAAGGCTGGGTTGGAGGAAATCCACAGCATCGGTGAAGAGGTTGCCACTGAATCCAGCATTTTGGGAGAGGAATCATATGATTCCATTCAGGTTGAGTACTCCAGACTTGCCCTCAAAATTGAGGTTTGCAAGGAACTGGTTAAGACCTTGAAGGAGAAGCTAACAAATGCCCAATATCCCTTGGGCTTGTTTCAGGCATTCATGGTTGGGGTATCTCAAGTTGATCCCCTCACCACCAGAACACGTACCCTGGAGGATCATGTCCTCAGAAAATTTGATGAAAGGATGGAATCCCTATATCCACCAAGCAGAAATTTTGATCAAGGAAGGTTATCCCGGCTGTCAAAGACCATGATTCGGTCTCACAATGCCATCAAGATAGTGAATGAATTTTGGGACGGGGCCGAGGAGGTTGAGGAGGCAATGGAGGTTGTCCATAGCAGGTGGGATAGCATCCAAAGCATAGATGAGGAGGCTCTAAGCCATGTTTTGGCAGCTTGGGAAAAATTATAAGTCAATAAAGTTCTCCGGGTCTAGGGAAATCTAGCCCGACACCATATTTTGTATTCTTTATTCGTCTGGAATGTGAGTTCGCGGATCCCAGAATTCTGGATCCTACATTTTTGAATTCTTCACGTGACCTGTGTCTTGGATCTCAATGCCGACCGGTCACTTTCAGGACAGTAATAAAGGTTGTTAAAAGATAGGCAACTACAACAAGGCATGTTAGCTTGACGGGAGGTTTCTGACAGGTGGTCTACCCAAGGCACCGCTTCGGAGATACACCTGGCGCATTGAAGATAGGGCATCACTTTCCCATTGATGAGGCATGTAGCCTCGATCCCCGGGGGATCAAATTTCTTCTTTCTCCTTCCCGACTCTCATCTCGAGGCTGATTCTTCCACTCCATCCTCCTTGTCTTATTCTTCTGACATGTCAGGCCTTTTCCGTCTTGAGGTCTTTTATAGAGTGGCACAGGTAGTACTAGCCACTGGATAATGTATTTTATTGTAAATTGTAAAATAAGTTAGGGTTAGGGTTAGATCGAAAGATGTGTATAAATAATAAGTCTGACCTCATTCCAATGGTTGGCGAAATTGATGATTTTGCAGTCCACAGTTAATAGCAAAGCATTTTTCTCATTTCCTAGTTGCAGAGCTCAATGCTCCATAGTTTTAAGCTTTCAGTAGTTAAATGCTCCCTGGGAGTTATCTTTGTACCACACACCAGTGCTTGCTGGAAGGATGTTAATGAAGAAGGAAGGGTTCTCTCAATGATGTTGTTGGTACTCTGTCTTCTGGGTTGACAGTATTTTATGCTTTATGTGCTTCATGTCCTTTGCTCTAATGCTTAAAGTAGATTAATGAGCTCCTTTCTTTTCTACTGATAAAATATAAGCTGATGGTTGTGTATTTCTTCGGTATTTAGTGTAGTGTGTTAGAGCATTGTCGATGTTTTGAATGTTTAGCATAACTATAGGTAGATGAAATATTTCTAACTCTGCAAGATCTTTTTTAGTTTATTTGTTAAGTGAAAGCATGCTTGGAGGAAACCCCATTCACCTGAATCCCTGGAGTTGACGAGTTGAAGATAACCAGCTATTCCCCTTGAAAAAAATAGTTGCATCTCCCAACCGATCCTCGCACTGTTGAGACCTGACTCTCACATGCTTGGAGGCCTGGGGAATCTCATTTCCCCGGACAACCTTTACAGGTGAAGTTGGCCGGTACCCCGGTACCCGGTGACAACTTACCTCTGTTGGCAGACTCGGTCACAAAATCCCGTCAACAAAACCTTTACCTCTTACCACATACAAAGAACCATTACCAAATCTGACCGCACCTCCATCACATTCTTCCATTGAAATAAATTTTCTTTTGTCACTAGTCATGTGATGTGTACACCCACTATCTATTATCCAATCACCATTATAATTCATGCTTGAAATTAATGCTTTCTCCTCACTATCTCCATCTACACCAGTTGAGGGTTCTTCTTTGACTACAACAAAAAATATATCTTCATCATCATCTCTTCCATCTAGTTCTTCATCAACCACTCCATCTTCTACTAGGTAACATGCCTTCTTACTTTTATCTTTGAAGCTCCTGAATTTCTTGAACTTATCCTTCCTATCATTGTTAAGACATCTGGATGCAATATGACCAATTTTATTACATGAAAATAATTTTAAGGGAAGTTTACCTTTGTACTTTCCCTTTTCCTCTAGGTAATATCCTTGCTAGCAATTCTTCTAACTCTTCTTGTTCTCTCTCCTCATACAAGATAGAATCATAATAATGATTTCCTTCAGGCCTGTTAGAGACTTCTCTTCCTTTCTTTGATGAACCAATGGTTAGGGAAGATTTGAATGCAGATTCTACTCTAGGTATACTATTATCAAAGTTACTTAACTCAAAAGAAGTAAGATTGCCAACCAAAGAATCTAGACTTAAATTTGTAGGACTGATAGATCTCAGTTCTTGTATAGAAGAGACTCTAATAACATATTTTCGTAGTAGGGTTCTCAAGATTTTACTTACCACTTCATTTCTTCAAGTTGACCACCATCTCCTTTGATAGCAGAAACAACCTCCTTTAGGCTATTGTTATATTGAGCAATTTTTTCTCCTTTGTACATTCTCATTGCATCACACTTTCCTCTAATATTTTCCACCTTTGCTTTATGAACATGAACATCATTGCCATAAATTGTTATCATCTTGTCCCACATATCTTTAGCATTATCCATTTCCTCGATATCTACAAACTCACCATTAGATATAGAACTTGCAATTTCTATCATTACAAAATTATGCTCCAACTTTCTCTTTATTTGTTCAGGAGTTAGGATGTCAGAAGTTTGAGCATACTTAGTTATTAGATGATCCAATTATTTTTCTCCAATACCTGACAGATACAACTTCATCCTTCTTACCCATGTAGAGAAGTTGTCCTTAGTGAACTTAGGTGCTTCCTTCTTATACATCTTCAAATATTTTCCCTCAAGATGTTAAGCTTTCACAATCAGGGACCCAATGCTTTGATACCAATTGTTAATACATGTCTAGTTACTGAGAGGGGAGGAGTGAATCAGTAATCAACAAAACAATTTCAACCTCTTTTAAACTTTATGCACCAAAACTTATAACAACAACTAACATTAGTAAAAATTTAAATGCATACATCCACAAGTAATCAACCACACAATGTAAACACCATATTTATCTTGTGGGAACCCAAATGGGAAAAAACTACGATGTGATTTGGTACCCACAAAATCTGTACGCGTCTGGAATACACCCTATTAGGACCTTACCATGCTAAAGGTTACAACAACACTGTTAGGTGATACCTAGTTAAAGGATTTGCCTTAGATCTGTTAGGATCTTTGCCTTGTTAGGAGAAGCCTTTTTAGAGGACTTAAAACATTCAATTATAATGACACCTTATTAGAGGATTTACAACAAAGATCTATTAGGATCTACCATGTTAAGGGATTTCACTATTACTATGGTTAGAAAGCAACATATAAAGTGATTTGTGAAATTTGCACTACCTCTGCATGATCAAAACCAATTAAGGTTTATACCTCTTCTCCATACTCTATACTCTTCATTAGCTTGATCACACTTGATTCCTTTACTTGTTGCTTCACCACATCCTTCTAGAATTCACAATCAGCTCTCTGACTTCTTCTTCAACATTCCAATATATAGTTAAATTACTTCCACTGACTTAAAACAAACCCTAGATCTGAGATATGAACGATCGTGATCACATTTGGTAAGATACAATGTATCTAACCACTCCTAAAACATTTTTCTCTGACTGTGTCGGCTTTCAAATGTATTTAACCTTGGTAGTTAAGCCATTTTCAAAAAATCTTTTGACCAAAAGAAACTTCTTGAAGAATCCAGCTCAAACGCATACCTTGAGAAATGTGATGTTAAGTAAGTTCCAAAAATCATAGAAATACCTTACTACTTCACAAAAATCATCATCGAGCCTTTTTCCACTTTGAATTCCTTCACCAATTCACAAATCTTCATAACCTGTTTAAGAACTTTGTCTTGTTTACCTGTTCATTTTGTTAACACCACTTCTAGTCAATTAAACTAGTTGCACCGGTCAACAATATGAGTCACGTTCGTAAACATAGTATCTTAACATTGATCATAATCATATCCTATGAACTCTCTACCAAATAGTTTACTGGTTTGAGATAACATTCAAATCACTTACATTCTGTCACTAACTATTTTTGCAGTTACCCAGTTTGAGTTCAATCAAACATTACCAACTTAATTCTTCATACCAAAAGTCGTGATGGCCAAGTTATCATAAAAACACATGAAAGAATATTCCATTAGAATAGAGACCTCAGAAATAGGTTTAAACTCATAATTCACTTACACAATATCTGGTAATATATTGCAAACACTAAGTCAAACAGTTAACATCAATGACAACCAAGTAACTGATTCACATGTCATAAAATCTGTACCAATATTTGTCAATGCAATACTTAGCATCACTCTATCAACTATGCTAACACTACATGTTGGGTTCTTTTAGATGTTAAGTTTTATTGTATTTAAATCTACTTGCAAATTGTATTATTCATTGTTTGTTTTGTTTAATCCATGCACACTCTTGCATTGTCAAAGTTTTCAATTTCAATGTTTGCATCATTAATTTCTTTCTCCATATCACCCCATATCTCATTTACATTGTATGTGTATTTTTATAGGCTATGTTGAGCTTGTTGTAAATGGGTTAAGTAACTGAGAGGGGAGGGGTGAATAAGTTACCACAAAAATAAATCCAAGTCCCTTAGATGTCTTAATCAAACTTATCACTATTACTCGGTTAACAAAGATATTATGTTGTTACTCGGTTAACAAAGCAATCTTAAAATATTAAATGTGATTATCCTTTAGTCATTAAATGTAGAAACATAAAGCATAAAGAAAATAACATGTACACAGATGACACCAAGATTTAACGTGGAAAACCAATTTGGGAAAACCACCAATTGCAACTAGTTATTTTTTTCACTCTTCTGAAGTGAGCCCTGTTAGGAGCCAACACTGTTAAAGGTTACAAAACACACAGTTAGATGTGACCCTATTAGAGGATTTAATCATCCTATAAGGACTGGCCTTGTTAGATGTCTTCAAACACTTCAATGTATAAATTCCACCTTGTTAGAGGATTTATGAAAGACTGTTAAGTCTACTATGTAAAGAGATTTGGATCATTGCTACAATTGTTAGAGAGTAACAATGGATTGACCTATTTGACGAAGCAACTATTTTTGCTGGTTCAAATCTCTACTCTAGCTTTAAACTGGATCCTCACTGATCGAATATTCTATTGTAGCTCGGTCTGGATATTCTATCCTTAATCAAAATTCCATCTTATTTTGCCTTTTCTCTTCATATCAAAATTCTGCCATATATTTATTCACAAACATTCAATCCAAACTTGACCTTGTATATATATCATAGGCCTTGTCAAGTCGGCTTGAACAACATTCCAAATAAATAATAAAACTTAAGTTTTTTGGCTACATATAACCAATTAAACATAAAGTGTAAATTTTTGTTAGTCGGCTAACACTAAATGCATAACTCAGTTAAAACTGTAATCCTTCAATGCCCGATCGTTACTGTATAGCCTGAGTGAACTCGATTATAACTAAAAATCACTTTGGTCTGCTTCAATGCCCAAGAGAGCTTGGCATACACTGAGTGTGCTCAGTTTAGGTATAGACATTTGTGTATACATCAATGAAAATACACAATTGAATAATTGTCTTCAACAATCTCCCTCTTTGGCATTGATGTCAACACAACATGTCATAATACAAAGAATTTTAGAGAAACAGAAACAATAATAGAAATTTATTAATGTCCTTAGCTTCATTGTGATTCTTATCTAGAAAACTCCCTCTGTCTTCACAATCAATGAAATATAGATTTCTCCCACTTACATCAATCTCTATTTCAGATAAAATTTCTCCCTCTATCATCAATAATCTTTCCCTTAATAATTCCTTTGGCATAAAATCAATAATCTCTACCTCTTTGACAACCAATGCCAAAGACTCTATCCAATGAAATTTTAGTGTATCTGATGTACTGATACAAGAATGCATCCTTAGGTAAAGGTTTTGTGAATATGTCTGCAATTTGTTCTTTAGTATTCACATATTCCAACCTTACTTCCTTGTCCTGAACCAATTCCCTCAAGAAATGATACTTTATTGCAATATGCTTAGTCTTAGTATGCGTCACAGGGTTCTTTGAAATGTTAATAGCACTAGTGTTGTCACATTAGATAATAACCGGTTCTTTGATTTCCTCCTTCATACCTGACAACAACTGTTTGAAACATATGATATTTGAACAATTCACTATTGCAGCAACATACTCTGCCTCTGTTGTAGATTGAGAAATGCAATTTTGTTTCTTTCTGGTCCAAGATACTAACATCTTTCAAAGGAATAATGCTCCACCACTGGTGCTCTTTCTGTCATTAACACTTCCTTCCCAATCAACATTAGTAAAAGTCTTCAAGTCAAAGTTTCCTCCTTTCTTATACCATAATCCATAATCTTCAGTACCCTTAAGATATATCAAAATCCTTTTGATATCCATCAAATGATTGTCTCTAAGATTAGCTGAAAACCTTGCAATGATACCAACTGCTAATGCAATATCAGGTCTACTGTGAACAACATATTGAAGTTTACCAATCATGGATCTGTAGGTAGTCTAATTTACCTCTTTTGAGTCATCATCGTTAGATAACTTATGTCCAGTAGACATAGGTGTCCCAACTGGTCTGGAATCTTCCATTCCAAATTTCTTCAGTAACTCTTCGATGTATTTAGACTGGGTAATGTAGATACCATCCTTCATCTGATGAGCTTGTAAACCAACAAAGAATTTGATTTCTCCAAACATAGACATCTTAAATTCCTTACTCATAGCTTCAGAGAATACTTTGCATAAATAATCATATCCACTAAATAGTATATCATCAACAAATATTTTTTCTAATAGTATCTTGTTCTGAGGTCCTTCTTTGATGTACAAGCTACTATTGTCATTAGTTCTCTAAAATCCAACACATACTAGGTAACCATGCAATCTTTCATACCAATCTCTAGAAGCTTGATTCAGTCCATACAAGGCTTTGTGCAATTTGAAAACCATATTTCTTTTGTTGGGATCAACACAACCTTCAGGTTTCTCAATATAGACTTCCTCTTCTAGAATTCTATTCAAGAATGTAGATTTTACATCTATTTGGTATACCCTGAATCCTTTATGTGCTGCATATGCCAGAAGAGTTTTGACTCCTTCAAGTCTTGCAACAATAGTAAAAGTTTCTCCATAATCAATGCCCTCTTCTTGAGCATATCCTTTACACACTAATCTTGCCTTATTTCTAGAAACTTCACCTTTTTCATTCATCTTGTTTCTGAAAACCCACTTAGTACCAATCACATTCTTGTCTTTTGGTCTAGGTACAAGAGTCCAGGTTTTGTTATTTTCTATCTTCTCAATCTCTTCATTCATGGCTTCTATCCAGCTTTCATCATTCAATGCATCTTTGATGGATCTAGGTTCAATTTCACTAAGTAAACATGTACCTTTAAGTTTGTTCCTTGTCATTATACCTTATTTTTGATCTCCAATTATTTGCTCAGGTGCATGATGCCTTCTGACATATTTGGAAAGTACAGGTTCCTTCCTCTTTGATTCTGGTCTTGCTCCACTTGGTTCACCATGCTCAAACATCTTGTTCTGCTCTTCTGTGTGATACTCGGGTTCCACTGTCTAAGACTCAGGTGCCTCTGTCTGAGAATCGGTTCCTTCTGTCTATAACTCGATTTCTTTAGTCTGAGACTCAGTTCCCTCTGTCTGTGACTCAGTTTCAATAGTTAGCAGCTTAGGTTGCAACAAGGTTTGTGACGATGAATTCAATGGTTGACATTGCATTATTTGAGAAATCTTGTGGAGAACAACTTTTTGAAGAGCAAATTATTTTTGTCTGTTTAGACGAGTGAATTATTGGTTGAGATGAATTTATCTTTTTTTGTCACAAGTGGTTCAAAATGTCCTTGAAGAGGGTTCTCATCATGGAACAAAATATAATATGTAGTGCTTTGTGATATTTCATTAAAATGTAAGTAATTTATTTTTCTTGTCAAAGACCAAATACATATTTAAATATCTAGCCATTTGATACAAAATATGTTCCCCTAAAGGCCACATTCCTTATTGTTTGGTCTTGGAACTCTAGACAATCTCATACGTCGTAGATACGTATTAACATAACTAACTCTTTGCAATTCATATAATGTGTTAGGATCTAGCTCATATCTATGTGAAAATAAATCATTTGAATCACTTTTTGCTAGACAATGAATGAAATGGTTGATGGTCCCATTGTGTAGTTCTAAAGAAGTGTAGTGCATATGTAGCGATAGTTGCAAAGAGTAAAAAAGAAAATCCCCTACATTGTATACAAATTGACTTATTCTAAATAACTTGTTATTTCCCAATATCATGTTAATTGTCCCTTCTTCATTACCATGCACTGATTCATAGTTGTATGCACCTATCATAGTATTTAATGGTTTTGTTGGTTGAAATTTTCTTTTCATTTTGTTGACACAAAATGAAGAATGCAACAATACAATCATACAAGTTTTGTGGTATTGTACTTGTAAAATTTTCTATAAATTAATTGAATAATTAAACTAATAAAGTTTGAGTCAAGAAAATAATTATTAATCTATTTGAACCAAAATGACATGTACTAACATCATTGAGCTTGAAGTAGATGGAGTATGGTATATCCTAGGTACACAAATTGGCATACAAGATAATAGAAGTCAACTATCTAATATTATCTCAATACTGGTTATTCATTACCAAATGAAAGAAAGAAAAGCAAGATCTTTGTTAACAAATTCATTTTCATCTATTTTCTATAACTTTGTAACTTAGACTATATTTTCTACGATTTAATGGAATTGTTACAATGAATGGTAATCAATTTATTCATGGAATTCTTACTATATTGAAGCATGTTGTTGTGTAAAAATTTTTGTAATAGAGAAAGGATGTTACGTAACTGAAAATGTTGCTAACACCTTCTATGAAACAAATCCCAATTGCTACACACCATAAGGAGATAAAAAGAATATAAAAGTAAGATTTTTTTTTGATCGGTAAAAGGCCGAGGCCCATAAATTATATTAAATTAACAAATTTTATAAATAACTCCATTCACTGCGGGCACTGGTAGGAAAGAATGGAGAAGAAAACCTCCAGTCTTGCCTGGGACCATGGGTCTAGATTATGAATTACATTTTATTAATTTTGAGGGCATTCCCTCCTTTACAGATCAATATGAAGGCATCCTTCATTTACAAAGCTTCAAGATATAAGGGCATGTATTTTAATCTCTAATCTTATAAGCGGATACAAAGGGGCTACATCAGACAATCTTGTTGGTGAAAAACCCTTGAGGTTGGACTTAAAATATAATCTTTGTGCTTGATTCTTTATTTTGAACTCTTGTATTTGATGTCCATTGCCTTTTCCTGCACACACAAAACCACTAGAGGAACCCTTTCTAACACTCTTTGATTATCGTTAGTATGATACATTCTAATCATATGAGATATTTACATCCTAGTATTACTAAATCTATTTATAGAGACCTTACCTTAAACCCACATTAGATTATGTTTTTCTTTTTCTTTTTAAGTAAGAGATGCCTAGGGGGCAGTACCCTTTGTATTACTGAAAAATATATTACATAGGGAATAGGAGATATCTCTCCGTTTACAAAAAAATGGTTCTTGAACAACTCTGCTACCCTATTCAGTAGTAAAGATACCCGATCCCTTTGCCAATAGAGATCAACCTAGCAATAACCTCTTCTGGAAAAAAGTGTATCATTGGCCTGACAAAAGGCCTCAAACTTGGTCATGTCATACTCCTTCCCAATGCAAGTCCTAAATAGTTCCCATGTCTTCTTCATAAGCTCCTTCTTACCTTCAGCTTTTAGACAAAAGAGATTCATCAGTTCACCATGAGAGAGGCTGGCATCAATCAAGTCCAATGCATGAGTTACCTCTAAGAAGATCTCCTCCACAATAATTCTTTGGAGTGTGCCATTAGCTGATATCGAATGTCCCAATACTTGGATGATGGGCCAAAATAGGTCAAACATGAGTTTCCCATCATGAACATGGCCTCCTGCCCAATATTCGACTCCCAATAGGCCAATCATGGTAACCTTCTCTTGGTCATTGGTGCGAGTGAAAATCCTATTGATTTTCTCCTTCGGAGACTCCACCGTTACCTCCTCCTTCTTGCACCTACAACTGATGCCCATGAAACTCACCATTTCCCTGCTTACTTCTGCAATTTTTAGAGGAAGCCGCTGGTCTTAAAAAGACCTCGGGTGTCCTGCCTTTGTTTTGGTCCTATAATATTCTTTTCCATGGACTAAGGTAGGGAGGATGAGGCCCATGTGACTGTCTTCTACCACACCGCCCATTCTATCTAATCTTTGTCAGCGAATCCTGTCATCTCCTCATCCTATGCCAATTTTTGGAGGACCAACTTGCTCTGCTGTAATAATCTTTTGTAGATTTGTTGGAAGTACATCCGTGGAGTCAAATTCACAGGTTGAGATAGAATCAATCCCCATATTGGCCAAGAAGTCTTCTGCCCTGTTGCCTTCTCTATATACATGTTGTATTTGGAATTGTCCAATATTCTTAAGGTGGTCCTCGATCCTAGGCAACCATTCAGCCAATCTCCACGAATGAAATTCAACTTTCACAACTCCGTTCAAAATCACTTGGGAGTACCCTTCTATAATGATGTTGGAAATTCCCTTGTATGCACACCAATTAAGGCCACTCTCTAGCGCATAGATCTCTGCCACATTGCTTGTATTAATACCAATAGATCCTACAACAACCCTGACCACTTCTCCTACATCATTCTGAATTAAGACCCCAATCCCGCTGCTGCCCGGGTTGCCCCTGCTCGCACCGTCAAAATTAAGTTTTGCCCAACCTTTTTGAGGTTTTTGCCAAACTGCTTGTTGCCTCTTAATTTTCTTGTCCTTCATGATGTGGTCACTTGATTGTTTTAAAGTCCATGAGTCCTCCATCTCTGAATCCCAATTCAATTTGTATTTGCATTGAAGCCCTTGGCTCCTACTGTTCAACACTTCTTCTATTGCATATCTGATTTTGTGCAATAGCATTTCAACTTCTTTCAAGGAATCTTCAAATATTCTTCTATTACACTCCTTCCAAATGTTCCATACTATGATGGAAGGACAAATAATCCATAGAATGCCCCCCTTGGATTGTCTCCTATTGATCGACCATGATGACAGGATTTCCTTAAGCATGGCATTTCTCGCTACTTTCCATTGGAGCACTCCCAATAACCAATCCCAACATGATTTTGCATAAGGACACTAGAGTAAAAGATGATCAAAAGCCTCTTCCTCCTGTCTACATAGTACACACCAATTTGGACCCACTAACCTGATGGTTCTCAGTCTGCTTCCTGTCAATATCCTCCCATGCAATGCTATCCATAAGAAGGCTCCTGCTTTAGGAAGAGGCCATTTTCCCCAACAAATTATCGATGGCCATTGACAATCCTTCTTTATGACCCTTTGAATTTTGTATCCCAGTCTGACTTTGTAATCCCCAGACTTGGATGCACTCCATATTAATTGGTCTTCTTTATTAGACCTGAGAACTCTCCTACTCAATAGTATCTCCGACAACATCTTTTGATTTTTTGAGTCGACGGGCTCCACCATAATCCAATCCTTTGTAGAAGAGGTTTCATTTGTATCAAGATAGTCTACCACCCATCTACCCTTCGAAGCTTCTACCTTGTTGATCCAATCACTTCCAAAGAATTTGGATAGTGGTTGTTCCCCGTTCCATGAGTCCCTCCAAAAATTGGCTCTATTTCTATTACCTATCTTCCATGTGAGATGGTCGGTTAAAATTCCATGGCTATTCTAAATGAAATTCCAAATGTGTGAACCTCTAATTGAGTTGGCCACCGCGAGGATACAATCTGATTCTGAGGAGTCCAAGTATTTGGCAGCCATGTCTTTGCACCAAGGCTTGTCTGGATTCTTATACATCTTCCATGCTAGTTTGGCTCCCAATGCTTTATTCTGAAAACCCATCTTCCTTAATTCGATCCCTCATGTTGGAAATATAGATGGAGTAACTGAGAGGGGAGGGGTGAATCAGTTACCACAAAAATAAATCCACAAGTCCCTTAGATGTCTTCTTTATATACTGCTGTTACTCGGTAGATTAACTTATTATTGTTCATTAAACATTCACAGTTATTGACATGCATAAATCAAATAGCATAAACA
>MU225224.1:983049-1007603 GCA_018584345.1 Thuja plicata
ACACACACACACACATATATATATCCATAAGTTTGATATGTAACAGTAATAACATGCCTATAACCATACAAACTCAGTTAGCTTCCCAAAATAAACCTCAACATAGATGAGGTGTGCTGATTTAGGTTTCCAGAAATGACTACTGCTAGAATTTGCATACTCAGGATTATAAACATATAGCATATATAAAAATCTTTTAACATTAACCAACACTTTGCTAAATTTTTTCTTTAAACATACCCTAATTCCTACTATCTTTATGTCAAATATACATCTATGCTATACTTATCTATAAAGTATTTCTAACTTCTACTTTAGAGAGTATAGTTTATACTTCACTTCAGTAATGTCTATGGACTAATTATAACATGTTCTGAGTAGTTCTAGAACTTTGTTCTCTGATGGTTACTCTGGTTAAAAATCTTTGACCTTTCTGAGGACCACCTCTTCCTCTGAACTATCTTCTTCAAGACCTAGTTCTTCCATCTTCCCCTTTCCTTTGTTCCCGCCATAGCTCCTTCGCCATCCTTGTTTGATGATCTTCAGAGGGTTGATTTGTATCTTGTCCAAGCTCGTGACGCTGAAGGAGGGAGGCACAAAGAATCCCTCCTCATTAAAGTACTTTGTGAGCCATACTGTGTCTTCTGTAGGTATGATCCTTTTCCATCATAGAAGTAAATCAATATTCCTTTTAATAGTAGGCCACAGAGCCTCAAATGCCTCCATGTCGTGGAAAACAAAACAAGGTCTCCGTGGAATCTTCACTTTATGCTCTAGGCTTCCGACTTCTGCAGTCATATAGTCTTCTGGAAATGGGACCTGGTTTCTAAAGTTGATACTAAGCACTACCTACTCAAACCCAACCAAAATTTTACTCAGGAAGGTGAGTTTACAGAGTTCTATAACTCTGATTTTGGCTATACCGGCTCTAAGGAGGCAGGAAATGAAATTACCAACTATATCCCCATTACTTCTCATAGTATAGCTATAATCAAAGTAAGAATCAACTAAGATTAGTTCCAAAGCTCACCTGGCTAAGTCATCCATCGGCTAGAGAATTCTATTCCAGTGCTTAGGAGTGATAGGGCCCCAAAATGCCACATCTCTGGTTGCTGAAGCATGAAAGGTATGCACATTGGTGAGCATTTTCGAGCGCAGACAAATGATTCTGAAAAGCTATGAATTATTGTAGAAGGGTTAGCTTGATAAGGATGGCACCGATTGCTAGATAATTTGCATTCTTAAATGCTAATCCCATGCCTGCTAATGTAATGATGGGCTTCCAGCAGCTTCCAAGTAATATTAATCCCGCCACCACAATTTGCGATTAAACTAAGGGAACCTTTCTTAAGTGTTGAGCCATGATATTTTGCTAATGCGGTTGATTATGATTTTGGTGACATGGGTAAATTAAATTATAGTAAGAGATGGGGATAACTAAATGGTATAATCATGATATTTACAACATGTAGACCATTTGGCAATCAAGATTTTACTCGTGGTTTGGAGATTGTGCAAATAAATGTGACTACATTAAGGGTCGTGTTCTTGTGCTGGTATCTAATACTTCACCCAATTTCCTAATTTATAATCTTTACTACTTAGTGTAATTCAGGGTACTTAGTACTTATGATGTCCGATGCATTCCTGCCATTGGTTAAAGAAATAAGTTGAGTATAAAGGGACCGATGGTAGGATTTAACCTATTATTGGAATTTAATTTAAAAGTTAAATATTTTAGTTGAGTAGCTATAAAAATGTCAAGTAATACTAATATATTTCAATATAATGCTCATTTCCCAAACATTAGTTAGGAGGATGGATATATTACTGCCTGGTTTAAGAAATATCTTGAATATAAGAGTCTTGTGCTTTGATTTTAGGGGTATCTGGAGGTAGGGAGATGCCATCTGCTCCCAGATTTTCTAATTCGTCTGCCCTTGTGTTACCTTCCCTATAAATATGTTTGACTGTTCTTTTGGAGAACATACTACTTAGATGTATGGCTTCAGAAAGAAGCACATTTAGTCTCTAGTTAGGTGTTGTACCCATCCTGAGGGCATTTACTACTATGGCAGAGTCCCCCTCAATTTCCAAATTTTTTATTCCTAGATCTATACATATTTATATCCCTTTTATTAGGGCCAGAATTGCCGCCCAATTGTTGGTCTCATGGCCAATGGAGGAAGCCAAAACTACTATTTCTTTGCCTTCTCCATTGTGAACACAAAAACCAATCCCAAATATTCCAGGATTGCCCCTTGAAGCCCCATCAAAGTTTAGTTTGAACCATCCATGATGAGGTGGTGCCCACACACATTCTTCTCTTCTCGATTTAGTGATCATGTCTCCCAGTCCCAGGAAAGGAGGGAGGACAAGGCCAACCCATTTCCCCCTAATTTTCTCATCCCAACAAGACATCTTTGCTTCTCTCTTTTGCTGAGCTTTACTTTTTTATTGGTAAATTTGATTATGCTTGCTTCAATTTTGTTAATTAGCTGTCTTACTTCCATTTTATCATTCCTGAATACTCTTCTATTTCTTTCCTTCCATAGTTCCCATATAAGGATTGATGGGGCAGTTATCCATAAGTTAGCATATATGATACCTTTCTTAATTTCTGGCCAAGCTTGGAGCATTCCAAGGATGGTATTAGGGAATGCAGATTGCCACCCGAGGTTACAGGTTAACCATTTCTAGCACTCATTTGAATAATTACACATTAGTAAAATATGATCGAGATCTTCCTCTTACTTTTCGCACAGAGGACACCTACTAGGGCCTTCAAAACCCATTCTCTTAAATCTGTCTACGGTAAGTAGCTTCTTATGCAGAGCTATCTAGGTACAAAGACTTGCCTTCGACAGGCAGTACTTATTCCAGCACAGATTAATAGGCATACTTGTTTTGGGCCTAATATGTTTACTTCTAATTACATTGTAGCCATCCTTAGTATTATATTCACCATTTTTGGACCCATCCCATACCAAGCTATCTTTTTTCCTATTGAGGACCAAATGTCTCTTTTTTAATATATCTGTTAGGAGCCTAAACTCATAATCTGGTAGGTTAAGTCCTGAAAAGTCCTTCCATTCCCATCCAATGTCATTAGTTGATTCTTTGATGTAATCTTTTACTAATCTACCTTGAGAAGACTCTAATAAGGATCTAGACCTATTGCAATGAGTTTTATCTAGTGCCTCATACCCACCCCAGGATTCAGACGAAAAGAGTGCTTCCTCCCCCATTCCTAGGTTCCAAGTGAGTTTGCTAGAGATAATGTAGCGACATTCTAGCATAAAGTTCCAAATGCGAGAACCTCTAGGCGGATTTTTTTCCCTAAAAATGGTTATAGGATTGTTGTCAGCTAGGTATTTTGATATTAAAATTTTTTCCCACTTAGCTTGGGGATTTCTATATAGTCTCCAGACTAGTTTAGGTCCTAACACCTTGCCTTGATCTCCAATGTTTTTTATCCCCGCACCCCCTTCATCTTTTGTTCTTTAGTATTCACATATTCCAATCTTAATTCCTTGCCTTGAACCAATTCCCTCAAGAAATGATACTTTATTGCAATATGCTTAGTCTTAGTATGCATCACAATATTCTTTGAAATGTTAATAGCACTAGTGTTGTCACAATAGCTAATAACTAGTTCTTTGATTTCCTCCTTCATACCTGAAAACAACTGTTTGAACCATATGATATTTGAACAATTCACTGCTGCAACAACATACTCTGCCTCTACCGTAGACTAAGAAATGCAATTTTGTTTCTTGCTGGTCCAAGAGACTAATATCTTTCAAAGGAATAATGCTCCACCACTGGTTCTCTTTCTGTCATCAACACTTCCTGCCCAATCAACATTAGTAAAATTCTTCAAGTCAAAGTTTCCTCCTTTCTTATACCATAATCCATAATCTTCAGTACCTTTAAGATATCTCAGAATCCTTTTGATAGTCATCAAATGATTGTCTCTAAGATTAGCTGAAAACCTTGCAACAATACCAACTGCTAATGCAATATCATGTCTAGTGTGAACAACATATTGAAGTTTACCGATCATGGATCTGTAGGTAGTTTGATTTACCTCTTTTGAGTCATCATCGTTAGATAACTTATGTCTAGTAGACATAGGTGTCCCAACTGGTCTGGAATCTTCCATTCAAAATTTCTTCAGTATCTCTTCAATGTATTTAGACTAGGTAATGTAGATACCATCCTTCATCTGATGAGCTTGTAAACCAACAAAGAATTTGATTTCTCCAAACATAGACATCTCAAATTCCTTACTCATATTTTTAGAGAATACTTTGCATAAATAATCATATCCACTAAATAGTATATCATCAAAAAATATTTTTGCTAATAGTATCTTGTTCTGAGGTCCTTCTTTGATTTACAAGCTACTATTGTCATTAGTTCTCTGAAATCCAACACATATTAGGTAACCATGCAATCTTTCATACCAAGCTCTAGGAGCTTTCTTCAGTCCATACAAGGCTTTGTGCAATTTGAAAACCATTTTTTAAGGATCAACACAACCTTCAGGTTTCTCAATATAGACTTCCTCTTCTAGAATTCTATTCAAGAATGTAGATTTTACATCTATTTGGTATAACTTGAATCCTTTATGTGCTGTGTATGCCAGAAGAGTTCTGACTCCTTCAAGTCTTGCAACAATAGTAAAAGTTTCTCCATAATCAATACCCTCTTCTTGAGCATATCCTTTACACACTAATCTTGCCTTGTTTATAGAAACTTCACCTTTTTCATTCATCTTGTTTCTGAAAACCCACTTAGTACCAATCACATTCTTGTCTTTTGGTCTAGGTACAAGAGTCCAGGTTTTGTTATTTTATATCTTCTCAATCTCTTCATTCATGGCTTCTATCCATCTTTCATCATTCAATGCATCTTTGATGGATCTAGGTTCAATTTCACTAAGCAAACATGTACCTTTAAGTTTGTTCCTTGTCATTATACCTTATGTTTGATCTCCAATTATTTGCTCAGGTGCATGATGCCTTCTGACATATTTGGCAAGTATAGGTTCCTTCCTCTTTGATTCTGGTCTTGCTCCACTTGGTTCACCATGCTCAAACATTTTGTTCTGCTCTTCTGTGTGATACTCTAGTTCCACTATCTGAGACTCGGGTGCCTCTATCTGAGAATTGGTTCCCTCTGTCTGTAACTCGATTTCTTCAGTCTGAGACTCAATTTCCTCTGTCTGTGACTTGGTTTCAATAGTTAGTAGCTCAGGTTGCAACAAGGTTTGTGATGATGAATTCAGTGATTGACATGGTTGCTTCCCAATCACCATTGCCTGTATCTTAGGTATAGTATCATGTTCATAATACACAAAGTTTCTATAGTCCTCAGGCTCTTTACTTCTCTTTTCTTCACTTCTCTCTACAAACTCAACAATATTTACATGTACACTTTCTATGAATTCATGAGTAGCAATATTCAAACATTTATATGCTTTTCTTTTAAAGGAGCAGCCTAGGAATATACCTTCATCACCTTTTACATCAAATTTTCCATTTCTTGTTTCCTTCAAGATGTAACATTTACTTCCAAATACTTTGAAATAACAAACATTGGGTTTATAGCCACACCATAATTCAAAAGGTGTCTGCTCAGTACCTTTCTTCATTTGAACTCTATTCAAGGTGTGAATTGCAATGTTGATAGCTTCCTTCCAGTATTTGGTTGCAACATTCTTTTCAATCATCAAGGTTCTTTCACAATCCAAAATAGACCTATTTATTCTTTTTGCTATCCCATTTTGTTGTCGTGTACCTGGGGCAGATACTTGTCTCTTGATTCCTCTTTCATTGCAAAATTCATTAAACTCATTAGAAATGAAGCCACCTCCTCTATCAGATCTTAGGCATTTAAGTTTCTTTCTTGTTTCCTTCTCAACCCTGGCAAGGTACCACTTAAACTTCTAAAAAGATTCTCATTTTTCTTTAAGAAACATAACAGTCATCATTCTGGAATGGTCATCAACAAATAGAATGAAATACTTCTCTCTTGTGTAACTTGTTGTTCCAATTGGTCCACATAGATCAGTATGCACTAACTCCAAGACTTCTTCAGTATTTTAATTCTTTCTCTTGAAACTAGTTTTGCCCATCTGCCCAATTTGACATTGTTTGCATATTGCCAATTCAGGTTTCTTCAGAATAGGAATACCTCTTACTCTTTTGTTCTTTCTTATGTTGACCAGGTTATCAAAATTCACATGACACAATCTTTTATGCCATAACCAACTTTCTTCTACTTGTGCAATAAAACATGAACTTTCAATGAAATTAATATAGAATAGATTACCTTTTGTTTTCCGGCCAGTTCCAACTAGGTTTCCCTTACCATCCAGGAGCTTGGCCTTACCATTCATGAATTCTACCTTGAAACCAATGTTATTCATCTATGCCACAGTTAGTTGATTACACCTTAGTCCTTCAACCCGATAAGCATTATCACATTTGATTCCTTTAGTTAGAGCAATGCAACCTTTACCTTTCACATAGCAAGGTTCATCATTCCCAAAACTGACACTCCCACCATCATAGTGCTCGAGATGTTCAAATTTCATTTTATCACCAGTCATGTGGTGAGAACAACCACTATCAATTATCCAAGTGTCATTTTTTCTAATATAAGAGTAAAGTACAGTCTTTTCATTATCTTCATTGTTTGACTCATCCTTAATATAAATGTAAACCATTTCATCTTCATCTTCATCACTATTAGAATCTTTTGCAATGTATCAATATTTCTTACTTTGTCCTTGTAGCTTTTGTAACTTTTGAAATCTTTCTTGCCTTTGTACTTGTTGAACGTTCTCTCACCTTTGTATTCTTTGTTTGGACACTTAGCAACAATGTGACCAACCTCATCACATGAAAAAAAAATCAATGGTATTCTTCCTTTGTACCTTCCTTTTCCTTTGGAAGCTCTCTTTGCAAGTAGTGCTTCGATGATTTCTAGATCTTCATCATCAGAATCATCATCACTATCACTGTCAATCTATTTTGCTTTTGAGTTTCTATCCATCTTACCAAGGTTTAATTTAGATTTGAATGCAGACTCAAAATTGCTAGGATTAGGAGAATAATTGTCAAAATTGTCCAACTCAAAAGTTGTAAGCCTTCCAACCAATGCATCTAGAGTTATATCATTACTGCACCTCATCTCTTGAATAGCTAAAACTCTAATTGCATAGATAGGAAGAAAGTTCTCAATACCTTACTAACCACTATTTTGTCTTCAATTGTTCCATCGACATCTCTGATGGCACTGCCACTTTTCTTGATTATTTCACTGCATTTTGTAATGTCTTCTCCTTCTTTCATTTTCATATGATCAAACTAACCTCTGAGACTTTCTAATTTTGCTCTCTTTACATTGTCATCTCCTTCATGGATATCAAGAAGTTTCTTCCACATATCATAGGCAGTAGGGCAGTCGTCGACTTCATCAAATTCTGAATAGCTGAGTGAAGAAGCTATATCAATCATCATTATGTTATGATTCTTCATGTCCACCATCTGATCCACAGACATAGGTCTCAGTGGTTCCACATACTTTTGATCCAAGAATTGCAAACCAGTATCTCCAATAGTAGATAGATGTAGCCTCATCAACTCTTTCCATGCAACAAAGTTGTCTTTGTTAATCTTGGGGATCTCCCTTCTGTAAGACACCTCTGATCTTTAGCTTAGGCTTTGAAACCTTCCCTGAAAGAACCAAATGCTCTGATACCAATTTTTGGAAATGGGTTGAGTAACTGAGAGGGGAGGGGTGAATCAATTACCACAAAAAAAAATCCAATTCCCTTAGATGTCTTAATCAAAATTATCACTGTTACTCGGTTAACAAAGCAATCTTAAAATATTAACTATGATTATCCTTTAGTGATTAAGTGTAGAAACATAAAGCATAAAGAAAATAACATGTACACAGATGACACCAAGACTTAACGTGGAAACCCAATTTGGGAAAACCACCAATTGCAACTAGTTACTATTTTTCACTCTTCTGAAGTGAGCCATGTTAGGAGCCAACCTTGTTAAAGGTTACAAAACACACTGTTAGGTGTTACCCTGTTAGAGGATTTAATCACCCTGTAAGGAGTGGCCTTGTTAGAGGTCTTCAAACACTTTAATGTAGAAATTCCACCTTGTGAGAGGATTTATGAAAGACTGTTAAGTCTACTCTGTAAAGAGACTTGGATCACTGCTACAATTGTTAGAGAGTAACAATGGATTGACCTGTTTGACGAAGCAACTATTTTTGCTGATTCAGATCTAGATGCTCTAGCTTTAGACTGGATCCTTGCTGGTCGAATATTCTATTGCAGCTCAGTTTGGATATTCTGTCCTTAAGCAGAATTCCACCTTATTTCGCCTTTTCTCTTCATATCAAAATTCTTCCATATATTTCTTCACACACATTCAATCCAAACTTGACCTTGTATATATATGATAGGCCTTGTCAAATCAGCTTGAATAACCTTCCAAATAAATAATAGAACTTAAGTCTGTCGGTTGCATATAACCAATTAAACATAAAGTGTAAACTATTGTTAGTCGGCTAACACTAAATGCATAACTTGGTTAACACTGTAATCCTTCAATGCCCGACTGCTGTTGTATAGCCCGAGTGAACTCGGTTAGAACTGAAAATCACTTTGGTCTTCTTGAATGCCTAAGAGAGCTTGGCATACACTGAATGTGCTCGGTTTAGGTATAGACATTTGTGTAATATCACTATATTTGTGTATACATCAATGACAATACACAATTGAATAATTGTCTTCAACGAATCTATGTTCTTGTTGTGAGCAAAGGTATCTTTCCATGTTGTGAACCTTTGTTTCAATTTTTTTTTGTCTTTGGTAAATGGAACTTATAGAAAAAGTTTTTCTCTATAGTGATTCTTGATGTTAAGATGTTTTTTGTACCTTATAAATCAAATAATTTGTGGTCTTGTTCTTCACAATACCTTCCCCTTTTCTATTTTATATTCTGAGACAAACTTAGAAAGAAAAATATCACTCAAGGTTATAGGCTGCGTAATATAGTGGTCAATTAAAATTTTACAAGCAACATTTGGTGATTCATCTAGTTCATATTTAATTTTTTGAGTTCTTTAAAATAAATGTGTGATCATAAGAAGAAGATATGTTTATGAATGTACATTTTCTTGAGCTATAGCTAAAAGATAGTAAAAGCACAATGTGTACAATATGTTGACTAGACATTTGTTACAGGTTGAGCAAGGCATTACTAAGCTTTCTTATCATGTTGATTGCATCAATGTTATGCTCTTTGTGGTCTATGTGTATTTTTTTGAATGCATTTTTTACCGAGTTGTTAATTTTTGTCATGTAGGAACAAATATACATTATTGTTGTGTATGCATTAAGAACAAATTGTGCATCTATGTTTGTTGTCCATAGATGTGGAATTTGTTTTGCAAATGTGTTATTCTACATGTGAGCTAGTTTTCTTTTTAGGAATATTGTTGGCCTAGATAAGGTAGACTGAATGACTAAAACATATTCACTTTCAATAACGCCTATGTTGACTAATAAATTTTCAAACAATATAGAACAATCATAGTCAGAACATTCTAAAGGGGATTTGACTTTTGCAACAATGAACATAATGTTTTTTTCTATGTTTTTGTATGGTTCAATAATTCCTGTTGTTCTCATTGGTGGTTGTGGGAAATCGTATTGACATTTACCTTTTTTCTCCTCCTTCATTGTTTGGTATGGCGATGTCTATGAAATTCAACTATTTCTTCATCCAAAGTTTCAGTATTGCAAGTCAAATATTTGTCAACAAAGTGTTCAATGCTAGTGTTTTCATCTCTTCCATATATTGGTGCGTCTTTAACCCATAGCATGAAGTGGTCATGCTCATTTCCTCAATTTGAAACTCCATAACAGAGAAATAGTCCAATACTTCGCCAAAGGATTCATCTAAGCATATTAATTTTTTCATAGCATTGATTCTATGTTTGTAACATAGAGTGCAAGTAATGAGATCATTTTTTATCGAAGAAAAAATTTCAACATTAGTTGATTGCTCTGATTGGCCATGTTTTGATTTTGTTTCATGTGAAATATGCAATTCTTTTAGTTTATTTGTTAATGGGTCTCAACTCTGTTCTGCACTCGTAAATGTTGCAAAAAATATTGATGGCCCTAACTGTTGTATCATTGCAAAACCATTTTTCTTGATATGTTGCAAATAGTCTAGTGAATTTCTTATATTCTTGAAGTTCGCGTATCCAATATCTAATGGAAACATTTTTTGAGGTTTGGTTTGTGTTTAACATCTTCATCCAATATTTTTGTACCTTTTAATTTTGCTTTCTAAATTTGTACCCAAATAATAGAGAAGACTTGGCCAATTGGTGTTTTGATGGTTTTGAAGAACAAATTGGTGGTATGGTAAGAAAATGCTTGATTCAAATTTTTCAATTCCCATTGTGCAATTTCTTTGTTATGAGAATTGATTTGTTATTTTTTCATCTAAGGTTGTCCATAAAATAATGTTGGAAAGTTCATCACTTCTGAATATATGTCTTGAAAAATAGCAAGAGGTTATTTTCCATTAGCTAGTGCGATTTATATGATTTTTCTTGTATAAAATGGATAGTTCTTTCCTCTGTAAATCCATGTATCAAAGTGTTTATTTTGATTCCCATGGGATTGGTCATGTCATTGTCACTTGTAATTGATGAAGAGTTAAAAATTTAGATGTCTAATTCTAGAGGATAAAGTTGATCAACCCATTTTTTGTTCAATTTAACATTTTGTAATTTGTATAGCTTTGTCTTACACAACTCCATTGGAACATTCATAATTGTATTTGGTCAAACTCTTTCTTTTTGGTATGCATTTGTGTATTGCAAGCGTCTATTTAGTGTGATAGCAACTGTACATGTTTCATTGGATGGTCATGGCAACACTATTTGTATAATGTTCATATCCATTGGCACATTGATAATGGTTGTACTTAGTCCAATTTGAGATCTCTTGTGTCCTACTTGCCAAATTTGTGCAAATGCAATTCGAAGCAACACTAGCCTTTCTTCAAGTTCTGACAGACTAACTATGCATTTTAATGGCTTATTTGTTCTTATTTATTCTAGACTTGCATTGCATGGTTTTTTATTTTGTGAGCAATTCTTGTTTTTGTAACAATAGCAATTGACATGTGTCATTTGCTTTTTGTATAAAGTTTGTTGTGTTTCTTTTAAAATGTAGTTGTTTGTGAATTGCACATACATGTTTAGGTGTGTCTTGAATTATTTCCATGTATGTTTCTATTGCTGTTTTTTTTTGGGTGTATTTACGCTTTTCATGAATTGTAGTTTGTTTGTACATTTGTTGTATTATTTTGTGAAGTCAGTTTTGGCCAATTCTATTAAAGTATTTTGTAGTTTGTGTGGAGTTGGCAATTTGTACATGTTTATTATTTCTGATGGATTGTTTCATTTTGTGCAAACTACCCTTTTTTGGTTTTGTAATTGGTATTATTTGCAATTGTTCAATATTAATGGCACACGTCATTATAATGTCCACTACAAATGGTCTGTAGTGGGTATGTGTGTCATTGACTTTGCAACACATGATATTGTACACTTTTGTTGGTGCATGACATTTGCAATATTTTGCACTAAACATATCATTGTTTATTGTTCAAAGTTTTATCCTTATTTGCAAACTGCAATACAGTCACTCAAAGAAAAAATTGTGTCCCTCAATTCTTCTTTGTTCGTATTGGTCTCCTACTTTGGCAATAAATGTTTCCCATGTTGTCACACCATAATGAACAATCGAGTCAATTTTGAGACTTGTGTGTGGACAATTCATTGCTACTTTGTCCTTACATAGAATTACATTGCAAAAGAGTTGGGCCATGTCTTGTCTAATATATCTGCCATCATATTCATTGTTTGTCAAAGTAGTAATACTATGAAAAAAGGCTATCACTACATTCTGATATTGATAATGCATTCTTACACAAATTAGACATTGCATTATTTGAGCAATCTTGTGGAGAACCACTTTTTGAAGTGCAAATTGTTTTTGTCTGTTTAGACGAGTGAATTATTGATTGAGATGAATTTATCTTTTTTTGTCACAAGTGGTTCAAAATGTCCTTGAAGAGGGTTCTCATCATGGAACAAGATATAATATGTAGTGCTTTGTGAGATTTCATTAAAATGTAAGTAATTTATTTTTCTTGTCAAAGACCAAATACATATTTATATATCTAGCCATTCGATACAAAATATGTTCTCCTATAGGCCACATTCCTTATTGTTTGGTCTTGGAACTCCAGACAATCTCATACGTCGTAGATACGTATTAACATCACTAACTCTTTGCAATTCATATAATGTGTTAGGATCTAGCTCATATCTATGTGAAAATAAACCATTTGAATCATTTGTTACTAGACAATGAATGAAATGGTTGATGGTCCCATTGCATAGTTCTAGAGAAGTGTAGTGCATATGTAGCAATAGTTGCAAAGAGTCAAAAAGAAAATCCCCTACATTGTATACAAATTGGCTTATTCTAAATAAGTTATTATTTCCCAATATCATGTTAATTGTCCCTTCTTCATTTCCATGCACTGATTCATAGTTGTATGCACCTATCATAGTATTAAATGGTTTTGTTGGCTGAATTTTTCTTTTCATTTTGTTGACACAAAATGAAGAATGCAACAATACAATAATTCAAGTTTTGTGGTATTGTACTTGTAAAATTTTCTATAAATTAATTGAATAATTAAAATAATAAAGTTTGAGTCAAGCAAATAATTATTAATCTACTTGAACCAAAATGACATGTACTGACATCATTGAGCTTGAAGTAGATGTAGTATGATATATCCTAGGTACACAAATTGGCATACAAGATAATAGAAGTCAACTGTCTAATATTATCTCAATACTAGTTATTCATTACGAAATGAAAGAAAGTAAACCAAGATCTTTGTTAACAATTCATTTGCCTCTATTTCTATAACTTTTTAACTTAGACTATATTATCTGTGATTTCGGGAAATTGTTACAATGAATGGTAATCAATTTATACATGGAATTCTTACTATAGGCCCCGTTTGTTTGGGGAATTGGAATTTGACTCAAAACCTTATTATCACAAAATCAGGTTTTGAAATCCCGGTTTTGCATCTTGGGGAATTGGAATTTGAGTCAAAACCTTATTATCGCAAAACCAGGATATGATTTCTAATTCCACCTATTCAGTGGGAAGATGATGCCACTCATTTTGGTGTCTAAACCCGATTTTGCTTGACGAATCCGGAATTGCAATTTAGAGAAACAAACATCGGATTTGCAAAAACGGGAAGTGTCACTCCCAATTCCGCGAAACAAACGGGGCCATATCGACATATGTTGTGTAAAAAGTTCAAACATTTGTAATGAACTTATGAAAACTAAACTTCGTAAAAAGGTGAATATATTTGGTTGTTGGAATTGACCTGGAATTGGAAAAACAGGAATTGGTTTCCCTTCTCAAAATTGAATTCTCAATTCCAATTCCATGCCTCAACTCTAATTCCAGGTTCTGAGGTGGAATGACATAATGCTCATTTTGGATCAAAATTTGAATTGGCCATACCAATTCCAATTCTCATTTTCCAATTCCAGATCAATTCCAACAACCAAAAGGAACTCAAATTGCAATAGAGACTAATTGACGGTTTTATAATAGAGAAAAGATGTTACGTACCTGAAATTGTTGCCAACACCTTCTATGAAACAAATCCCAATCGCTACACACCTGTGTTGAACGGTGGTATTTATCAATTCAAGGAGATAAAAAGAAGATAAAAGTAAGAATAAAACATAACAACAAAAATCAAAACTGAAAGAAGATCATAAGATTAAATTTTTTATTTCATGGTCTATGTGATGTGTACTCTGCATTCATACACTTATGTCGCTCAAGATGTTTTTATCCATTCCATTGAGATTGTGGTATCTGGTTCACGAGTTCCTATTCTCAAGTCTTTGGACCTGGGCAATAGTAAACTGGTTGGCAACATCCCCCAACAACTTTTTGTTAATGCCCAATTAAAAAATTGTTTATTATTGCTTTCTCTGCAAAGTTTAAGTTTGTTTGCTTGAAAGAAAGCTTTTAGGCAATTAAAAACATCGAAGCTTTACATTATCCTATCCTTTTTGAAAAGCTCATCGTCACAAAACATTATGGACTGGTGAATCTTCTATTTTTTCGTATATTGTTTCTACTTTTCCTTAAGAATTGTGGTGGCCATCTATATTCTAAAGAAAGTAAACCCAGATTTTATGCACGTCCAACAACATGAGGAGGGGCTGCGAGGGTCATGACATGCAAATGGACTAGACGTCCTCTCTCCATGGGTTGATTAAGTTGGATGTTTTGTGCAAAATCTATATGAGTTGTTAGATGGACAACTTCTTCTGGATGACATGGATAATAAGAGAAACATAACAATGAAAATCAATATAATAAGGATAAAGCAATTCAAACTTGTGAATTCTAGTTGTCCATCTTAAGTAAAATTGCATGAGGGTTGAGGGAACACAAGATTACTACTCCAATATGAAATGTCATTATCTTTTTGTTTGAATGACAAAGTGTTGAAAGAAGAAGAGTTCAAAGTCTTTCTCATACAAAAGAAATTTGATTGTTCTTGTAGGATTGGTTTCATATTTCAAGCACCAATGAAGTAGAAGTAGGTCATATTTTATTGGAACAACTAGAAGTTTAAGTACAAGCCATGAGAACTTGTAAAATCTTCTATAAGGACATCATTTTTCCTAGACAAGATTTTTAGAGTCAATTGTTTCATTCATTTTAATGTTTTATTAATTGTCCAATAAACTTCATACACATCGTATTTTTTATGTTAAATATTATCTATTATTTATACATTTACATAAATTTAGACCATATTTTTCAAAGGTGAAATTACAACCTTGAAATTTTATAAAATATGCTTTAAATATAAGAAGTATTTTTATAAAAAAAATTATTAGAATGACTTGGATTCTAAAAATACATAATCATAAGAACAAATACTAAAAATACAATATAGAGCATTGGTGAGGTGGAGAGAGAAATTTTGAGTCACTATTATCTAATGTTTAATAGAGAATATTGTGATCATTATGCCTCAAACATGCTCAAAGAAGAGATTCCATATCATGATACAATTGGGAAAAAATAAGAATGGTGTTTGTGATTCTTATATTGTGGTGTTAACTATTAAATTATTTAGTAGTATAAGGGAGAGCATCTAATAGCTAGTCACCTTAACTTCACACAACCTAAGCTCCTAAATAGTACATTGAGCTTCTTTGTATGTGGTTTAAAATCTCAAAATGATTCATTATATGCATAGGTAAAAAAGTGGACCATTTATAAGTGATTCTTGATACCTATTTATATTTTTACCAATACCTATGTACAAATGCCCTATTAACCATCTCTTATGATTACCAATAAAATTACACATTATTTAATTAAATATTAAAATTTTAATTGTTGGGTGTACAAGTGGGTGACTATTAGCACATATAAGGTCTAAGTGGGCAAGAACATAATAATTATTGGTACATGAGAGGCTACTATATCCTTTTTGTGACATTCCTATGTTAGATGGTTTTCTACCTATTCATTTTATATTTTTTTTATGTGAAATATTTATTTTAATGATTACAATTACATTTATTTTTAATGTAACTTACATTATTGTATAAACAAGAATGCTTCAAATTATATAGAAATTAAAGTTATTAACTATGGTATGTGAAGACTATTTGTAAACAAGTATTTTTTCATATTTGTGATTGCACTAAATTCTGATAAAGTTCATATTTGTAAATTATATGACTATTGGTATTTTTATTATATAACTTATAAATCCATTGAACTGCATATGTTTATCAATAATTTCTATATTTATCTTTAAATGTATGATACATATTTTACAAAATTGTATATTATACATATAGAGTCAAGAGTATCTATGGATTTTTGACAAAAATTTTACATTAAAAATCTTTCTATGAACACAAAAACCCTGACAACATAAGAAAGTCCCACAGCTATCTAGATTTATTAGGCAAAATGAAAATCTAAACTGAGAAGTGGAGTAATTCAAATACTTTTTAAGGAATATTCAATAATTCTTGGTTATTGAATTATGACTTCCTTCATCACCAATTTGAATATGCTTTGGAATTTCTCTCAGAAAATTTGTTAAAATCTATATATGAATGACTTTGAGAATGGTCAGAGTTAATGTGGTCATAAGCAAGTCAAACAGGTTCCGCTAAATAAGTGGAGCATTGTCACGGGGTACTGACCAAAGCCAGTTGGCTTAATGTCACATTGCTGCAAGAAAGTAATAAAACATTAAATATAGTATTTCATAAAAAATATACTATATTATAAATTAAAAAACTAATTTCAAAATAAAATAAAATAAATGATAGATGCATTATATATTACAAACTATGGTTCAATAGTATAGCCTACCACAAGTATAATAAATTAAAATGAATTTTTAATTTAATAAAAACATAATTCTTAAAATAAAACTTTTTTTTTTAAATTTAAAAAATAAGATAAAATATCTTAATAAAGAATATTCTTATAAAAAGAAAATAATAATAAAAATTGATTTTTTATTTTCTAAACATCCTTTATAATTAATAACATTAAAATATAATTTCTTTAATTTTTTATCATAAAAGTAAATTTAATAAAAACACAATCTTTCAAATAAAACTATTTTTTTAAACTAAAAAATAAGACAAAATTATAAAAATAAAATAATAATAAAATATAGGTTTTTTCTTTTATAAACATCCTTTTAAAATTAATAATATTAAAAAATATGTTTATTTTTATTTTTATCATATATTAATTAATTATGCATCCTTCTCATCAATTCTAGACTATTAGCTTTTAAAAAGTAGTTTATTCACTTCATATAGGAAATGATAAAATATATACTTTTGATTCAAAATATAATTATTGTAAAAAATTAAAATTTTATTAGTAAGACAAATAATATATCAAAATAATTATAAATTAAATTAATTATGATAAATCTTAATTATTATTTACAATTTCAATAAGAGACAAATAATTATAATAAATTTAATGAAAGATTAATCTTAAAAGAAGATTTAGAAAAATTAATCTTTTCTTTCTTTTTTTTTTCTTTTTTTTTTTCTCTTTTGAAACTTAAACAAACAAGATAAAATTAATACAAGGAGAAAATATTAAAACATATTCTTATAAAAAAAATTAAATAATATAAGATAGATTATTATTTTATTTTTTTTGAGAATAGTTTGTTCAGAGGGGTATCCATTCTGCCAAATTGCGGGGCATGTACATTATTATTTTTAATTAATAATAATAATTTATATATTTTAATTTTTTAACATAAAGGATTTTTCTAAAATAATATAAATGGAAGCATACAATTGAGAATAATCATCTTGGATTCTTCTCCTCTATTTTGAGCTATTGATTTCAAAAAGTAAGTCATCCATTTCACATTGAGAATGCTTTTAGTATAGTTAAAATAAATTAAATGTGTGATTGTTTAGTCTTAATTCAATAGAAGTATTATTATATAGTTATCAAGTTTTCATTTGTCATGTCATCATATTGTGGCCAAGAGATCTAGGTGCACACCTTTATAATTTGTGTTCATTAGTGTGGACCTAAATCATATGCATGTCTTTCAACTTGTGATCTATAAACCTCATCGAGCATATTCCATTTGTTTGAAACTTGCTTTCACCTCTATGTCTATATACTAATATTCTTCATGATGACTAACGTTTATAAGACCCTTTGGGGAAATGTTGAATTGTTAAGGCCAAATTATTTAAGTCACCCTTGAATAAAATGTTTCAACATAAACATGCAATATACTCCTAGGATGATGATGCAATCAAATTTTAAATGCGCTGAATGAGTTCCTCCTAGATCCTAAATAACTGATTTTGAACCAGTACAAATTTAAAATAAGATGCACTTTCAATCAACTCATAATCTTTGGTGAGCAAATGAAGCCTTTATCTAGATGAAGAAATTTAAATTTAAAGGTTATATATGTTCAAGTATGTGACTATATAGCTAATCTAGATCAATTCTATGGTTGAGTATCTAAAGCATGGTAATGGGTGGCTAAATGTGGAAAATAAAGTTAGATTTGAATCCTAATATAAGCGTTGATGAGGATAATATAGAGAAAAGTTATTTGTTAACTTTCATGCAAAAATAACATCTTGCATGTACTAATAAATAATGTATAAAAGACAACCCAGTTGTAGTGGTCCTAAACCTCAAGAAGAAAAGTCATGGGTATATAATTTCACCTTGACATTTTCCTCCCCTTTGACTTGCATGTGAGGTAGGATGCAAATCTAGAAAAGTGAAATCAAGCAATAAACATTAAAAGTAAATATATTTTCAAGTACTCAAAAAAAAAAGATATGTAAAGTACTAGATCATAAATGTGGGTCATGTGTACTCTTGTCATGAGAGTTCCACATTGAGCGCCTACAAACTTGTAATGAGTAATGTTTGTCACACATTTTAAAATTAGTATAGACATAAGCTACTAAAACTATGTTGCAAGCTGAAAGTTCAATAAAAAGTTACACTTTTGGAAAATAAATTTGACAATATTGATCATAAATTTAAGCTTGAAGCACTTGAAACTTTAATATACATTAAAATTTGAAATGATGTAAACTTGTAATTCTAACTTTAATAGATGTAAGGGATGTGCCAACAAGAAGTTTAAGCAACAATAATAAGATTAATAGGAATGGAAGGAACCATAAGAAGATTAGGATGAAATACATGAATGAAAGGAATCTAGCGTGATGAATACCTATATACCTTTAATACAACAAAAGGTTTGAATTATTTACCTCTCTCATCCAAGCTATCAAGAAATTCAATAAAATATACATTACAAGTGGAACCAAGTCATGCTTTTTTTGTTATCAAATAAACTAGAGTGGTTCAAATAGCTCTTGCATGAGATAATACGCCTGCAAAAGAGATGTATAGTGAATTGTGATGATAATGATAGACAATTGTCATTAATGGCTTGATAAATAAGGGTAGTAATTGCCACTTTCTCTATGCCTTCATTTTGAAATCACAAATAGCTTTATGATTTTTTTTGCCTCTACATTATCCTTTATATCAAAATACTTTCCATAACCACAAATAGCTACAATGACATGTCTCTTTCTACTAAAAGAATCAAAGCACCTTCCACACATTATAATTTCTCATATACTTAATACATATCTATAGTATGATTAATGAATGATCAAACAAACACTACCAGTTTACATATACAAAATGATATAGGAAAGGAATCTCTTCCCATCTACTTATTTTGCAAATCTTGATTCCACAAGAAGAGTGGGATTTCCCAAAAATCTAGGGTTGCATGCTATATTGATTATTGTTGGTTAACAAATTTGTATGGTCAAAATGAATGAATATCCTTAACTCTATTTTGCCCCATTAACAAGATAAAATATCAATCAATCATTGAATAAAACTATTAATTACTTCCCTATGAATTTTGAAGGTAGAAGTCCCTTATCATATTAAAATTTTTTTATTTTAGAAATATGAAATCGAGTATGCTTTTTGTTAGAATAACTGAGAGGGGGGGGGGGGGGGGGGGGGGGGGGGGGNNGGGTGAATCAGTGGATTCAAAAATATTCCAATAAATTAACCCAAAAAATTATTACCACAATTATAAGCCTCTAGTTATCTTCAGTCCTACAAGATGTATGCCTTGAAATAATCTTATAAAATAACTACTACTCAGAGTTCACTGTTAAACCTTATTCTTTAATCTTTACTGATTAGCAATCTATCATTTACTGAAATACAATAAATAACTTAGTGTTTACCGATCAATCCTGTTTTAGTAATGTGTAAAGAAAAACATCAAAACAATGACTCATAAACACATTTGACACATGGATTTTTTTTTGTGGAAACCCTGTTAAGGGAAAAACCACTTGGGACCGGTAACCCAAAATTTTCACTCTTCTGAAGTGAGCTCGGTGAAGAGCCAACCCTATTTAAGGTTACAAACACACTATTAAGTGCGACCTTGTTAGAGGATTTATCACTAACAGTTAATCACTTGATATTTGGCATTTCACTATGCTATCTTCATGAATTAACCTTTTGATACTCCTTGGGATGTATCTCAACATATAAAGGGTTGTTAAATCTTGCTTGGTTAAGAGACTTTATAATCCAATGGTTAAACTAAAACAATATATGATCTGTTCATATAAACAACTTAATCTTGTAGATGTTCAGATCTATTGTAAGCTCATAATACCTTTCTGGTCAATGTTTCCTTTCAATACCTTTTCTCCACTTCTTTCTGTTCGGTGATGATGTGCTTCTTTATTGCTCGGTGTCCGCAGAAATATTTAGCTCTGTTCTTTAGCTTGATTGATCAGGACTGTATGAAGTCTTTCTTCACTAGTATTCTCTTCAACACCTTCTTCTCTATTCACCCCCTAATTCATAATGAATTAGCTTGTCTCTTTATAGAAATGATTTCATCATTTCTAAGTCCTTGACTTTCTTATTCTTGGCATGATCCGCAATTCTTGGCTTTCTTGCTTTAAATCTTTACTTCAGTTTTATCCCGTAGATTTCTCTTTTTGAAAACTGGAATAAAACAAATTTAAAATTCTCGCTTATCTTTGGATTTTAAATTTTTGATGAAAATAATGTTATCAACCAGTTAAATCCATATTTATCTCTTTCTAGCTAAGTCTTTTGTCATTTATGAACTTCAGTTCTTTTTGGTGTTTAACTCTTTGTTAGCTTCAGTCTTTGACATCAATTGTCCTCGGGCATCTCTGTCTGTTGGGGTTGTCTATTCGTCAGTGTTGTTTGTCCATCAGGTAACACTATGATTCTACTTGTCAGTAATGCTTGCTCAGGTTTCTTGCTCGGTATCTCTGTGAATTTCCTCTGGGGGTTCTCTATCTGTCAGGGTGCACTATCTGTCGGTGTTTGTTGTCACTTAGTGTAAACTTATCTTTTATGCATTACTGAAAGCATAACCTTTATCTTTCTGTTTCTTTGAAGTCTTTGACACTATGTATATAACCAATCAGATTATATCAAGTTGAACATCAATGATAATACAATACATTAACTGATTTAATGTCTTGCATTAACTTTCTGCAGCTTGGTGATCATCAACTTAAAATCTTCAAACACTCAATCAGTTATAGTTCATCAATCTCTCCCTTTGGCATTGATGGCAACATGCTACATTACTACTAGTACAATATGAAATATATAATTTTTAGTTCATCAATCTACCAAATGTATTGTTCTATAACCAATACAAATGTCTGGCTCTCGGTAAGCTCTTCTATCTTAGATTTGTTTCTCGCAGAGTACTATCTTCAATCTTTCCCTTCACTAGATAGATTTAGCAACTTCTGGTTTTGTCTCTCCCTGTGTTGTAGAATCTCTTCTTTTGATGTTTTCTCTTCCTTTGACTATTCTTCCCCTTGATCATCTATTTTTCCTTTGACAACAATATAGAATACTCTCTCCCTTAAGTCATCTCTCCCTTAGGATACTTCTCTCCCTTTGGATGATCATGATAGATATTTCATATGGATATATTCTCTCCCTTTTTGGATATTCTCTCCCTTACAGGTTACATCTCTCCCTTTGAAAACAATGCCAAAGTATATCCTTCCTCCTTTTTATAATATACTCCTTTAATTTCCCTATCCATCATCAATACAATGAAACTGGTGTTCGGTGCAGATATGTACCTTTATGTGTACTGATGTATCTTTGCAATCCATCTCTATGCTTGCATCTTGACATGAATGATCTTTTGATTTTTTGGAGGCTGATGCAGCCTCCTAGTCATCTTACTGACCAATAGACAAGGGTCGAACCCCTAGTATCTTTCTCAGGTACTCAAATGTATCTTTCGACAATGGCTTTGTGAATATATCATCTAATTGTTCCTTGGATTGAACATATTCAAGTATCACCTTTTTCTCTTGCACTTGTTCCCTTAAGTAATGATACTTGGTTGCAATATGCTTAGTCTTAACATGCATGAAAAGATTCTTAGAAATGTTTATTGGACTAGTATTATCACAATAGATAATCACTGGCTCAAGAATTTTCATATTCATACCTTCCAACAATTGTTTGATCCATGCAATGTTAGAGTAGTTTGCAGCAGTAGCCACATATTCTTCTTCTATAGTAGATTGTGAGATGCATCCTTACTTCTTGCTTATCCATGTGACAAGTCTGTCACCCATGAAGAATGCTCCTCAAGTTGTGCTATTTCTGTCATCTAAGTTTCCAGCCCAATCAACATCTGTATAGACTTGAAGCTCAAATTTTCCTTCTCTTTTATATCATAAGCCATATTCCTTGGTGTTCTTTAGATATCTCAGAATTCTTTTGACAACAGTCATGAGTGATTCTTTGGGATTAGCAGAGAATCTAGCAACTATTCCAACTGCATGTGTTGTATTTGGTCTAGTATGAACACCATGTTCGAAACACTGAGAGGGGGCGGGGGGGGGGGGGGGGGGGGTGAATCAATGTTTGTCTATTTATTATATTTCAACAACTTAAACATAAATCAAACATACATCCAATGAAGCTCAATACAAGAACACATAACACATGATATGATTATGGGGAAACCTTGATCAGAGGAAAACCCTGGTGGGAATTAGTACCAACAAATATTGTACTAGTATAATGAACCTGTTAACGTTTCTTTGCCCTGTTAGAAGTAGTCTTTACAATGCAAGTACAATGACCCTATTAGGAGTCTTTACAAAATCCTATTAAAGGTATATGGCTCACTGCCAGAGCTCACTGCTCAATAGGATGAAGGCTACAACCTTCTAATAGTTGATATACACTATATCAAAAGTGAACTACTCTGATGACACTGCTGTCTGATCAGTTCTGTGTATGCGCTGATGCTCTTACTCTCTTAAAGAGCTTTATCTGATACTGACTTCATTATACTTCTCTTCTATATCTTTCTCATGCATATCTTTCGACCCTTGTTACATAACTTTACATTACATACTTATATGTTCATGCCCAAATAGACGCGACCCAAAACAAGACTTATGGTCGGCCCTAAAACATAATACACAACGCTTCCAAACTAATTTGCTAAGTGTGTTTAAAACATTACTAATTACATCATTACAAACATACTATCATAGGTGCTTGGCCTTTACATAATAAAATAATATACGCTGATCAAAACACTAGTCGGCTTTCATGCTCTGTCTTCTGGACTGCTGGTGCACTGATCTGTCTATAACTTCTCTGTACTATCATGCCATACCATGTGTGTCTGCAATTAGTATGTACATGAAACATAGAACATATATATGAACATGCATACTCTGATTCGATGTCTCGCACGTGCACTGATGTGCTAATCGCTATATAACTCTGTCTGTCCTATTTTCCATACTTAGTCATTTTATCTTCTAAGTTATCTTTGATAGAAACTTAGTATGAATTTGTTGCCATGATGAAAACACAAAATAAGTCATGCATCCTCAGGAAGTCAACTTTCCAACAATCTCCCCCTTTGTCATTTATGGCAACAAAGGAATGTGGCCAAGTTTCTCAAAATGACTTAATCACAAAAGACTGTCTATCATAGCATCTTTTAATTATATATACATATACTGCTCCCCATATATACACATTCTCTATTACTCCCCCTTTGACATTAATGACAAAGGTGTCCAAAACTTGCAAGTCTTCTGGAATACTTACTCCATGTAAACATCCGGGTACACAATTTGAAGAGATTGGATCTCTTTCTACCAGAATACCTTCATTGCATCAACTGTCTGAAGATGTGCGCATAAGGCATATGTCAGCTTCTCCATCTTTATCAAATCCATGAAGGGACCTTGATCATATGTCACAACGGTGGCATCAATCTATTTGATGTTCTCATTCAGAACTGCTAGAGAGGGCACAAGTGCATTTCTCAATTGAGTTTGTCTGACTCTTATCTTACTGATCTCCAACTTAGCCTTTTCAATCTTGTCCAACTAACCTTGATAGACATTGTTACAGATGTTCATGTCTTGTGTGGATGTCTCAACTGATTTTCTAATACTATCCACCATGATCTCTGCCTCTTCTATCTTTTTGATATGTTCAAAGGTGAACTTTACTCTGTCCATGCAGTTTTCTATAACTTTCTTACCTTTGACTGCCAATTCTTTCAATATAGATTGCCCAATCTTTAAAGATTTTAAATCTAAGGTAAAATTCTTTACCAATTCATTCAATCTCTCCTTTTTATACTCATCTTCTGCAATTCTAGTAGCAGAGTCTACTAGATCTGTAAAGTGTGCTTTGAAGCTTGTTA
>MU225224.1:1014098-1037126 GCA_018584345.1 Thuja plicata
CATCCAATGAAGCTCAATACAAGAACACATAACACATGATATGATTACGGGGAAACCTTGATCAGAGGAAAACCCCGGTGGGAATTAGTACCCACAAATATTGTACTAGTATAATGAACCTATTAAAGTTCCTTTTCCCTATTAGAAGTAGTCTTTACAAGGCAAGTACAATGACCCTATTAGGAGTCTTTACAAAACCCTATTAAAGGTATATGGCTCACTGCCAGAGCTCACTGCTCAATAGGATGAAGGGTACAACCTTCTGATAGTTGATATACACTATATCAAAAGTGAACTGCTATGATGACACTATTGTCTGATCATTTCCATGTATGCGCTAATGCTCTTACTCTCTTAAAGAGATTTATCTCATACTGACTTCATTATACTTCTCTTCTATATCTTTCTCATGCATATCTTTCGACCCTTGTAACATAAATTTACATTACATACTTATATGTTCATGCCCGAATAGACACGACCCAAAACAAGACTTATGGTCGACCCTAAAACATAATACACAATGATTTTAAACTAATTGGCTTAAGAATGTTTACAACATTAATAATTACATCATTACAAACATACTATCATAGGCGCTTGGCCTTTACATAACAAAATAATATACACTGATCAAAACACTAGTCGATTTTCATGCTCTGTCTTCTGGACTGCTGGTGCACTGATCTGTTTGTAACTTCTCTGTACTATCATGTTGTACCATGCTATCTGGAATTAGTATGTACATGAAACATAGAACATATATCTGAACATGCATACTCTGATTTGATCTCTCGCACGTGCGTTGATGTGCTGATCGTTGTATAACTTTGTCCGTCCTATTTTCCATACTTAGTCATTTTATCTTCTAAGTTATCTTTGACAAAAACTTAGTATGACTTTGTTTCCATGATGACAACACAAAATAAGTCATGCATCCTCAGGAAGTCAACTTGCCAACACACCATACATGAGTTTTCCAATCATTGGTCTATATAGGGTCTGATTTAACTCATTTGACTTATCTTCCTTTGTCAGCTTGCATCCGGTTGCAATGGGTGTTCCAACTGGCTTGGAATCTTCCATTTTGAATATCTTCAACACTTCCTTGATGTATTTGGATTGTGTGATAGATATGTCTACATCTTGTTGAAGAATCTATAGACCAAGAAAGAATTTGATCTCCCCAAACATTGACATCTCAAACTCTTTGCTCATTTCATTAGCAAAAGATTTACATAACATATCATTACTCCCAAATATGATATCATCAACAAATATTTTAGCAATAAAAATGTTTTCATCAGTATCTTCTTTTAAATACAGATTTCTATTTTCACTTGTTCTTACAAATCCAATACTTATGAGATAGGAGTGACGTCTTTCATAGTAGGCTCTAGGTGCTTGTCTCAATTCAGACAAGGCTTTGTGTAGTCTACAAACCATGTTTCTCTTGTTAGGATCAACAAACCCTTATGGTTGTTTAATGTATACCTCTTCTTCTAGTATTCCATTTAGGAATGTAGATTTGACATCCATTTGGTATACCTTGAATCCTTTGAATGCAGCATAAGAAAGAATAATTCTTACTCCTAGTATAGCAATGGGTGGAAAGGTTTCTCCATATTCAATACCTTCTTCTTGTGCATACTAATCTTTCTTTATTCCTTGTGTCTTCTCCATTCTCATTCAGCTTGTTTTTGAATATCCATTTGGTACCAATGACATTCTTGTCATCTGGTCTAGGTACTAATATCCATGTTCTATTCTTTTCAATCTATTCTATTTTCTCATTCATAGTACTGACCCATTCTTCATTTTCAAGTGCAGTATTAACAAATTTAGGCTCAAAATCACAAATTAAACATCTAGTGTTTAATGACTTACTTCTTGTTCTCATTCTATCCTTTTTGTCTCCTATGACCTGGTTTTGTAGATGGTGTCTTCTAACATACTTGGAAAGTATTGGTTCAGCTCTTTGTTCATCATTTTGATCATTATCTTGACCTTCATTCTGATCTCCATTGCTCGGAGCATTATTTTGAGCATTTTCCTAATTTTTGGTATTTGCAGCCTGATGCTGGGGTGCAATGTTCTGTTGCTCGGGAGTGATACATTGTTGCTCAGGTAGGGTGTCAGGTTCTTCATTATAGACAAACCTGTTATAGTCTTATGGTTCTTTTATGCTTTTCTCATCATTTTTCTCCGCATATTCATCTATTCTGACATTTTCACTTTCAATGATTTTATTAGAGGACTTGTTAAGACATTTATAAGCCTTGCTCTTGGTGGGATACCCTAGAAAGATACCTTCTTCACTTTTGGAGTCAAGCTTTCCATTTCTATCATCTTTCAAATTATAACATTGACTTCCAAAAATTTGGAAGTAACTTACATTGGGTGTGTATCCATACCATAGCTCATAAGGTGTGTTTTTGTTATCTTTCTTCAATTGAACTATGTTCAATGTGTAGAAAGAAGTACTAACAGCTTCCCTCTAGATTGTTTGAGTGATGCCTTTTTCTATCATCAGTTTTCTTGCACAATCAAAAATGGATTTGATTCTTCTTTTAGCAATCCCATTTTGCTGTGGTGTTCTTGGTGCAAAAACCTGTCTTTTAATTCCATGATCATTGCAAAAGTTAGTGAATTCATCAAAAAAAAATTCTCCTCCTCTATCTGATTTTAATAATTTCAATTCCTTACCACTTTTTTTTTTCTACAATAGTTTTCTACAATTTAAACATCTTGAATGCTTCTGATTTTTCTTTTAAGAACATAACTATCATCATTCTAGAATAATCATCAACAAAGAGAATGAAATATCTATCACCATACTAACTCTTTGTTCTCATGGGTCCACATAGATTAGTATGGAATAATTCTAGAATAGCATTAGATGTATGGGTTTTTCTCTTGAAACTAGACTTTGTCATTTGACCTTTTTGACAATTCTTACCCATGATATGGTCGGGCTTTGACATGCTCAGTAAGCTTCTTACTTTCCTTTTATTGCTTATTTTAATCATGTTGTCAAAATTCACATGACATAACCTTTTATGCCATAACCATATGTATTCATTTCTAGCCATTAAACAAGTGGTGTTAATATCATCAAGATAGAATAGGTTACCTTTTGTCAGTTCACCAGTTCCGATCAACCTTCCTGATTCATTAAAGATATTTGCCTTTTTGTTCTCAAATGCAACTTGGTGACCTGTGTTCTTCAGCTGTGAAACACTTAATAAATTATAGTTAAATCCTTTTACCCAGTATGCATTTTCACATCTGATCAGATTATTCAACATTATAGTTCCTTTACCTTCAACTGGACAAGGTGAGTCATTACCCATTCTTACTAACCCACCATTATAATACTCAAAAGTTTCAAATTTTTCCTTATCTCCAGTCATGCGGTGAGTGCAACCACTATCTATAAACTAGACATCATTCTTACTAACCTTAGATATGATTACAGTCTCTACATACCTTTCTTCTTCATCTAAATCATCCTTCATGGCCACAAATACCATCTCAATATCTTCATCAGATTCAGTGTCAGTATCTCCAGCTCTGTTCTCATCCAGGTAACAAGCTTTCTTCCCTTTGTCCTTGTAGTCTCGGGTATCTCTTTTTTTAGATTTTTGGTTTCTTTGGTAATCTCTATTGTCACTTATGTCAAACTTCTTTTCATATGATCTGTCATTACTTCCGTCATCTTTTGTTTTGTTAGGACATCTAGTAGCAAAGTGTCTAATCTCTTTACAATTAAAACATACAAGTGGTAAGTTACCTTTGTATCTACCTTTTCCTCTCTGCAATCTTCTATCCATTAGTGCTTCAATCTCATCAAGTCATTGGTCATCACTATCACTTTCACTATCATTCCTCATAGTGTGTTTATGACTTGACTTACTTATTTTTAAAGATTTGAATGCAGACTCAATAGATGGCAAGACACTGTTATCAAAGTTATTAATATCAAATGAAATAAGTCTACCAACCAAACTATCTAGAGTGATATTTTTGTTTTCTACTGATCTCATTTCTTGTATAGAAGATACTCTAATAGCATAAACAAGCAGTAAGGTTCTTAGGATTTTACTTACCATTGTTTCTTCTTCAAGTGCACCTCCAACTCCTTGGATAGCATTGACTACCTCTTTGATTCTGCAGTTGTACTAAGTGATATTTTCTCCTTCTCTCATTCTTAGGTCATCAAATTTACCTCTTAGGCTTTCTACCTTAGCTCTTAATACATTAACATCTCCTCCATGTACCAACTTCAATTTGTCCCACATTTGCTTTGCAGAGGTGCATGTTTTGACATCTTCAAATTCAACATCCGAGAGTGAGGAAGCAAGTTCTATCATCATAGAATTGTGCTCATTCTTTTCTCTCAATTGATCAAGTGTGTGAGGTCCTTTAGGCAACACATATTCAGTATCCAAGTATTGAGTAACATCATTTCCAATACCTGATAGGTGGAGTCTTATCCTACTTTTCCATAATGCAAAGTTGTCCTTGTTCAACTTAGGCACATCTTGTTTGCTCATCTTGTGATATTTTTGTTAGGTCTTGAAACCTTCCTTCTAAGCACACAAGCTTTGATACCAATTGTTAGAATAATTAAGAGGGGGGGGGGGGGGGAANGGGGGGGGGGGGGTGAATCAGTGGCTTCAAAAACATTCTAATAAATTAACCCAAAAACTTATTACCACAATTATAAGCCTCTAGTTATCTTTAGTCCTACAAGATATATGCCTTGAAATAATCTTATCAAATAACTACTGCACGGAGTTCACTGTTAAACCTTATTCTTTAATCTTTACCGATTAGTAGTCTATCATTTACCAAAATATAGTAAATAAGTTAGTGTTTACCGCTCAATCCTATTTTAGTAATGTGTAAAGAAAAAAATCAAAGCAACGACTCATAAACACATTTGACACATGGATTTTTAACGTGGAAACCCTGTTAAGGGAAAAACCACTTGGGACCGGTAACCCAAATTTTCACTCTTCCAAAGTGAGATCGGTGAAGAGACAACCCTGTTAAAGGTAACAAACACACTATTAAGTGTGACCTTGTTAGAGGATTTATCACTAACAGTTAATCACTTGATATCTAGAATTTCACTATGCTATCTTCATGAATTAACCTTTTGATACTCCTTGGGATGTATCTCAATATATAAAGGATTGTTAAATCCTACTTGGTTAAGAGACTTTATGATCCAATGGTTAAACTGAAACAATATGTGATATGTTCATATAAACAACTTATTCTTGCAGATGTTTAGATCTATTGTAAGCTCGTAATACCTTTCTGATCAATTTTTCCTTTCAATACCTTTGCTCCACTTCTTTCTACTCAGTGATGATGTGCTTCTCTGTTGCTCGGTGTCTGCATAAATTTTTATCTCTTTTCTTTAATTTGATTGATCAGGACTGTATGAAGTCTTTCTTCACCAGTATTCTCTTCAGTATCTTCTTCTCTATTCACCCCCTAATTCATAATGAATTATCTTGTCTCTTTATAGAATTGATTTCACCGTTCCTAAGTCCTTGAATTTCTTGTTCTTGGCGTGATCCGCAATTCTCTCCTTTCTTGCTTTAAAGCTTTACTTTAGTTTTATCTCGTAGATTTCGCTTTTTGACAATTGGAATAAAACAACTTTAAAACTCTCGCTTATCTCTGGCTTTTAACTTGTCGATGAAAATAATGTTATCAACTAGTTAACTCCATATTTAGCTCTTTCCAGCTAAGTCTTTTGTCATTTCTAAACTTCAGTTCTTTTTGGTGTTTAACTCTTTGTTAGCTTTGGTCTTGACTTCATTTGTCCTCGGACATCTCTGTCCATCGGGGTTGTATGTCCATCGGGTAACACTATGATTCTGCTTGTCAGTAATGCTTGCTCAGGTTTCTTGCTCGGGTATCACTATGACTTTCCTCTCAGGGTTCTCTATCCGTGAGGGTGTACTGTCCATCGGTGTTTGTTGTCACTTAGTGTAAACTAATATTTTATGCATTACTGAAATCATAACCTTTATCTTTTAGTTTCTTTGAAGTCTTTGACACTATGTATATAACCAATCAGATTATATCAAGTTGACATCAATGACAATACAATACATTAACTGATTTAATGTCTTGCATTAACTTTCTACAGCTTGGTGATCATCAACTTAACATCTTCAAACATTCAATCAGTTATAGTTCATCACTTTTAATGAAAAATTAGAGAAGGCAATCATCATTTATCTAGCCCATGAAATGATAGTGGTCTAGGATTTCTTCATAGTAACTAAAAAATGAATTCAAACAATTTTCCAACACACGGGTTGTATGATCAATGAAATATTGTGAACTTCAATTAAATATTTTCACCATATGAGAAGGAATCAATTGTTTGCAACAATTACCATGCTCATATAAAAGGATGAAAATTGAAAATTAAAAGAAGCACACTAACTTACAATCTATTTCAAAGAAAAATATTCAAATTCATGGATACATAGGCTCACAAATATTCCTTTTCAATTGGCAAAAAAATTGAATTTATTTTTCAAAAAAAAGAATCTCTTACTTTGCAAAAATTGAAGATTTGTTTTACAATATCTACAATTTCATTTTTAAAGACTCCAATGTAATCGTCCAAGAGTCTTTAAAATTGCTTCTTTAAAATATAATTAAAAAGTTATAGAATGAATATAAGCATCTTTTTACATATTTCACAATATTCAAAAATCTAGCATTGAGGTTCTTGCATTTATAGACCCACGTTGACTCCATCCAGTAGTGCTTGTTGGGTGGCTAGTGCTATAACATTGATGTCTTTCAACACTTGGGTAATAGTGGGTATCTTAGTGTTGAGGAACAATAAAAATTTTAGTCCTTTACTTCCATTGAATTTTTTTCTTGCAAAAAAATTGATATTAGCCAACAAAAAAACAAGGGTGTTGTCCCTTAGAAACTACAACCCAAGGGCATAAAAACTAACACACTAAGAACAAATCAGAAGAATGATCAAAAGACTAATCCTCAACATTAAGATTGGAGGGAGGATCACTACTTGCAGGAGAATATATCTTGGGATTCTTCTTATTATTACCATTTCCCTTAGAATATGGAGCCATCAAAGCATGAATCTTGTGAAGAGCATCCATTGGAATCAACTTCGCCTTCTCCCTAGTTAGATGAACACAAAACACTTCAAAGGAATGCATCTTAACTTAGACGAGATTAAAAAATATAGTCTTTATCATCTTTGGCATGACCATATCCTATCAATTGCAACAAAATTAAATTGAATTGTGGACGAAAATCTTGAAAAGTAGTTCATCAGGAGAAATAGAAGTGATAATTGCTTCAAGTTTCAAGATCCTAAACTGATTGACCTTACCATACAACTCAACAAGATTGTCCACACCTCATTAGGTGTTTTAAACTTCATAATATGAAACAAAAAATTATCACAAACATAGAAAGTTATAAGTACTTTCACCTCATCCTTTGTGTTTCAATGAACAAACTCCTAAAATGCCTTAGTACACCCAAGTTGGTCTTCATCCAACATTTGCCAAAGATTGTTAGTGTTAAGGAGTTTGTGGCTAAAGAGCTCTAGATGGGGTAGGTAGAGAAATTGATTACTGAGTATACAACCCAAACTACAAAGGATATGGTGGAATCGAAGAAGGATTATGATGAGAAAGTTGGATGACTGCAAGCCAAAGTGAATAAAATGGACAATATGCAGTATAAAATTATGGAGCAAAGCCATAAGGTGATTAAATCCTCAAAAAATCAAATGATAATTTTGATTGTTAATCTGGAAGAGTTGCAACAGGATAATACCATTATGGAGTTGGATTCAAAGAAGGATGTTGTCTTGGAGGTGCCTTATGGACCTAGAAAACACACTCGGGAAAACACCAAGAAAAAGATGGTGAAGCCTAACCAGAAGATTAAAGATCTAAAGAAGAAATTTGCTAAAATGAATCAGTCGGAACTGGAGGTGGTCAAGATCCTGAAGAATATTTCTTAGCTTTGTTCTTTTTTGTTTGTCCTTTATTTTTTTCTGCCTTTTTTCTAGTGTGGGTTCTCTGTTGTCCTTTATGTAGCCAGCTTGTTGTTTTGTAGACCCTTGGTCTGAGTCTCTAGTGTTTGTTATTTGATGCTTTTCTCTTTTGTTGTTCTATTGTAAAAGGTTTTGGGTCCCTTCAAAACCTATTTTTACCTTAATCAAAAATATTTTCCAAAGACCCTAAGATTTCAACAATTGTGAAATCTTGAGCGTCCATGTGTGATAATTGTGTAGAGAGAGAAATTCAATCCTTGGTATCGACATGATGTACAAGTATACAAAAAAGGACCAATATGTTACTTACACCCCTCGGAATGGATAAAACCAAAATTTTCTATTCCCAACACCAAAGTCACCAAATGACACTAGTTAGAAGCAATGAAAGAAATGCACAACTTCAAGCTAATAAAGAAATAAAAAGATGGAAAAATATTTAGAAAATTGTCAAAGAAATTTTTTGGAGACATTTGGTTTATCAAAAACTACTTCCATTTGGAAAAGGTATTCAAAAAAAAAAAGACCTATAATAGGTACTTTTGAGTGCCAAGCCCTACCATATGACCACAAAAGCTAACAAGGGGAAACAAATGTGGGGAGCTTAGGGTTGAGAATATCTTCATATATGAGAGCATGACATGATACCCTTTCCACATAAACTCTCCAAGGACAACCACATTGTAATGCAAGGTTAGCAACATTGGAGGAAGTTGTGAGGAAGCACAATATTTGTTGAGATGTTGCTGGCATTGTTGTCATTGATGTCAAAATTGGTGTACCAGTTGATTGTGCATGTAGTATTGAATAAAATTATTTATTTTATTAATACAGGATCATCTTGGGTCCTTGGCAATCCTACTGAACCAAAAATATGTTTTCTTTTGTTCTTTAGCTTGTTTGGAGGCTACTTGGTGAAGTGCTTAGTTACCCTGTTGCTCGAGTATCCTTTCTGTCTTGCTTTACCAATGGGTCTCAGGGTGTGTTTTTTTCTATTCCTTGGTTATACTTTCACTGAGTTGGTTTTCTATTGCTCGGTTATGTTCTTACCAAGTCATTCCTGTTGTTTCTCGGTGATGCTCTTCCTGAGTTGTTTATCCTAATCTGGCCAACTTCTACATTTAATTTTTGTGGCCTATTTAATGTGGGGTCTCTCATTGGGCTCTGTGTGGACCTAAATCTGGGTCTCACTTAGGGATGTGTGTGTGGACCTCTTTGGTGGAATCTTATATTTTTTTTTTTATCTGTTCTTAGTTTCTTAGAGGATGGTAGAATTGGATAGAAGATTAATTGTTGATTCCATTGAAAGGAAGGTTTGTGACCTCGCATGTATGAGGATCATTTCTGTAATTCATTGAATGTATATGGCCAAAACTGGGAAGGCCTTATAGCCCGACATGTAATGATTTTGATCAATTAATGAAAGCATCTATTGTTCCTTCTCTCACTCTGTGTGTTGTTGCTTCCACACTATATCTGCAAGCTAGTTTGGTATTTAGGATTGCTCTTGGCCCCTCTTACTGTCCTTTCCTTGCATTAGGTGGTATCAAAGTGAAGGTGAGATCTAAGTTCTTTCTTGTAAACCCTAACCCTAGTTATTGATATTGTTGTGGGGTAGTAGATTGAGATCTGACCTATAATTGCAGAGGGATTCAAGATGGTTCGTGGGAGAGGAAATGCAAATCCAGGTCTAGCTGATATGCTTAGACAGACCGTTGCAATATTGGAAGCTGTTGAAATAGCCTAGTGCAAAGGAAGACATCTTGAAGATGTTATTTATGATTAATTGGAGGAAATGCAAGGAGAAGTTGCACTTGCACCTATTATGGATCAGGAAGAAGAGAGATTCCTGCGAGCATTGACAAGTTTGAAATCCACACCTTAGTTTAATCCTCCTGAGTATAGTGGAAAATTGGATTCTGATGAATTGATTGACTGGATAACTAAGATGGAAAAGTAATTTGAGTATGAGAATTTATTAGAGGACAATAAAGTTAAGATTGAAAGAACAAAGCTAAAAGGTCATGCATCCTTATGGTGGGAACATCTACAATTGGATCGAAAGAAGAAAGGTAAAGAAAAAATCAAGGTATGGGATAAGATGGTAAACAAATTGAAAGGAAATTTTCTACCTTGTGATTACCAGATTAACCTGATTAGGAGAATGCAAAGTTTGAAGCAGAAAGATAGATCGATAAAATACTATACTGAAGAGTTCTACAGATTAGACATCAGATCTGGACATGTTGAAGATGATGTAGAAAGAGTAGCAAGATATCTAAATAGATTGAGAAGTTCTATACAAGATGAAATCATCTTGGTCAAGATGGAAGGCATTAAGGAGGTATATCATTTTGCCCTAAGAGCTGAGGAGAAATTAAAAAAGAGATATGAGCAAAGGAAAAGAGGAAGAGGTGGTAGGTTCCCTATAGGAAGAGGTAGATCTTATGGTGAATATAATAGATCTAAACCAGGAAAGTCAATTTTAGACACATCTCAAGAAAAAGGAAAGACTGAATGGAAAGGTGGAAGTTCATACCGAGGAAGAGGCAATTACTCCCGAGGTGGTTATAGCAAAAGAGGGCTCCAAGTAACTTGTTACAATTGTGGTGAGGAAGGAAACAAATCCTTTGAGTGTACACATGCAAGAAAGAAAGTTGGTAGTAGTGGAAATGATTTGACGCAAGAGGAGTCACCAAATAAAGCTAAGAAGGAAGGAAGTCTCATGATCCGAAGGATACTGTGGAGTGAGAAAGATAAACAAGATCCTGTCAGGAAAAGTTTGTTCAAGCCCATATGTAGAGTTGCAGACAAAGCTTGGAAGGTAATTGTTGATAGTGGAAGCTCGGAGAATCTATCATCTAAGGAAATGGTCACAAAGTTGCATTTGGAAAGGATGAATCTCTCAATCCCTATCAGATATCATTGATCAAGGATGAGCACACATTAATGGTGAGTGAACAATGTTTTGTGAATCTAAAAATTGTAAAGTATTATGATAAGGTGTTGTGTGATATTATGCCTATGGATTGTTGTCACATTTTGTTGGGCAGACCTTGGTAGTATGATAGACATGCTATACATGATGGAAGATTGAATATATATTATATTTGGATTGATGGTAAGAAACAAGTTTTGTTACCTTTGGTTGAAGAATCTGTTGGTGAGATTTCTACAACTGTGAAAGTTTGTCCGATGGAAGGTAGATAGTTTGTTAAGGATTTGAAAATAAATGATATTTGTTATGCTTTGATTCCTAACAAATCGAGTAAAAATACCGAAGTTGAAATTCCAACAAAAGTTGAGAAGTTACTCACTGAGTACGAAGAGTTCATTACAGATAATGTACCTGATGGTTTACCACCAATGAGAGATATCAGTCATTGTATGGATTTGATTCTTGGAGCTAGTTTATCGAACAAAGAACCACATCGGTTAACACCAACTGAGAATGAAGAGCTTAACCAACAAGTTCATGAATTGTTGAACAAGGGTTTGATCAGAGAAATTTTGAGTCCATGTGTAGTACCACCTATGTTGGCACCTAAGAAGAATGGAGAATGGAAAATGTGCATTGATTCAAGAGTAATCAATAAGATCACGGTGAAGTATAGAGAATGGATGATATAATGGATTGTTTGAGTGGAGAAAAATATGTTACCAAAATTGATTTGAAGAGTGGATGTAATCAGATCAGAATCAAAGAAGGTGATGAATGAAGGACTGTTTTCAAGACAAAGGAAGATTTGTATGAATGTTGGTTATGCCCTTTGGTTTAACTAATGCACCGAGTACATTTATGAGGTTAATGAATGAAGTTTTGAAGAAATTATTGAATAAATGTGTGATTGTATACTTGGATGATATTATGATACTCAGTAAGACTAGAGAAGAAATTTGATGCATATAAGACAAGTATTACAGAGATTCAAAGAGGAAAAGTTGGTAGTAAATCTGAAAAAGTGTTCCTTCATGAAAGAAGAGCTTGTGTATTTAGGTCTTGTGATTTTAGCTGATGGCCTAAAGATGGATCCTAAGAAGGTTGAAGCTATACGTAGTTGGCCTACACCTGAGAATGTCAGTGAGGTAAGATCATTCCATGTATTGGCAAGTTTTTACAGGAAGTTTATCAGAAATTTTAGTTCTATTTGTAATGCTATGACTGAGACAATGAGAGGAGACAAAAGAGAAATCAAATGGACACATGGAGCCAATAAGAGTTTTGAGACTTTGAAACTAAAGGTTGTTGAATTACATGTGTTAGCCTTACCTAATTTCAATAAGGTATTTCAAGTTTAATGTGATGCAAGTGGAAGTGCAATTGGAGCTGTGTTAACTCAAGAAGGTAAACCTGTTGATTTCTTTATTGAAAATTTGAATGGTGCTAAAAGGAAATATTCTGTTTATGATCAATAATTCTATGCTATTGTTGAAGCTATGAAGAAATGAAGACATTACTTGATGCCAAATGAATTTGTGTTGTATAGTTATCATAAGGCTTTACAATATTTGGGTAGTCAGAATAAGTTGAATCAGAGACATATGAAATGGGTAGAGTATTTGTAGAGTTTCACATTTGTGATAAATCATAAGAATGGAGTTTCTAATAGAGTTGATGATGTATTGAGTAGAAGAAGCTCTTTGTTGACTGTAATGAGAATTGAAGTTCTTGGTTTTGATGACACGAAGCATTTGTATGAAAGAGATCCTAATTTTTCTGAGTAGTGGAGAGTGTGCAAAGCACCTAATTCAAATCAATCAAGTGAGTATGAATATTATTTCATTCATAAAGATATGTTGTTCAAAGATATTCAGTTGTGCATACCAAGAGGATCAATGAGAACTAATTTGATTAAGGAGAAATGTAGTAGTGGTTTGGATGGACATTTCGGTATTGATAAAACATTGAGTTTGCTTAAGAAAAGGTATTTTTGGCCTCAGTTGTATAAGGATGTTGAGAAATTTATGAAAAGTTGTGGAGTTTGTCAAGTTGCAAAAGGAGTTAGTCAGAATACTGGTTTGTATACATCGATTACTGTTCCTGAGAAACCTTGGAGTGATATCGACATGGATTTTTTTCTTGGCTTACCGAAGACAACAAGAGGTAATGATTCCATATTTGTTGTTGTGGATAGATTTTATAAGATGACACATTTCATACCTTGTAGGAAAACATCAGATGTAGTACATACATCAGATCTTTTCTTTAAGGAGATTGTCAGATTGCATGGATTACCGAGTAGTATCATCTCAGACCGAGATAGTAATTTTGTTAGCTTTTTTTGGAAAAGACTTTGGAAGAAGTTGGATACTGAGTTGAAGTATAGTTCTACATTTCATCCATAGACTTATGGAAAAATAGAGGTTGTAAACCAAAGTTTGGGTAACTTATTTAGATGCCTAGTTGGAGACACACCAAGTAATTGGGATTTGATGTTGGCACAAGAAGAGTTTGCATACAACAGATCAGTGAATATAAGTATTGGAAACACACCTTTTGAGATTGTTAATGGAACACAACTAAGAGGTATATTAGACTTGAGAGACATTGTTTGAGAAAAGAAAAAAAGTGTTGAAACAGAGGAATTTGTTGAATTTATGAAAACATTGCATGAAGATGTAAAATAGAAGCTGGAGAAAAGTAATCAGAAATACAAAGATAGTGCAGAGAGATCAAGAAGACATAAAATTTTTGAATTTGGTGATGCAGTAATGGTTCTTTTGAAGAAAGGTAGATTTCCTGTTGGAACATATGGAAAATTGAAGATTAAGAAATTTGGTCCTTTCAAAATACTGAGAATATTTGACAGTGGAATTGCTTATGAAGTTTAATTACCTGATGACATGGATATATAACTTATATTCAAAATTTAAGACTTGTATGAATATCATGAACCTGATGAAGATGTGGTAGTACCGAGTGATTATCCTAAGAAACAGATAGAGGAAGTTGAATAGATTTTGAAACAAAGAGTTAACAGAATTACAAGAGGAAAGGAATACATGGAGTATCTGACAAAATGGAAGAACAGACTGATTGAGGACTCATCTTGAATTTCTCAATCTAAGTTGGATTCATTTCAGGTTGGACCCAATACATGATTCGGGGAATCATTTCTTGTAACCCCAGGTGTTTGATGTAGGAGTATCTTGGGTCCTAGGAAATCCTTCTCAACCAAAAATATGTTTGCTTTTGTTTTTTAGCTTGTTTGGAGGCTGCTCGGTGAAGTGCTCAGTTACCCTGTTGCTCTGGTATCCTTTCTGTCTTTCTTTACCGATGGGTCTCGGGGTGTGTTGTTTTCTGTTGCTCAATTATGTTCTTACTGAGTTGTTCTTGTTGCTCAGGTATCATCTTACCAAGAAATTGTTTTTGCTTGGTGATGCTCTTCCCGAGTTATTTATCTTGATCTAGCCGACTTCTACATTTTATTTTTATGGCGTAATTAATGTGGGGTCTCTCATTGGGATCTATGCAGACCTAAATATGGGTCTCACTTAGGGATTTGTGTGCCGACCTCTTTGGTGGACTCTGTATATATTTGTTTCTCTATTCTTAGTTTAGGATCAGTTCTTAGAGGATGGTAGAATGGATAGAAGATTAATTGTTGATTCAATTGAAAGGCAGGTTTGTGACCTCGCATGTATGAGGATCATTTTTGTAATCCATTGAATGTATATGGATGGAACAGGGAAGGTCTTACAACCTGGCATGTAATGAGTTTGATAAACTAATGAAATATATATGGTGTTCCTTCTCTCACTCTGTGTGTTGTTTCTTCTGCATTGTATCTGCAAGCTGGTTTGGTATTTGGGATTGATCTTGACCCCTCTTACTATCCTTGCCTTGCGGCACTTATGCATTTTTGTATAACATTAGATGTTGTAGTTGGTTTGATATTAATGATATATCTTTCTGGTACATAAACCGTATCTAGTGGATGAAATTTAGATGGATGTTGTGTTCATAGGTTCTTCTAGGTATCCTTGGTATCTGATCATGCATGCAGTATATCAGGAGTTTTGGTATAACAGTTTGAATCATTTATTTGGATTGCTACTTTTCAGTGTTATTCTTCGGTTGGTGTTTCATTTTTTTATGATCAAGAAATGGTCTTGGTTGCAAAATTTCCATCAGTCCCAGTACATATTTATCTTTCAGTAAAACCTAGATTTGGGTCCCTTGGTGTGTTGTGCATTTATCATATGTGTGACCTAAACTTTAGGTACTGTGCTAGCATATTGATCCTCATTGCATATTACAATTTATTTTATTATCATGATGACATGTTTTCCTAGGCCAACATATGTTTATCAGATATGCATATATATTGAGAAAATATTTTGGATTCGAGTATGAGTATGATGATGATGGTGCAAATACTGAAAATAATATGATGCGAGTATGACTATATGGTGAAGTATGCAAACTGTATAAAAGGGGTGAAAGGATAATATTGATAACAGAGAAAAGGTGGTGTCAGGAAGGTTTTGCAATTGTGTATAGAAAACTGGCAAGATATTTTGATTCAAATCTACTGCTGACTATGACAGTGTTACTCACCAAAACTGAATTCATGCATGTGCAGATGTAATTTCATCAGTTCAATTTTTTTTTTGTAAGATCAAATTTTGTATTAGCTATGATAACTATTTTGTGTTCAGGGCAGTGAGCCCTATCAATAGTGAGCCTACTGACAGTAAGCCTTACCTATAGTGAGCATTGTAAAAATCACCTTAACTGGTGTCACCTTAACCAATGTTCTTATTCATGATAATTAACTTCTCCATGGTTTTTTCCATCTTGATTTTCTACATAAATTTGGTTTTCATTGTGTATGGTGTTTCTTTTGTGCTTTCATGTTTATCAGTGTTTAGATTATCACTTTGACTCAACATGGTTACCGATACAATTAAATTTTAAAAATATCTTGGTATAACTGATTCAACCCCCCTCTCAATTATCTAAGGTTGTTCAACAATTGGTATCAGAGCTTGGTCCCTTGAAGAAAGAAATTATTCACTTGAGGGAGATCTTGGTTGGTTGAACAGATGGCTAGAGAATACTACTCTAATGAAGAAGTTAAGATAATGTTGGATGACATCAAATGCACAGAATCTGAGAATGAAGAACTGAAAAAAAATCTTAAAGAAGAAAAATCTTGTATCTCCAAGATGAGGGATTAGACACAAAAATTTAACTCAAGACACAAAGAAGTTATTCAAGAACTGAAGGAATGAAAGGAGAATAATGAAAATCTGAAATCATAGTTGGAGGAATGCAAAAAGACCAAAGAGAGTATCAAAGATATCATCAAACATAAGGTAGAAGAGAGTGAAAGGCTGGATCAAGAACAAAATAAGCTAAAAGCAGAAGCAAAGGTATGCGAGAGAAACACTATTCTAGAACAACCCTTGTCCATGAAGAGAAGCCACAAAGAAAAAGGTCTCGGATTCACCGATGAAAACTTAAATCAAAACATCAAAGGTGAAGTCAAAGTAGTTGATGTTGAAGATAAATCAGAAGTTTCAAGTAAGGTTCAAAATAATGGTGCATAAAAAAAAAAGCCTCTGGTAAGACAACCTAACTCTCAAATGTATTTATCATCTAATGGTCACTATTATATATGAAATAATTTTGGACATAAGGCTGTGGAATGTAAGAGTAGAAAATATTAGGAAATTCAATGTTTTAATTGTCACAAGTTTGGTCATAAGGCAAATCAATGCAAAAGTCAAGTATCTAATTCAGTCAAGATGAATATGATGAACAATATCTTTCATCATAATTTATATGTATGTCATAACTATGGTCACAAGGATAATTAGTACAAACCAATCGAAGAGGAATGTAAATTGTTTAAGTGTGATCAACCCGGTCATTATGCTAACACTTGCAGATTTGTTACTGCTTTGAGGAAGTTTGAAATTGATAAGAAAGATCTTGCAGTTTTAGGAGAATCTCATAATACTATAATGGTATGGAAGAAGAAAGAATCAAGTGAAGGACGTCCACCTATGGCACAGGATTTTGGTGCTAGCTCTTCTAGTAACTAATCCATCTACCTTGGCTTATGGGGAGTAACTACAAAGAATTGTCTATTGGTTCTCCCTCTCCAAAATAAAGAATGAGGTGTTTTCAAAGTAATTAAGTTTGATTAGATAGGTAGAAATTTGAAGTACATTTGTTGGTGTCATTTGTGCACTTTTCAGTGGGAAATAATCACAAGCATTTAAGGATATAATTGGCAGAATCTTTCAAATCATTTCACAAATTCAGCGAAAAAGAAGAAAATAGAAAATTGTAGAGCTACAATATTGAGAATGCATAAATCAAAATACTAAGATGGAGTCTAGTTTGGTTATTTGTGAATCTAGTGACGATATTCCAGAAGTATTGATAGGAGTTGAATTAGAGGAATTTGATCACAGAAAGATAAGAAAAATGGAAACAAAGTAGGAGGAAGATGAATTGCAGCATGTTCGTTCTTTGTGCTTGGACATTTGGGGAGAATTTCCCTAGTTTGAAGAAAAGGAGTTGATTGTTTTCTTGCTAAGTTAGTTCAAGGACAGAAACCTAATTTTGGACAAACCCTATGTGATTATGAAGGAGGTAATTGAGGCGATCATAGGTCTATGCAATGTTGGGGATATTCTAGGGAAAAGGAAAGTGAAGTATGATGAAGTTGAGAAGCTTACTGGCATTGACAAAGATCAATGTGCTCTATTAATCAATACCCTTGTCGACCTGGTTGTGAGGTATGTTTCTTATGACATTACTTATAAACTATTTTTTTGGAATCATGAAGGTGCTACACCTATCGTAGATGTGTACTTGATGCACAACATACTTAGGGAATACATGTAATTTGATTTGTGTGGATTACTGTTAGAAAAATTTCTTGAAAATACCAGAATGTCAGTTAATGAAGGTTATGCATTTCGGTTCGGATCTCTTGTTATGTTCTTGGTATTTTACTTTTTGATATCATTGCTTGGTAGAAAAAACATGGATTGGTTACCCAACATCCCCATTGGAAAATAGATCTACAGGCACTTGGAAAGTTTGAAGGATAGTATGGACATATGTAAAAATTATTTTCTAACTTTATAGGTAAATTTGTTCTCTGGTAAAGCTATGTTTGGGGCTTTACCCATTGGCTATATTGAGAAGGTTTCCTCCTTTGGTAAAAGATAATTGGAAATTATGCTCGGTGGCTCCCCTTCAGAACCTAAGAAAAGGAAAACTAGTATAAAATGAAAGGAAATCATCACTTTATCAGAAGAAGAAGAGGAAGAAGAAGAAGAAGAAGAAGAAGATGATGAAAGAGAGAAAGAGAAGGAAGAAAAAGAGGATGTGTCCCCATCTAAATTAGACTCTATTGATTTATATGTTATTTAGATAATGTTGGAAGAAGGATAATTGGACATAATCGATGATATGTAGTGTTCTTTTTCTTCTGGTAGCCAGACTAAAATTCAAGATGCATTGTTGGATCATTTACTAAATAAGGGAATTATTGATGCAGGATCATCTTGGGTTCTTGGAAATCCTATATCAACCAAAAATATGTTTGTTTTGGTTCGGTAGCTTGTTGGAGACTACTCGGTAAAGTGCTTGGTAACTGATTGGCTTAGTCGGTTGAAGGTTTGTTGTTTCACCACTCAGGCTTGGTTACTTATCTTGGTTGGCTTCCCCGATGGGGTCTCAGTGGTTGTTCTTGATTGCTCAGTGGTTTTCACCGACTAGTCTCTATGCTCGGTAGTCTTTCCAACGAAGTTAGTTTTTGGACGTCGGATCTTCTGGCCAACGTGTGCATTTAATTTCCATAGCATAATTAATGTTGGGGTCTCTCATTAGGATGTGTGTGGACCTAAATCTAGGTCTTTGTTGTTTCCTATGTTGGATCTTTAGGATATGAGTTCTGACCTCTTTGGTGGACTCTTGTATATATTTAGTTTTCTATTCTTAGATTTGGGTGGTAATTTTGGTAGCGAATTCTGATAACAAATTTGGAACGCAGGTCTGTGACCTCTCATGTATGAAGATTATCTATAATGATCTGAATGTATATGGAAAAAACCTAGAAGGCCTTATAGCCCAGCATGTATGATGTTTGAGGAAATAATAATAAGATTATTTTGCTTTGTTTCTCTCACTTTATGTGTTGTTGCTTCCGAGTCATATCTGCAAGTTGGTTTGGATAGCTAGGAGTGCCTTTTGGCCCTGGTTATCCAAGCCCTCCTTGCCTCAATTATTATTTCTATTGTTTCTAACACATTACCAATTTATTTTTTGAGAAGAGGTTGTTACAACATTGTTCTGAAGGTTGGAAGTTTAGGGATGAAATTTGAAGAAAATGTACTAATGCTGAATAAGATTGTCAAAATGTATTCATGAGACAAAAGGAAGTTTGAAAGAGATATATGATACATATCAATATTGCCTCTGGTGGCTTGCAACTATTGATAACTTAAGAAGAAGAATTGAAAGTATTCAAATAGAATTGAATAACATTGGCAAGAATTATAATTTCTTCAAGGATAAAGATGCAAATGAGAGGATTAGAGTGGGTGAATTATAGGATCAACTACTATATGTGCAAAGGCAGAGGGAGGATTTGGTGAAGATTTTCTAGCTTGTGAAGGATTTTTTGAGGTCCGATTAGAACATTTTTCTGGAATTCTCTCTGATGCAAAAGAATATGAATGTTTAAATTGGTCTCATGACTAGTCATCTTCTTTTGATTCATTGATTTTACATGACAGTTTGTATGTAAGGATGGGATGTATTCTATAGCGGATTGGAAGCAGAGACTTCTAATTATCAAGGAAATGTACAAGGAATTTTTTCTTGTAAAATATTCTATTTTGATCTGATTTGTTGAGATGACTCTTTGCCATTATTGGAAAAAAGGGGGAGAAAATGGAGAAAAAATGAACTTCAATACTAAAGATACCTAACTCAGGGTGAGTTTTTTGTATTTGGGATTTTCCTATTTTTGTTGCTTTTCCATCAATGCCAAAGGGTGACATTGTTGAGATGTTGTTGTTGGCATTGTTGTCATTGATGCCAAAATTGGTGTACCAGTTGATTGTGCCTTTGATATTGAACATAATTGATTTGTCTTATGCAATTTTGTATAATATTGGATGTTGTAGTTTATCTAGTGTTAATGATATATCTTTCTCGTACATAGACTATATCTAGTGGATGAATTTTGGATGGTTTTTGTGTTCAGAGGTTCTTCTAGGTATCCTTGGTATCCAATTATTCATGCAGTATATCATGTTTTTGGTATAACAGTTGGAATCAATTTTTTTTGGGCCATTTCTTCTTAGTGTTATCCTTTGGTTGGTATTGAATCTTGTTATGATAAAGATATGATATTGGTTGTGGCATTCCCATCAGTCTTAATACATATTTATCTTTTAGTAAAACCTATCATTGGGTCCCTTGGTAGTGTGTTGTGTGTTTCCCAATGCTCATATGTGTGACCTAACCTTTAGGTTTGGTGCTAGCATATTGATACTCATTTCATATCACAAGATACTTTATTATCAAGCTGACATGTTTTGCTAGGCCGACATAGTTTATCAGCTATGCATATATATTGAGAACATCTTTTGGATCCAAGTATGATGATGATGATGATGATGATGATGATGATGATGATTATGATAATGATGATGGTGTGAATACTAAAGGTAATATGATGTGAGTATGACTATATAATGAAGTATTTGAACTGAATAACAAGGGTGAAAGGATAATATTGATAACAGAGAAAAGGTGGTGTTGGAAGGTTTTTTAAAAGTGTATAGAAAACTCGCAGGAGATTTTGGTTTAGATCTACTATTGACTATCAAAATGCTACTCACTATAACTTAATTCATGCTTATAAAAATGTAATTTCATTGGTTCAAGTTTTGTCTGTAAGATCAATTTTTGTATTAGTTGAGATAGCTATTTTGTATTCAGGCTAGTGATCTTTACCTGCAGTGAACATTATAAAAATCACCTTAATTGGTGTCACCTTAACCGATGTTCTTATTCATGAAAATTATCTTCTTTGTGGTTTTTATCATCTCGGGTTTCCACATAAATTTGGTGTTCATTGTGCATGGTGTTTCTTTTGTTCTTTCATGTTTATCGATGTTTAGATTATCAGTTTGAGTTAACATTGTTACCGGTATAGTTAAAGTTTAAAAATATCTTGGAATAACTGATTCATCCCTCCCTCTCAGTTATTTGAGGTTGTTCAAAAATATTTTCATGCCTAAGTCTTCTCTCTTAGGAAAATGGAAAGCTCTTTTAGCTAGGGATTTTTCCTTTACCAATGATAGTTGGATTCTTGATTTAGGTGCTCTGTGTCACATGACTCATGTTGTGGATCTTCTTAATTCTATTTTTGATAGTAGTAATTATCAAATTATTATTGGGAACTCTTCACATATTCCATTTATAGGGAGAGGATAGTTCAAATTCAAGATGGTTGTATTGATGATGTTCTCCTTGTTCATTACATTTTATAAAAGTCCCTTTTAATTTATTAGATTCATCATCATCATGATGGAAGACTTTTTGAATTCTCTCTTAATGATGTGACCTTCAAGAGTTATAGGATCCTAAGAAGGTTTTTACTATAGGCACACTTGATCATGTGGCCTATTTGTAGAGGTTTCATTGATTTTAGTCTTTATCATAATAATCCTTTATTTCTCATGTAGGTTTGGTGATCAAGATTTCACATGAGCATTTTGGACACTTGAATTATAGATATCTTTAGAAGGTGAGCACAAAAAATTTAGTAACTGGTCTACCTCATACCTCTTTTTTAGGGGGAGTTTTACAAGATTGTGAACTTGGAAAATATAATAGGGGTCCCTTTTCTAAGGGTATGTCAACACATGCTTCAACACCCCTTGGTACGTAGTCACTAGTGATCGTATGTAATTTCTAACTTTGTCATTTTCAAGGCTAACTATGTGCTCACTTTTATTGTTGACTTATTTCAGTGCACATGGGTATACTTTTTGAAGTACAAGGATTGTATTATTTTATTTTCATGACCTTCCTTGCATTTGTGGAAAATTAGTAAGGTCTTTCTCTTTAGAAGATCTTCATAGACAATGAGTGGAATATGTCAATCAAACATTTCAGGACTTTGTAGTAGTTGAGGTATTCTTCATTAGCACATGATACCATACACTACTCAACATAATGGTGTGGCCAAGAAAAATAATAGGGTATTGAGAGAGATAGCCAATTTTATTCTTCAATCTAGGTCCATAGCTCCAACATTTTGGGTAGAGGATGTCGATTGTGCTAACTACATTCAGAAATATATGCCTTGCAAGGCAGTACAAAATAAGTCCCGAGGAGGCTTGGTCTCATTTCAAGCCTAAGGTATCCTTCTTTATAGTATTTGGTAGTTATGTATGTACATTCATTCCACATAGTAGGTGCAAATAAATGAACAAGAAGAGTCAACATTGAATTTTGTTTGTTATTGTGAGGATGTGAAGGGTTATCATTCATTTGATTATGTCACTAGAAAAGTTCACTTTCATCATAATGTCCATTTTGATAGGTCTTTCACTCTAATGTATTCTCCATCATGTGCCTCTTCCACACTTATTCCTATTTATTCTTTAGATCATTATTTACTTCATGTAGATGATGATGATAATAATGCTTTTGTTAATGGTTCTAATCTTGTTGATGACGTTTCTCCACCACCTCCTCTTGTACCCACTCAGCCTCTTTAGGCTTGTACTCTTCTTAAGGAGGATGGTTTTATTTAGTTTGATTTCACAACTACACACAAAACTTGTTCCCAAACTTTAGGTAATAGTCTTTTGAGTCATGTAGTTCTAGAGTGAGATAGTGCTATGGTTGAGGAGTATTCTTATTATTAGTAATAACTGAGAGGGGGGGGGGGGGGGAA
>MU225224.1:1056997-1092071 GCA_018584345.1 Thuja plicata
GACCGCCGGAAAAATTAATTTTCGCCGGAAAAGATCAAAAATCCGTCGAAAAAAAAAAAACGGCGATGACGTCAGGGTGACGTCACCGCAGGGTAGCCGGAGGAGAAGGAGGCGGCCGGTGGGTGGCGCGGCGGCTGTTGGCGGCGGCGTGGCAGCCTGCAGGTGGCACGGCGGTGGGCCGCAGGCGGCGCGAGGGCGGGGCGGCCCGCGGGCGGAGCAGCGACGCTGGGGTGTCGCCGGGGTGGCACCGGGTTGGCGCGGCAGTGGCACTCTGGCGGCGCGCTTGACTGCGCCGGAAAATAAGTGAAAAACGCACAAAAAATGAGGTTTTTTTTAAAAAAAAAATTTGTTTTGCATGTCGTACGGCCCTTGAAGGGCAGAAAATTTTTCCAGATGCTCCGGAGGCTAAATAGGTTGTATTTTATGTGATTTCAACTCTCTCGGGCCTTCTGAACGCAGTGGTGGAGTCCTTTTCTGCTCAATCTGCTCCAGAAGATCGTGCCTCCTCCAAAGTGCCAAAAAAAACTCCAGAAAACCCCAGAGAGGCTATGACTGACTTCTTCGAATCGCGGCTTCAAACATCTTCAAACCAGACAGCAGCAGGCGGCTCTGATACCATGTAGGATTTGAGAAACATGAAAATCCACAGACCCCGAATACACCTGCATGCAAGAACCTGATACAAAGTAGAAGCACAAAGACGAAAAAGCAGAACTCAGATGTTTACTCAAAAAGTGAGAGCAAAAATATCAACTGAATTAATGAACATCAAAAACAAAGTTCAACCTTAAAAAGGTGAACGAAACCCTAAAAGGGAAATACTAGGTTGCACATTATTAATTAAGAGTTAATTAATAATGCACCTAAGAGACGCTTAAGCAACTAGAGTAAAATGAAATAATACTCTAACACAAGAAGCCTGGGGCATTTATTCCCAGGAGTTCTGCCCAAAACTTTGACAGTCAATCCCACAAATCCTTATCTTTCCAAAAAAGTTCCAACAGTTGTGCCACCTATACTTGGACACAAAAAAATAGGGAAAAAGTTGTGGAAATGGGTTTCCTTGGTCAAACCCCTATATAGGAATGAAATGCCCCATTTTCTAGAATAAGGATTCAATAATAATAATAATAAATTATTGAAAAAATACATAATAAAAAATTATAACACAATTTATTATTAAATTAACTATTAAAATTATAATAATAAAATAATATATTATATTAATATAATATTATATACATTAATAAATAGATATAACAATCTTTTATATTAATATAATATTATATGCATTAATAAATAGATATAATATTATTATTTAATATAATATTATAATATATATATATATAATGAATATAATAATACATAAATAAAATATTAAATAATAAATAATTAAATATTTAATCAAATATATAAATATACCAATAAAAACACAATAATTATAATGACTAATATATTTAATCATATGTTTCATTAAAATCCCTTCGTGATATATATGTAAAAATAATCTTACAAAAGAAGATTATGCGACGTAACCTATGGATTCAGATCTACATAGAACAAGAATGAATCAAGAGGACTATTCCATTAATTAAGAAAACCACAGGAATGGGGAGCTGCAATTTGCCTTAAATGAACAGGCATGTTTGACACAACCATTCGACCATCGAATGGGTATAAAGATCAGAGATGATCCAAACAAGGAAGGGAGATCAGGGAATAGGTATTGGTTGGTCATCAAACAAATGATAATAAGACAATCAACAACATGCAATTACATTAAATTGGCGATAATATCAAGCATAATATATAGGTAGAAGACTTGATGCTAATATATAATTGACATCCAATGAACAAATGTTGATCAATACTTTGAATGTAAATGTCAATGGATTATCATCAACTAGAAGAAAAAACACAAAATGGTATGAACATAGCAAGTAATAATTTATAATGGGGCATGAATACAAATTGGTCAAGGATGTTGGCGAAGAGAAATCAGAAACAATTCAAAAACATTACTAAGGAACCACAATTATTCATAAGGAACGACTTCACTTATTCTCAGCCATGGGAAATACTCAGATCTTAAACATTGAATAACTAAGAATCATCGAATACATTTCCTTTCCTTCTTCCATCCATAGCTAATCCACAATTAGGGTACAAAGGAAAATAAGGAGATTTAGTTTGGAGGAGGAACTCTTATGTATTCATAACAAAACTATGAATTAGTTATTTATAATTAAGGTCATCACAAATATATACATATTTATTGTTGTTCAAGAGTAATTACTCCCCCCTTTCTTTAGGAACCAAAGGACTAGATAAGAGCAATACATAAGGGTAATGAATTGAGATAGTTACTCTCTCCATTAAAGGATATGGCCACACCCTAAAAACCATTTTTAAGCATAAGATTTAATAGGAAGAAAAATCTTGTGATTGAAATATAAGAATTAAGTGCCAAACCCTTAAAGTCATAACCAGGGGACATTACAAGTAATAAACCTTGAAAATTAAATAAGATTACATAAAGGAAAGTAATTATAATAAAGGTAAATATTAGATCTACCTTGTCAATACCTTCATGAACGGATATTGAGATCACACATATTCATGAAGATGCTTGAGTTTTGTTTGAATTGTGGTTGTTGACCTTGGAATGTAGAAATGAATCAAGGATGCCTTCACAAATGCCTAGATCTATGAATGTCACTCCTAGATCTTCAATGTTGTTATGTTTGATTGAACACTTTCTATGAAAGAACACATAAAAATCAACAAAGGATATATTCTTTCTTGCTTGAGAACTCCCCTACTTGGCCATCATGGGAGAGAAGCTTTCTACAATGGAGAAGATAGATTGTCTTCAAATTGCCTTGGATGCTTGGATAAATGCTAGATCTTTGATGATTTCCTTCAAATCTTGAATTCGCTAGAACATGAATGCCTTATTGATAATAGATTGTTCCTGGATTGTAAAATGAGGAGAGATAGGGTGTTTATATACCTCATCACACATTTTGGGATTCAAAATTAATCCAGGATGACCACGGGATCTAATTTCCCATCAAAACACCACAACGTGGCTTCAGTTTAAATTTGGGCCCAACCCTTAGAGAAAAAATGCCTTGGCCATTTTGTTCCTAGGAGAAAGCACCAAAATTTAAATGGGAAGATGGGAAGATAGGGTAAATTCCAAATCAAGGGAAGATAGGTAGCCAGATCAAGCATAACGGACATGAAATCTTGAAATCACCGAAATAAGGCCTTACTGAGTATCCAATAATGACTAGTAACTTTTTAGGAGTGTACAAGTTAAGATAGTTGTTAGCGGTTGCTCATTATGTCTTCACAGCTCCATTTTTATTCAACATTTTTGTACATTGTGTACCATCTTATCATTTAATATTCACTCCTAGTGAAAATTCATCTCTCATTTTATTCTCTTTCATATTGTGAAGGTTTATTTGATGTGCAAATTGAGTTTTTGGGTGCTCGAAAAATAAATTTAGAAAGTGTTGTTGTTTCTCACACTTAAGGAATTAGAAAAATGTTTGAGCTTGTTGATATCACATACAAAGATAAATCTCTTCTAGTAAAAACTAGTGCATCCAAAACTCTTTGGCATCAAAGGTTTAGACATCGTAATTTTGGTTACCTTCATGCCTTGAGTAAAATTAATATAGTGCTTGGGCCTCCCCCCATGCACAAACAAAAAGGTCTTTTCTCACATTATCTTGCTAGAAAGTTATATTAAGATTCTTTTCAGACTGCAGAGAATAAATCCTCAAGCTCCTTAGAATTGGTTCACATTAATATATGTAAACTAATGCCACCAAAACATAATAATTCTAGGAATTTTCTACTCTTTTTGGGTGATCTCTCTAGAAAAATGTGGATTTATTGGCTCACAAAAAAAAGCACTTGAGAAATTAAAATAATTTTGAGCTCTTGTGTAAAGGTCATTTGGTCATTGTCTCATAACCCTTTGCTTAAATTGTTTAAAAAACACAAGTTCATAACCTTCCACAAGTGAATAAAGATACAATGAAGAGATTTACATATATAGGAAAGGTATATGAAGTAGGAAGGTAAGACTCAAACTATTCTAACCCTTTGTAATGTGGGAAAGTAGGGTTCAATAGTCTATGCATCCAAGTTGGGACTCTTAGGACTATTTCAATATTCACATCACATTGGAAGGAGAATGTTACACTTGGCTCAAGATCCTTGGGCAGAAGGTGAATTTAGTGGTCCTTCATGAATGGAGTTGAAAGGTGACTATGCAATTGTGGAAGATGGATGCAAGAATATCTAGGGTAAAATATTATGAAATGATGACTTTAAACATACACAGGGAAATATAAAACTGATATGGGAATTCCAATAGAACATTAGGAAGTACAAATGACAAATGACTTGTGATCTTAATCTCGAGTAGAATCAAGACTCGGTCACATTGGGAAAATTTCTCTTAGACTTAGTTGTGGGGGGTGACCTGCTCCCGACTATTTCAGATCTGACAATAGACGGTCTACAACTTTTTTCATGCTCAATCTATACTTTTCTCTATGCATCTGCCACCTATTCTTGCATGTAGGAAAATGAGAAAAATATTGGATTGAAAGGATTTTGCCTAGGTAAAACCCTAGTTTTATAATTAACCATGAAATAGAAATGTAATTAAAAGCACACTTCAATATGTAGCAAAGGCTAGATTTGAGAATTGAGACGACTTATACATTGTTCATGCAATACTCTTTGAATGTGATCACAAGTGTAAATGCAATAACATGAATCCACATGAACTAAAAGGAAAATAATGAACACATGCTTGCATGAAGGATATTGAAGCTTACTACGATGTTAAATTTGAGGAATATTGATGCAGAGTGCACTCCAAGAAGACCTAGATGGGCTCCAACTCCTTGTTACCACTTAAAATTTCTAATTCAAACACCCCAACTCCACATATGTATTCCTAGGGTGTGTACTAACTTGTCTAAGAGGCAAACTCACTCCTTTTATCACAAATTATCTCTCCAAGCTAAGACACCAATCTCTGCAATATCTCCTTTCGGGACACTTTCCCTAACCCAAGCTAAAGAGTAGAAATCTTCACCAGAGGCTTTGAGAAACAAACCTAGGCGATGGAAGAATTTGTTTAGATCCCAAGGATATAGAATCCACCAAAGGATTAAGTTCTACAGACCCAAGGATGGTCAAACACTAACTAGCCTATGATTCCTTGTAACCCTATCCAGAGGGTTTTTTGAGTATAAATTTCAAACCTAGGAGGATCTAAATGATCTTATTAGGTTTCTAGATACCCTTTATGGATTTTGAAACCTCCCAAAGCCTTAGCACTTCACTCCACTCCTACACCACTAAACTATTGCAAAGCTCACATACCTAATTAGCTAGGTTAGGCTTGGATTACTAATCAAGTTGACTAAGGTGGGTTCATAGAATGAACACAAAGGCTTAGATAGATTCCTCTACCCAAAAATGGTCTAGATCCACCATTGGTTCAATCCTCCCAATCATATTGTTCACATGCATGTGACTGTACTAAAGAACTAGGCTAATTACATAGAGATAATTAGCCTAGGGCTTTGTCTCAAAAATCATAGAACTAACACTGAGCTTCTAAGCTTTAGGAATATTAAAGAGCATGATCCTAACTTGTATTTCCCAAGTGGCCGAGTGGATCCACTGGTTAAATCCCAAGTTAGGATCACATCTTTGGAGCAGACCTAGTAAACTTTGGATTCTCAGACAGTGAGAAAACAAAATCTCTAACTCCTATGAAACTTCACAAAAACAAATCAAATCAACTAGAATATTGAAGTAACTCAAGGCATCACAAACTTCTGTAATTGGATCCACAAAATGAATCTGTACCAGGTTGTACATTGTCCAAATAACTCAGAAAACTCTTATATTTCCTTATTTGAACATCAAGCTTCCTACACAGTAAACTCTAACCTTCCTAGAAGGCATAAGAACATCTAATAGCATAATCTTTGTGTTATAGATACTCCAAGAATTTGGTGTGTCTGGTTACATTTGAGTTGTCATTCTTCGAGCAACTTTTAGCAAAAGTTTCTCATGCAACATTTTGCAAAAAGACAACTTTTTGACAACATCTGTCACAGTTTCTATTTTGAGTAAAGTTCCAACACTACCAACCTCCAAGGGTGTTGGAGAGGTCCAAAAAATGACAAGATCCTATCCTAAGGTCTCAAAACATAAACATCTAACTAAACACTAAAATCACCAAAAGAGACTAACATGGTCTAACATGGTTTCAGGAACCCATAGGTTTATAACTTACCTTAGGGTCCTTCACCTTACACACTAGACCCACACATGCACACACTAGGGTGATCCAAAGGATTCACCTTATTACAAACACGTAAGCATAAAAATAGGAACTTCAGGAGGTGCCCTGCACCATACTCCCCATGGCAAATGTAACTCAAGCTTCTTGAGTTGGGAGGTCTTCAAGTGGGTAGCCTGTCTTCTGAATGTCTTTAGGGGTCATCCAGGTAGCATCTTCAATGGGTTGGTTCTTCCATTTGAATAAGTACTCACAGTAAGTTCCCCTCCTAGTTTTCTTGTTCACTCTCTTATCTAGGATGCTTTCAATCTCAGGAGGAGTTTCTTGGGGCATGTCCTTGAGTGCTTGGAGTGTAGGAGGCTCTGTAGTACCTGCAAGATCATCAGTACTAACAACCCCTTTATAAGCATAGATATCTACAACATTAAAAATATGGGATAAACCAATGTGAGAAGGTAGATCAATCTTATAGGCATTGTTGCCACATTTCTTCAGAATCTTGAAAAGGCCAAGCTTTTTCATCATAAGCTTTGTGTATTTTTCCTTGGGTAGTCTCTCCTTCTTGAGGTGAATCATCACCAAATATCCCAATTTGAATTGTAAGTCTCTCCTCTTTTTGTCAGCCTGTGCTTTGTATGCCTCAGTGGTATGTTGCAATTTGGTCTGCACTTGGTCATGGATGTTCTTCATCACTTCAGCAAAGTATTATGCTGGTGCCCTTATTTTGTCCATGTCTTTGATATCTCTAAGTTCCAATACCCCTCTAGGGTGAGTACCATATACAATCTGAAATGGAGTTAAACCAGTACTCTTATTGACTGAATCATTGAATGATAATTTTTCTTGTGCTATGATAGTATCCCAACTGGCTCCATTTTCTTGGGTGAGGCATCGTAAAAGGTTGCCAAGGGACCTATTTATGAATTTTGTTTGAACATCAGAATGTGGGTGATATGCAGATGATAGAGAAACATTTGTTCCTAGCTTTCTCCATAGTGTTCTCCAAAAATGTCCTAAAAATTTATGATCCCTATCTAATATGATTGATAGTGGTAGTCCATGAAGTATTACAACTTCTTTGAAGAATAATCCTACTATTTGAGATGCATCATGAGTTTTTCTACAAGGGATGAAGTGTGCCATCTTTGAAAATATGTCAACTACAACATAAATGCTATCAAATCCAGACCTGGTCTTTGGAAGACCTAGGACAAATTCCATACTTACTGAATCCAAAGTTTTTGAAGGGATGGGAAAAGGAGTGTACAACCCTACATTGGAGGTGTGTCCTTTGGCTTGTTGACAAATTGAACAACTTTCTACAAAACTCCTAACATCTGTCTGCAACTTGGGCCAGTTGTAGAGCTTTCTGACAAGCTCCAATGTTTTATCCACCCCAAAGTGACCAGCTAGGCTTCCACACCACTTTTAATTGATAATTTTCTCCCTCATGGATCCTTTTGGGATACACAATGAACTACTGTTGAAAAAAAGACCATCCTGCACAATAAACTCTGAGAAATCAGTGTGGTATATGTCTGTCATCTAGGTGAAAATTTGGTAAGCCTCTTTGAAATCTTCATCCATAACATACATATCCTTCATGGCATGAATTCCAACACTCTCCAACTGAATGGTTTGGATGGTTAGGTGTCTCCTACTAAGAGCATTAGCAAATTTGTTTACAATCCCTTTATTATGCTTGATAGAAAATGTATATGACTGTAAGAACTCCATCCATTTCACATGTCTGTGATTAATTTTATCCTTTCTATTCAGAAAACTAAGTGCATGGTTATCAGTAAAGACTGCAAATTCCTTGGGCAACAAATAGTGCCTCCATTTCCTAAGTGACTGAACCATTGCATACATTTCAAGATCATAAGTAGAGTATTTTTTCTTAGCTTTATTGAGCTTCTCACTGAAAAAGGCAACTGGCCTCCCTTCTTGGATCAAGACTCCCCCAATGTCTTTATTGCTTGCATCATATTCCACTATAAACACCTTGTGAAAAATTGGTAGGACTAAGATAGGTTTCTCTGCAATCTTTTTATTCAACAACTCAAAGGACTCTTTAGCTTCATTAGTCCATGAAAATATGTGTTTTATTCCACCTTAAATGGTGTTGATAATGGGAGTACATATGCCACTAAAATTTATGATGAATTCCCTATAAAAGCTACATAAACCATGGAAACTCTTTACCTCTGAAGGAGTATTAGGAGGTGGTCAATTGAGAATGGCTTAAACTTTGGAAAGATTCATCTTGAGACTATTCTTGGAGATCAAAAAACCTAAGAACACAAGTTATTCTTGAAGGAATACACACTTCTCTATATTTATATTCAACTGTTCCTCATGGAGTTTACTCATGACCATGTCCAAATGCTCGAGGTTCTCTTCTCTGCTCCTACTAAAGATCAAAATATCATCAAGGTATACAACAAAAAATTTATTAAGAAAAGGTTTCAAGACTTCATCCATTAGTCTCATAAAAGTGTTTGGAGCATTTGAGAGACCAAAAGGCATTACAAGCCATTCATAGAGGCCTTTAGTGGTCTTGAATTTTGTCTTCCATTCATCTCCACCTCTGATTCTTATCTGATGGTAGCCACTCTTAAGATCTATCTTGGAGTAATAGCTTGCGCCTCCTAAATAGTCCATCAAATCCTCTATTCTAAGCATAGGAAACCTATATCTGGTGGATATCCTATTGATATCCCTAGAATCTATACATTGTCTCCATGTGCATTCTTTCTTGGGTGCTAGGACTATAGGGACAACACAAGGACTCACACTTTTCATAATGAGACCTTTTGACAATAATTCGTCAATCTTCCTTTCTATCTCTTGGTTTTGTTCAGGGGTTATCTTGTATGCTGCTTTGTTTGGAAGAGTGACCCCTGGTATGAAGTATATACAGTGAATCACTTCTCTTTCAGGTGGAAAAGATTCTAGTGTACTCTCAGCTATGATACCCTTATACTGGTCTAATAGTGCCATGATTCTTTGGGGCCTACATCCCTAGTAGGGGCCTTGACCTTTGGTTCTTTCGCTGGTATCTTTTTGGGCCTCGCTACTAATGCATAACAAGGTGTATCCCTTTCTTTTAGTACATTCATGAATTCTTTCTCTCCTCTATACAAGACACTGCTAGTAACATGTTTTTTCTTTCTCACAGTCAGGGAGTGGATTCATCACATACTCAACACCATCCTTAACTATAGTGTAGACATTAGACTTTCCATCATGCTTGACATCTACATCAAATTGCCAAGTTCTACCTAATAAAAAATGACATGCATCCATCTTTGTGATATCACATAGAACTCTGTCTGTATACTCCCCTATCTTGAAATCTACCCAAAATTGTTCATTGATGATACTTTGTTTCTCTTTTTTCAAGCAAAAATCTTTATAAGGGAAAGGATGAGGGATTACATGAAGCTTTAACTTAGTGACTAACTCCCTAAATGCAATATTATTAGTGGATCCAGAATCAACTATAACTTTGCATACTTTATTATTCACCTTGCAACTTGTTATGAATAATGACTTCCTCTGAGGTGGTTCTACAGTAGTAGGTACTCTTAGGAGTGTCCTTTGCATCATGAGGCATTCTCCATGTTCTGGATTTGCAGTTCTTGAAGTTGCAGAATGATAGGAGGATACACTTTGACTATCATCTTCTTGGGTGAGTTGTACTCTTCTATCCCCTCCTTGTCTGTTGGTACCATTCTTTTTAGGGAATCTAAAGGATTGGTGTCCAATTTGATTGCAAGTAAAGCACTTCCCAGTGAAGACACTAGGTCCTCTTCCCCCAAATCTCCCTCTATTGTTTGATCTCCTACCTCTGAAGTTGCCTCTATTTTGTGTTCCCCTTCTGGCTCAAGGTTACTAAACTCTCCTTGACTTCTTTGAAATGGACCTCCGCCATTGAACCTACCTCTGCCTTTGAAATTACTCCCTCTTCCTCTATTATTTTTTTCTCCTCTCCTCTTCTATTTTTCTTCAATTTTTAGTGTCATTTGAAAACACTTATGTACTGATTCAGGGTTGAATAAACTCATTTCATCTTGAATGCTATATTTTAGTCCATTTAGGTACCTTACAAGCTTGTGTTTCTCACTCTCTAGGACTTTGGCCTTCAAGGTTATTCTATGAAACTCTTCAGTGTATCCACTCACATCAAGGTCCTTCTCCCTTAGATTTTGCAACTTTTTATGGAGGGTGATCTCATAGTCCTCTGGTATAAACTATTTATTGACTTCAACCAACATCCTTTTCCATGTTGAGATAGGGTTCTTCTATTCCTCCATCCTTTCATTTTGTAGAAAATTCCACCAACTTAAGGCAGGGCCTTTCATTTTGGATTTTGCAACTTTGACCTTCTGATTTTCAGAGACATTGTCACATTCAAAGTAATTCTCCAAAGCTTCTATCTAATCCATGCATTCTTCAGGGTCTATTTTCCCACAAAACATGGGAATGTCTGATTTTTGATGTCTACTTCCAACTCTCTCAAGAGATTCAAGAAATATGCTCTACAGGTATGTTCTTTGTTTCATCCTGCCCTGTGTCTTCTTCTTCTTCTTCAAAATATTCTCCCTCCTCCTTCTCTATTTGGAGGTCCTTCAACTTCTTTATCTCCTCCTCCATCTTCTTGTTCTTGGCTACATGTTCTCTGACAATTTTATCCAATTCCACATTAGTGATTCTAGTAGGATCTTCCTCCCCTTGAGAGTCTTCTATTCTTTCACCCATTCTTCACTTCTTCCAAGGTCTTAGCAAGCTCTGATACCACCTGATGTAGAGTGCACTACAACAAGACCTAGATGGGATCCAACTCCTTGTTACCACTTCAAACTTATAATTCAAACACCCCAACTCCACATATGTCTTCCTAGGGTGTGTACTAAATTTTCTAAGAGTCCAACTCACTCCTTTTATCACAACTTATCTCTCCAAGATAAGACACCAATCTCTGCAATATCTCATTTAGGGAAACTTTCCCTAACCCAAGCTAAAGAGTAGAAATATTCACCAGAGGCTTTGAACAGAAAACCTAGGTGATGGAATACTTTTTTAGATCTCAAAGATAGAGAATCCACCAATGGATTCAGTTCTACAAACCCAAGGATGGTCAAACACTAACTAGCCTAGGATTCCTTGTAGCCCTATCCAGAGGGTTTTTCAAGCATAACTTGCAAACATAGGAGGATCTTACTGATCTGATTAGGTTTCTAGATACCCTTTATAGAGTTTTGAAACCTCCCAAAGCCTTATCACTCCACTCCACTCCTGCACCACTAAACTCTTGCAAAGCTCACAGACCTAATTAGCTAGGTTAGGCTTGGATTACTAAGCGAGTGGTCTAAGGTGGGTTCACAGAATGAACAAAAAGGCTTAGATAACTTCCTCTACCCCAAAATGGTCTATATCCACCATTGGTTTGATCCTCCCAATCATATTGTTCACATGCATGTGACCGTACTAAAGAACAAGGCTAATTACATAGAGATAATTAGCCTAGGGCTTTGTCTCAAAAATCATAGAACTAACACTGATATTCTGAGCTTTAGGAATCTTAAAGATAATGATCCTATCTTGTATTTCCCAAGTGGCCAAATAGATCCACTGGTTAAATCCCAAGTTAGGATCACATCTTTGGAGCAGACCCAATAAACTTTGGATTCTCATACAGTGAACAAGTAAAATCTCTAACTCCTATGAAACTTCACAAAAACAAATCAAACCAACTAGAATGTTGAAGTAACTCAAGGCATCACAAATTTCTGAAACTAGATCCATAAAATGAATTTGTATCAGGTTGTACACTGTCCAAATAACTCAGAAAACTCTTCTATTTCCTTCTCTGAACATCAAGCTTTGTACATAGAAAACTCTAACCTTCCTAGAAGGCATAAGAACATCTAATAACATAATCTTGGCATTAAAAATTATCCAAGGATTTGGTGTTGCTGGTTACATTTGAGTTGTCATTCTTCAAGCAACATTTTGCAAAAAGACAACTTTTTGGCAACATTTGTCACAGTTTCTATTTTGAGTAAAGTGCCAACACTACCAACCTCCAAGGGTGTGGGAGAGGTCAAAAACATGCCAAAATCCTATCCTAAGGTTTCAAAACATAAACTTCTAACTACACACAAAAATCACCAAAAGAGACTAACATGGTCTAACATGGTTTCAGGAACCCATAGTTTTATAACTTACCTTAGGGTCCTTCACCTTACATAATAGACCCACACATGCACACACTAGGGTGTTCCAAAGGATTCACTTTATTACAAACACTTAAGCATAAAAATAGGAACTTCAGGAGGTGCTTGGATGCTTGATGCATGAATTCTTGGATGCTTGATGCATGATGCATGAATTCGTTGTATGCTTGATGCATGAATTCTTGAAATTGAGTGCTTGATTGAATCTTGTGTTTGTGTAAATCAGGGGGATAAACTTTCTTTTATACCTCTACCTAGAATTTTAGGGTGTTAATTTTAAAGCAAGCCACCATAGGCTTAAATTTACCACTCGCACAAGCTAACCTTTACATGATTTTAAATTGGGCCTTGATTGTGGGGAGAAGCTTTCCAAAGGAAACCTACTCTTCGCAATGCAAGCCCAAATTAGGACCTAAGGTTCAGAATGCCAATGAGAAGCCAAAATTTTAATCAAAATTGACTTATAATAATTGGATTGAGTACAAGAGGCTATTGTTAGAATTAATCTTTCCTTAGTATTTTATATTTAAAATATATACCAAGGTCATGTCACATATTTGTAATTCTTTTAATAAGGAAATTAGATATTCCTCCTTAAGAGGATTTGTACACATGGCACACACCAAATGTGAATGTGACACTCATAGAGTATGGGAGTTACATGCAAATTCCTCCACTCATCTCTTCTTAAGAGATGGTTCTCACACACTTATTAGGGTTCTAAGGTTGGTTCTCACATGGTTCTAAGTTGTTTCTCACAAGTTGGATTTATTCTCTCTTCTCTCATTATCATTCTTACAATATTGTAATGATCTCTCTCTCTCTCTCTCTCTCTCTCTCTCTCTCTCTCGATTACATGTAACTGATTGAATATTTGAACATGTTAAGTTGATCACTGAAATGCAGAAGGATAATGCAAGACATTAAATGAGTTAACGGATTGTATTTTCATTGATGTCAACTTGATATAATCTAATCAGTTATAATCAAAGTGTCAAAGACTTCATAGAATCAGAGAGATAAAGATTATGCTTTCAGTAATGCATAAAAGACAATCATTCACAATGTGACTTCAAACACCAATAGCTAGTGGAACCCAATGGACAAAGATCGCCAAAATTCAAGTCATAGTGATGTCGGAGCAAGAACACCGATGAGCATTACCGATGAGCAGAATCAAAAGCATAACCAACGGCTAGAAACATAGTGTAAACCGACGGAGAATCCATAGGAGAACTGGAGTGTTGATCGAAGCTAACAAAGAGTTAAAAACATCAAAATTAACTTGAGTTCATAAATGATGAAATATCTAGCTGGCAAAGCTAAATATGGACTTAACTGGTAGTTACCTTTGTTTTCATCAACAAAATAAAGCCATAGATAAGTAAAGGATTTAAAGTTGTTTTGTTCAGTTGGCAAGAAGATCTCTGCAAGATAAAATAGGAGTTTTTCTTTATATCTAATTGGCTAATATTGTGGATCACGCTAAGATCAAGAAAATAAAGAACCTAACAACGGTGATATTATGTCTATAAGAGAGAACTTAATTCATTACGAATTGAGAGGGTGAATGAATGAAAATAAGATGTTGAAGAGAAAATGATGAAGAACAACTTCATACAGTCTTGATCAATCAAGCTGAGGAAAGAGCTAAAGTTTTCTGTGGACACCGAGCAGCAGAGCACAACATCACCGAGCAGAAGTAAAGTGGAGCAAAGGTATAAAAAGGGATATATTAATTAGATTAGTTTTATGAGATTACAATAGATCTAAAAATTTGCAAGTATAAGTTGCATATGTGAACATATCATACTGTTTCACTTTAACCATTGATTCAGAAAGTCTCTTAACTGAACGGGATTTAAATATCCTTTCTATATTGAGATACATCCGAAAGAGTATCAAAATTTTTGATCACAAAGATAGCATGAGATGCCTGATACCTATTGACAGGCCAAGTGAGTGTTTGATCAAGGAAGGTAGCATAGAGATGCCAGATATCAAGTGACAGACTAAACTTTTAAATCCTCTAACAAGGTCACACCTAACAGTGTGTTTGTAACCTTTAACAAGGTTGTTTCTTAACTGAGATCACTTCAGAAGAGTGAAAATTTTGGGTTACTGGTCCCAAGTGGTTTTTCCCTTAACAGGGTTTCCACGTTAAAAATCCATGTGTTAATGTGTTTATGATTCATTACTTTATTATTTTGCATTACATATAGCTTTATTGGATTGATCGGTATACTCTAGATAATTTATTATCTTTCAGTAAATTAACAGACTGCTATTTGGTAAACATACAGTATAAGTTTTAACAAAGCATTCTGGGCAGTACTAATTTGATAATTGTATTTGAAGGCATTCATCTTATAGGACTGAAGATAACTAGAGGCTTAATATCATGGTACTAAGTTTTTGGGTTCATTATTGGAATAGTTTTTAGGCCACTGATTCACCCCCCCCCCCCCTCNGGAATAGTTTTTAGGCCACTGATTCCCCCCCCCCCCCCCTCTCAGTTATTACTAACAATTGGTATCAGAGCTTGTGTGCTTAGAAAGGGAGTTTAACAGCTCAAGTAAAAGATTACAAGATGAACAGACGAGATGTGCCCAAGTTGAATAAAGACAACTTTGCATCATGGAAAAGAAGAATAAGACTCCACCTATCAGGTATTGGTAATGATGTCACTCAATACCTTGATACTGAATATGTGTTGCCTACAGGACCTCACACTCTTGAGCAATTAAGAGTAAAGAATGAGAATACTTACATGATGATAGAACTTGCATCATCACTCTCCGATGCTGAGTTTGAAGATTTCAAAACCTGCACCTCTGCAAAGAAAATGTGGGATAACTTGAAGCTGGTACATGGAGGAGATACTAATGTACTAAGAGCCAAGGTAGAAAGCCTAAGAGGGAGGTTTGATGACCTAAGGGTGAAAGAAGGAGAAAATATCACTCAGTATAGCTGTAGAATCAAAGAGGTAGTCAATACTATCTAAGGAGTTGGAGGTGTACTTGAAGAGGAGACAGTGGTAAGTGAAATCTTAAGAACCTTACTGCCTATATATGTTATTAGAGTTTCTGCTATTCAAGAAATGAGAGCAGTTGCAAACAATACAGTTACTCTAGATAGTCTGATTGGTAGACTGATTTCATTTGAGATGAATAACTTTGATAATAGTTGTATAGTCATAAAATGGAAGCACTTCCATGGTAGACTGGTTTATCCTTCTGAGTAAGTGGTTTGGGGTCATGTCAAGTGCCTTGAATGGGTTTCTGATTTAGATCTGGCTTTTTCCCCCTATTCTACTCCATTTCCACTTTTTCCAACCTATTTCTGGCACCCCAGACTGAAAAACTAGGACTTTGACCTCAGGGTCAAGGTCAACCTTTTTGGGTTAAGGTTGAATTAGACCTTGACCTAGATCACAATAAACCTTTTCCAAGCCTGGGATTCAAATTTTAGAATTTTAGGGTTTCTGGATGTCGGTCTTTGGAAAAATTTAATTCCCGCTTCCGGGTCGGCTGTTTTGGTCTTCGAAACAAAAAATCTTAAATTATATTTCATATAGGTCCTCTTCTAGAGGCATGGGTCTAATTGGAATTTTATTCTCCTATGTTGGCCTCTCTAGAAGATTGTGCCCTAGTTTCATATAAAAGGAAGCTTTCTCCTCTCATTTTCTCTAACCACATGAACCATGATCATCAAGCATAATTGCAAGAGTTCAAAGACTTGAAGAGTGAGATCCAAAGGTGAAGAAGCAAGATTTGAAGCAAGCCAAGTAGCCATTGAAGCATTCATCTATTCTCAAGCATTTCTCAAGCACTCATTTTTATCAAGGAGATCCATTGGTGGCCATTGAAGGATTCAAGCTCCATGGAGCCCTCTTGTTGAAGATTTCTCCATCCACATTCCTCCAAAGCCTCTTCCAATTCAAAAACCCATTCAAGATTGGTGTTGAAGATCTACAAGAAATTGATTGAAGACATCCTACATTCTACATCCTTTTTGGTGCATACATACTTGTGGATTCACAGATTCGAATCTGCAACAAGGACTTCTACAAGCAAGTTAAATTTGTGCATTTACTTTGTTTTACTTATGTAATTTCAATTATTCTTTGAGGTTAATTCCAGAATTGGGGTTTGACCAAGGCAAACCCCTCCCCCAAAAAAACAAACCATTTTCCTTGCAGGTACAAGTTCGGAACAACAGATCAAAGTGCAGATTTGAATACCCTTTTCGACAAACTTTTGGGATCCAAAAATAGAATTTCAGTCTGAGACTTCTTAGGTCGGTTCTGCCCTAGGTCAGAATCAGAGATTCTGGGTCAATGGTGACATTGACCTAAGGGTATAAATCAAAACTGTGTCAGAATGGAAAAATATTTTTGGGTTTTGTTCGTCTCTGCGTTTCTATTCCAGATCCAATTTTAGATTTTTTAGAAAATGAGTGCAGACCCCCAAAAACAACATTCTTCAAAGTTGAAATATTTCAAGGTTAGTACTTTTCTCCTATCTATTTCAATTAAAGTTCTTAATCTATCTAAATCTATTTCACATTCGAATAAATAAACGGGTACTTAAGATTTTCCTTCTTTATTCTTAATTCTAAATGATTGATTCATTTATGCATTGATCCTTCCATTTTGGATTAATCAATTTGGATCTTTCATTTGTATATCTAGGGATAGAAGGAGAGCATTTTATTTACCCCTACATTTCAACAAACATCAATCCTTTAAATGTAAGATAAGATAATAGCAAACCCTCAAACATAATCTCTCTCTATTTTCTTATGTTACAATAGTGTCTTACCATCTATAGAATCTGCATTCAAATCTTCTTTAAAGATAAGTAATTCAAGTCATAGACATCCTATTAGAAATGATAGTGATAGTGAAAATGAGGATCAAGGAATTGATGATATTTAAGCACTAATGGCCAGAAGATTTCAGAGAGGCAAAGGTAGATACCAAGGTAAATTACCACTTGTATATTTCAATTGTAAACAGGTTGGACACTTTGCTGCAAGATGTCCAAACAGAAGAAAAGATGATAGAGGAAATGACAGATCATATGAGAAGAAGTTTGATAGAGGTGATAATAGAGATTACCGAAGCAACTGACAATCTGACAAAAGAGATACCCGAGACTACAAGGACAAAGAGAAGAAAGTTTGTTAGCTAGCTGACAACAGAGCTTATGACACTGACACCGAGTCAGAAGAAGACATTGAGATGGTATTTGTAGCCATGAAGGATGATCTAGATGAAGAAGAAGAAAGGTATGTAGAAATTGCACTCATATCTAAAGTTAGTAATAATGATGTCTGGATCATAGATAGTGGTTGCACTCACCATATGACCGGTGATAAACAAAAGTTTGAGACTTTTGAATACTATAATGGTGATTTAGTGAGAATGGGAAATGATACACCTTATCCAGTCGAAGGTAAAGGAACTATAATGTTGAATAAAATAATCAAATGTGAAAATGCTTAGTGGGTAAAATGACTAAATTATAATGTGTTAAGTGTTTCACAGCTGAACAATTCAGGTCACAGAGTGGCATTTGAAAATAAGAAGGCAAAGATCTTCAATGAATCAGGAAGGTTGATTGGAACCGGTGAGCTGAAAAAAGGTAACCTTTTCTATCTTGATGACACTAACACCACTTGTTTAATGGCTAGAAATAAAGGCATATGGTTAGGGCACAAAATATTGTGTTATGTAAAATTTGACAACATAAAGATAAGCAATAAAATGAATGTCAGAGGCTTACTGAGCATGACTAAGCCCCAGCATATCATGTGCAATAATTGTCAAAAAGGTAAGATGACAAAATCTAGTTTCAAGAGTAAAACCCATTCATCTAATGCAACTCTAGAATTAGTCCATACATATCTATGTGGACCCATGAGGACAAAAATCTACTATGGCGATAGGTATTTTATTCTCTCTGTTGATGATTATTCTAGAATGATGACAGTCATGTTCTTAAAAGATAAATCGGAAGCATTTAAGATGTTTAAATGGTACAAGCCTATGGTAGAAAAACAAAGTGAAAAGAAATTGAAATTCTTAAGGTTAGATAGAGGAGGAGAATTTACTTCAGATGAATTCACTAACTATTGCAATAAACATGGAATTAGAAGACAAGTTTCTGCACTAATAACACCACAACAACATGGAATTGCTGAAAGGAGAAATAGATCAATTGTTGACTGTGCAAGAACATTGATGATTGAGAAAAGCATCACTCAAAATTTCTGGAGGGAAGCTGTCAGTACTGCTGTCTACACATTAAACAGAGTACAATTGAAGAAGGACACAAAGAAGACATCCTATGAGATTTGGTATGGTCATACACCCAATGTAAGTTACTTCAGAATATTTGGTAGTCAATTTTATATTTTGAAGGATGATAGAAATGGAAAACTAGATTCCAAAAGTGATGAAGGTATCTTTCTAGGGTACTCAACCAAAAGCAAGGCTTATAAATGTTTTAACAAGTCAGCTAACAAAATCATTGAAAGTGCAAATGTGAAAATAGATGAATTTGCAAAAAAGAATGATAAGGAAAGCAAAAAAGAACCAGAGGACTACAACAGGTTTGTTTATACAAAATCTGACACTCTACCTGAGCAACAGTGTATCACTCCCGAGCAACAGGACATTGCACCCGAGCATCAAGATGCAATTACCAAAAATTAGGAAAATCCTCAAGATGATGTTCTGAATAATGGAGATCAGAAAGAAGGTCAAGAAGATGATCATAATGATGAACAAAGGGATGAACCAAAACTTGCCAAGTTTTCAGAAGACATCATCCATAGAATCAAATCATAGGAGATAAGAAGGTTGGAGCAAGAAAAAGAAGTAAGTCACTAAATACTAGATGTTTACTTCATGATTTTGAGCCTAAATCGGTTAACACTGCACTTGAGAATGAAGAATGGGTCAGTGCTATGAATAAATAAATAGAAAAAATTGAGAAGAATAGTACATGGACACTAGTACCAAGACCAGATGACAAGAATGTCATCGATACCAAATGGATATTCAAAAATAAGCTAAATGAGAATGAAGAAGTCACAAGAAACAAAGCAAGGTTAGTATGCAAGGGATATGCAAAAGAAGAAGGTATTGATTATGGAGAAACCTTTGCACCCATTGCTAGACTAGAAGGAGTTTGAATCTTACTTTCTTATGCTGCATTTAAAGGATTCTAGGTATACCAGATGGATGTCAAATATGCATTCCTAAATGGAATACTGGAAGAAGAGGTATACATTGAACAACCAAAAGGGTTTGTTGATCCAGACAAGAGAAACATGGTATGTAGACTAAATAAAGCCTTGTATGGATTAAAAAAAGCACCTAGAGCCTGGTATGAAAGACTTCACTCATATCTTATTAGCATAAAATTTGTTAGAACAAGTGAAAATAGCAATCTATACTTAAAAGAAGATACCGATGGTAATATTCTGATTGCTGAAATTTTTGTTGATGATATCATTTTTGGGGGGAATGAATTGTTATGCAAATCCTTTTCTAATGAAATGAGAAAAGAATTTGAAATTTCCATGTTTGGGGAGATCAAATTTGTTCTTGGTCTACAGATTCTTCAACAAGATGCAGGCATATATATCACTCAGTCCAAATACATCAAGGAAGTGCTGAAGATATTCAAGATGGAAGATTCCAAACTAGTTGGAACACCTATGGCCATTGGATGTAAGCTAAAAAAAGAAGACAAATCAAATGAGGTAAATCATACCTTTTATAGATCAATCATTAGCAAACTAATATATTTTATTCACACCAGACCAGATATAGCACATGCAGTTGGAATAGTTGCAAGATTCTCTGATAATCCCAAAGAATCACATATGACTATTGTCAAGAGAATTCTAAGATATCTGAAGAACACTGAGGACTATGGCTTATGGTATAAAAGAGAAGTAAAATTTGAGCTACAAGTCTATACAGATGTTGATTGGGTTGGAAACATTGATGACCAAAAGAGCACAACTAGAGGATCATTCTTCATGGGTGACAGACTTGTCACATGGATCAACAAGAAGTAAGGATGTATCTCTTAGTCTACTGCAGAAGTAGAGTATGTGGTTGTTGTTTCAAATTGCTCAAATATTGCATGGATCAAACAATTGTTAGAAGGTATGAATATGAAGATTCTTGAACCAGTAATTATCTGATGTGATTATACCAGTGCAATTAACATTTTTAAGAATCCAGTCATGCATGCTAAGACTAAGCATATTTCTATCAAGTATCACAATCTGAGAGAACAAGTGCAAGAAAAAGAGGTGACATTAGAATATGTTCAATCAAAGGAACAATTAGCTGATATATTCACCAAGCCATTACCGAAGGATACATTTGAGTACCTGTGACAGAGACTAGGGGTCCAACCCTTGTCTATCAGTCAGTAAGCTGACTAGGAGGATACATCAGCCTACACATAATCTGAAAATCATTCATGTTGATTCAAACACTGAGATGAACAACAAATAGATACATTTGTACACAACAAGGTACATGTATGCATAGAATACCAGAGACATTGTATTGCTGATGGATAGGGAAATTCAAGGAATATATTATGTAAAGGGATGGAACATGATATAGATAAAAAAAATTGGCATTTTTTTCAAATGGAGAGAGTATCTCATTATCATAAGGGAGATATTATCTCATTGAATAATAATGGAGAGATTGAATCATTGATCATAAAAGATTATATCATTATCCATGAAGTAAAGTTCCTAAGAATCAGAAGGAAGAGTTAATCAATATTCAAAGGGAGAGAAATTGATTACATATGAAATATCCATCTAAGGGAGAGAAGTAACAAAGGGGGAGAGTTCAGACAAAGAGAAAAAGATTGTTGTCAAAGGAAAAAGAGATTATCAAGAAAAGGAATAGTCAAGGCAGAGCACATATCAGAACAAATACATTAGATTCTACATCTATCCAGTGAAGGGATTGAATATTGAAGACAATCATTCTGCAAGAAACAAATCTAAGCTATTTTGAGCTTACTGAAAGCCAGACATTTGTAATAGTTACAATAGGAAATCTTGATGAAACTGTTATATTTCATATTGTATTAGTGATAGTATAGTATGATAATGTAAGTATATTTCCATCAATGCCAAAGGGAGAGATTGATGACATGTAACTAATTGAATGTTTGAAGATGTTAAGTTGATCACCAAAATATAGAAGGATAATACAAGACATTAAATCAGTTAATGGATTGTATTATCATTGATGTCAACTTGATATAATCTAATCGGTTATAATCAAAGTGTCAAAGACTTCAGAGAATCAGAGAGATAAATATTATGCTTCCAGTAATGCATAAAAGATAAGCATTCACAATGTGACTCCAAACATCGATAGCTAGTGGAACCCGACGAACAAAGATCATCAAAATTCAAGTCACAGTGATGTCCGAGAAAGAACACCGAAAATAATTACCGATGAGAAGAATCACAAGCATAACTGATGGCCAGAAACATAGGATAAACCGACAGAGAAGCCCGAGGAGAATTGGAGTGTTGACCGAAGCTATCAAAAAGTTAAAAATACTGAAATTAACTTGAGTTCATAAACGAAAAAATATCTAGCTAACAGAGCTAAATATGGACTTAACTGGTAGTTATCTTTGTTTTCATCGACAAGATAAAGCTAGAGATAAGTAAAGGATTTAAAGTTATTTTGTCCATTTGGCAAGAAGATCTCTGCGAAATAAAATAGGATTTTTGCTTTATATCTAATTGGCTAAGATTGCATATCACGCCAAGATCAAGAAAATCAAAAACCTAACAACGGTGATATTATGTCTATAAAAGAGACAACTTAATTCATTATGAATTGAGAGGGTGAATGAATGAAAAGAGGATGCTGAAGAGAAATTGATGAAGAAAAACTTCATACAGTCTTGATCAATCAAGCTAAGGAAAGAGCTAAAAAAATTTGCAGACACCGAGCAACAAAGCATAGCATCACCGAGTAGAAGTAAAGTGGAGCCAAGGTATAAAAAGGGATATATTGATCAGATTAAAGTTTTATGATATTACAATAGATCTAAAAATATGCAAGTATAAGTTGTATATGTGAACAAATCATATTATTTTAGTTTAACCATTGATTCAGAAAGTCTCTTAACCGAGTGGGATTTACAAATTCTTTCTATATTAAGATAGATCCCAAGGAGTATCAAAAATTTTGATCATGAAGATAGCATGAGATGTCAGATACCTATTGACATGCCAAGTGAGTGTTTGATCAAGGAAGGTAGCATAGAGATGCTCGATATCAAGTGACAGACTAAAATTTTAAATCCTCTAACAAGGTCACACCTAGCAATGTGTTTGTAACCTTTAACAGGGTTGGTTCTTCACCGAGCTTACTTTAGGAGAGTGAAAATTTTGGGTTACCGGTCCCAAGTGGTTTTTCCTTTAACAAGGTTTCCACGTTAAAAATCCATCTGTCAATGTGTTTATGAGTCATTACTTTACTGTTTTGCATTACACATAGCTTAACTGGATTGATCGGTATACTCTAGATAATTTACTGTCTTTCGGTAAATTAACAGACTGCTATTCGGTAAACATACAGTATAAGGTTTAACAAAGCATTCCGAGCAGTAGTAATTTGATAATTGTATTTGAAGGCATTCATCTTATAGGACTGAAGATAACTAGAGGCTTCATATTGTAGTACTAAGTTTTTGGGTTGATTATTGGAATATTTTTGAGGCCACTAATTCACCCCCACTCTCAGTTATTACTAACATCTCTCTCTCTCTCTCTCTCTCTCTCTCTCTCTCTCTCTCTCTCTCTCTCTCTCTCGGCTTCTTGCCTCATTCATATTTTATGCACAAGGGGTTTTTCTTAATTTTCCCCTTTCAAAACATTGTCTTGGTGTTGATCTTGAGCTTCTTGGTGCTTTTGGTGAAAGTTCTTGAATCGCCATTCTTTAACTTGGTTATGGTAAAATTATTCTTGCAACTCTCTCTTGGATTCTTTCATGTTTCCTTATCTCTATTTGTTTTTTTAATATTTCTAACATGGTATCAAATCCACTACTAATCCTTATTTGAGTGTTTGTGGGATTTCTCGATCTGACATTTGTTGCAGGTTTTTTGAATTTTTTTTTAGTTTGGTCAGTTCGCCGCTAAAAACCCAGTTGCTATTATTTTTCTAATTCTAGTTTTACACCCTTTGTCGGGCAACCGCAAGGGATTTCATCTTGCATGCTCTAAAACTCTTACACGTTTTAATCTAATCATTTTTTCCCTATGGTAGTTTGGTTCTTGGAGAATATACATTATAAATTAGATTTTTACTGTACATGCAACACCTCTTTGATCTAACCACTACTTTTATTAACAGTTTTCTTGCAGGTTTTATCTCTAGTTTTCTTCTTAAATCTCTATTTTTTTATGTCTAGTATCTTTCTATGGTGTTTTAAATTCATTTTTTTATCTAAACATTAATTATAAACTACTTTTAGTTTCTAACAATTCACTGTTTACTATTTTTTTCTATAGACCCGTACTCAGAGGATCATAACTTTTGTTCCTAAAATTATGTCTCCAATCTCTCCAATAAGACCATTTGTGATTTATCTCTTACCATTATATCCAAAATTCAGCCACATCCAACGGTTCATCTTGGAGATACTTCCCACGCACTAGGATTGTATTTCTGAGGCAATTGTTCTTTCAACATTTATCATTTTTCTCTCTCTTTGTTATGCATTTTCTTTCTCCCTTTTCCTCCTGCAACTTGTTTTCTCCGTCACGCAGCCCTTATATCTCCTCTCCCTTGCTTCATTTTTATCATAGCATTTTAGTTTCTTTGCACATCATTTATTCCATTCAACCATTCTCTCCATATTCAGCATTGATTTCACCATTTTTCCTTTCCTCCTCTCCATCTCCTTCGCAGCATGGGTTGTGCTTAGCTGCTTGTTTCTTCTCCTCCTTGTTGCGTTCTTAGTTTCCTTACTGTCAGCACTTGATTCTTTCCCTTGCATAAATTGAGATTCTATGCCATTTTCCTAGTATCATACCATTTTTTTTCCTTATATTACTCATACTTATTATGTTTCTTCATATTTCTATGCATTTTTCTCTGGCTCTTTTGCAGGTTTAGATTCTTTGTCTTTTTTTGGACTGATAACATTTTTTTAGTATATTAATTTTTATTATAACGCTTCATATCTTATTCATAGCTTCTTATCATTTCAAACATTTTTTTGCTAATTCATCATTCTTTCATTGTAGATTTTTCTAACATAGCTTTGGTTTATGCAGGGATCTTAAGCTCCATCATTATATTCTTCTTTATTTAACTATCTTTATTCAAAAATTCATTTAATGTATAAATAATTAAATATTAAAATCCATTTTATTCAAATTTGTTTAAATTTAACACAATTTATTCTAAAATTTTTAATCAAAAAAGTTTAATCACTTATACATTTTGTTTCACTTAATTTTTTTCAATTTCGTTTGAAACCCATTTCCATTTTATCACTATAATCATAATTCATCTAATTATTCATTATTTAATTCTACTAAATTTTTGTTTCATCAGTTTAACGAAATATTTAAAGTTTTGTTTATTTTAAAAATCTTGCTATATCGCATTTACTATTTGCGTTAAACTACTTTTTTAGATTCATTATTGTATACTTCAACTTGTATTTCAATTAATTATGTCAACAATAATTCCAAAGTTTAAATTAACAAGTTCCAATTATCACGCTTGGAAGACTCATATAACCTTTATTTTTTGCTTTAAACATATTCTTGATGTGGCGACTAGTGTGGATTATGTTCCCACTACTATCGCTTCTAAGGCAGACATTGATGCTTGGCTCACTAAAAATGATGAGGCTTTAGGCCTTATAGGAATTTCTTTACATCCTGTTTTATATGTATTAATTGCCCATTGTACTGAAGCACATGCAGCATGGACAATTTTGAAAAACACTTTCGACAGTGCAAATGAATCTCGAAAGATCAACTCCAAGATCAATGGAGGATCTCAGGTATACGGATTTCACAACTATGGATGAGTTTTTACTTAAGCTTGATTCTATTCAAAGTCAATTAACTGGCTTAGGAGTAACTTTATATGAGATTCGGTTAATTCATATCATTTTTAAAAATGCCCTCCTAGACAATTTCAATAATTTATAACTAATATTCATTCTGGATTAGTTCTTCCTTTGTTATCATCACAATTAACTTATGCTATCTTTCAACAACTTTTACGTCAAGAAGAGGCTAATTTAATTCAATTTGGCACACTTAAAACTAATGAACATACTTTCATGTCTAGATCACATAACAATAAATCCAGTTATAATAATCATAATCATAATAATGGTTATCATATTAATAATAATCATCCCTATTGTGATTATCGTGGGAAAGTTGGCCATGTGATCAATAATTGTTTTAAGAAACTCAAACATGAGAAGTCATCTACTTCTAATAATAAAAAATCTCATAATCATAACACTCATCAAGCTTTTGATATTCGTTATGTGATGTCTAATTCTCACTACGATGATACTAAGATGAAACATATGATGATGGTTACTCTTGGAATAACCCTCTTAATTACTATATTCCTACTCAAAATAATTATATGTTCTCTCCTTATGATGCAATGCAATTTGATGATCCTTGCTCTCATGTTGATGATATTCTTGAACAAGAGGAAATTATCTCTAACTTTCTTAATGTTACTTTGCAAGATATGTTTATTACTCAAGATGAAATTCACGATGATAGTACTAATCCTATGTTTACTATGGAGGATAATGATAATAATGGTGATGCTTATACTAGCTCCACTCCTCTTGATTCTTCATATTATGATGAATACATTACAGATTTGTTTTATGCAACTAAAGATTGTATTTCTGATTCTATGACTGATGATTCACAATATGATTTTACTTTCCAAAGTTTTACTGATTCAGCACTAGGGTATCCCAATGATGGGAACTCTACTAGTGTTTCTTGCCTTATTGTAGGCTCAGGTGTTGATCATGCTCCACCTCTATTTTATACTAGAAATGAATATACAGAATGCATAAATGCATCTCAAGAATCTCAATGGTCACTTGAAGATTTGGGCCCCCCTCCGCAAGCAACTACACCTTTCAATTGTCAAAGTTCTATCCACTTAGCAAACATTCTTATATACCAATCAAGCTCCACATTTCCAGTTGAAGAAATGCATTATGATCAAGATATTGGCAATCTACAAAAGACTCTTTCAAAAGAAACATCTCAAAATCATTGTAAACATTTGGTTTGATACCTATTGATCTCATCTCCCCAAGTAAAGATTAAAGGGGGATGTTAGAATTAATCTTTCCTTGGTATTTTATATTTAAAAGATATACCAAGGTCATGTCACATATTTGTAATTTCTTTAATAAGGAAATTAGATATTCCCCTTAAGAGGATTCCTACACATGGCACACACCAAATGTGAATGTGGCACTCATAGAGTATGGGAGTTCTATGCAAACTCCTCCACTCATCTCTGCTTAAGAGATGGTTCTCACACACTTATTAGGGTTCTAAGGTTGGTTCTCACATGGTTCTAAGTTGTTTCTCACAAGTTGGATTTCTTCTCTCTTCTCTCATTCTCATTCCTGTAATATTGTAATGAGTTCTCTCTCTCTCTCACACACACACACATAGCTTCTTGCCTCATTCATATTTTATGCACAAGGGTTTTTTCTTAGTTTTACCCTTTCAAAAACATTGTCTTGGTTTTGATCTTGAGCTTCTTGGTACTTTTGGTGAAATTTCTTGAATCGCCATTCTTTAACTTGGTTACGGTAAAATTATTCTTGCAACTCTCTCTTGGATTCTTTCTTATTTCCTTATCTCTATTTGTTTTCTTAATATTTCTAACAGCTATGCATGCTAAAACAAGGCCTAAGTGAGCAAGAAGATTCATAGAGATGCAATTTACCAAGCTACACCCTCCAAATATGGAGCACTTGTAAGCTCAATTGATAATTGTGTGAATAACTATCAAACATGAATGCAATAGGTGTCTCATGAAGTGAGGACACATGTCTCAACGACATGAGGTGAGACAGAAGAATAAAAAGGACTAAGTGAACTTAAGATATGTGTGAATAGGTCAAGCCTTGAGAGTTAAATAGCTAAATACATTTATAATGGCATTGTTTACACTAACAATTCACCTCAAGTGCAACTTAGGGACTAAGGTATGCAAAATGATGAGTCTCATCTAATAGACTGTGTTAAGTACTTGTGTGAATAAGAGAAATATCAAACCACATCAGAGATCTATTTGTTCCAACATTGCCACAATGAAGTACTCCATGCAAATGCAAATAACATTAACTCAAAAAAACAAATGCATTAAATGAATTTCACTCCATTGCCCTCCTATCAACAAGATCTTGTGGTTTAAATCATTTTTGCTCTTAGAGAAAAATACACAAGAAGATATGAAGAATGGAGACTAAAGATCAACTTGAATATACAAATGTGATGAATGAAATAAGCTATTAAAGAGAGATCAAAATCTATTTAATTCGAGAGTTATAGTACCAGAAATACCAGAGATGCAAATGATATTAAAGATGTAATAAGAAACAAAGATCCAAGAATATTTTGAATGGAAGAGGAGAAAGCATTTGTAGGTTTCCTCAAATGGAAGATAAAGTTGAGGGAGAGATGTGGGATAAAGGTGGTTGGAGATAGTTGGGGGCAATTTATCCCACATTTGTTAAGTGGGTGTAAATGATGGGGTTGGAAGGAGTTATAAATAGAGAAGTTTAGATATGGTAGAGGTTGGAGATAGGATGGATTTAGGGATTCATTTAATAAATGGATCAATATATGAATTAATTTAATGAAGCATATAAATAATTTGATAAAGATAGAAAATAATAATTAATTAATTAATTAAATGTTTAATATTACCAACTTAATAAAGTGAAGAATTAAGATTAATTATAAGAACATTTTTATGTGTCTGCAGTACTCGTGTACATTTTTTCATAAAGCAGAGAAAGCAGAAAATCCAATGGAAACAAAAATCCTCTCCAAAAGAGAAATGACGCATAAAATAAAATGTAGATATTCCCATATGAGAAGAATATAAGTCTTTGAATGATGAACACGATCCAAAGACATTGAACAAATCTCTATAAGTTTCTTAAATGCTCAATTTGAAGGCTGATGTAGAACATGAACCAAAGATGTAGATATCTTAACAACAAAATTAATATGGTTGTCATCAAAAGTGCTTGCCAACTCCAAAAAATTAGGTTCACTAAATAATTTTTATATGTGATGCAAGTTATCATCCCAATCAAATATAGTGAGACCACTCAACACTGGAGAAGTAGGAGGTGTAGGAATCAATGAGGAGAATATAAATCTTAGGTTCAAATAACCAAACTGTATCTCCTAAATGATCAAGGTATCAATGTCATCTATATTGAAACCATCATAAAATTCACTTGAACCAAATGAAGAAAAGGAATACAATCTATAATCATGATAAACATGACTAATGGAAATGATGTCTCTACTCTATAAATGTTTGGTGTTCAAAAAATGTGGAATGAACTTAACTTTTTTTTTCATGTGACACTATGTTTAATTTGATAAATGGAAAGGATATTGGTGGATAAAGAAGGTACATAAAGTACATCATTAAATGTTCATCCACCAATTTCAATATATCTTTTTTCAAGATTTGTCATATAAGTGTTAATTGCCACCAACATTGGTGGGAATGATCAAGGATAAAATGTAGAAAACAACTCCCTTGATGTAGCCATGTGGTGTGATACCTCAAGATAAAAAAATTCACTTGTGTGATGTGTTGTTTACAGAAGAAAAGAGTTTCATACCCTTATTCTTAATTTTTTTGCAGTTATGGTTGATGAAGATGGAGAAGAAGAAGAACCACCCATCTTGGTGTAGATAGTAGAATGTGATGTTGCTGAAGAAGATGCCTCATTTCATCATTTTCCTTTTTAAATATCGGTGTTCTTTGTGCCCTTTTTTCTTACAATAAGCACATGTGGCCTCTCCCTAAATTTTATCCTTTTTTTTTTATTGAGAATAGACATTTGAAATCTTACTTTCTTCTAATTCCACCGAGTGGTTGGAAGACAAGGTATGATCTCTCCTTAAAGCATTTTTTTGTCATTTAGTCTTGTAGTTTTAAAAATAGGAAAATTTTACAGGAATTTATTTTTGTTAAAACTTTTGATCTGTAGCTCAAAATTGAGTGTCATCTTCTAAAAAATATTATATAAATTATTTATATTTTAAAACACACTAAGTTATAAAATGCCAAAATTTGGGTGGATCACCTAATCTTAAATCAAGAGGTGTTGTCTTGTGTTATTATGCAAAAATTGACCTAATCCTAACCCCATTTAACTTCTTTGAATAGAAAATATCAATGGAGATAACGCTCAAGAAACTAGGATTACATCAAGTCGGTATGGGGTTGGAACTTGAACCTACGCGAGCAGCTAAAAAATGTAAATGACATTATCATAATAATGAAGCCTAAGGTAGTTTGTGCATGTCAATTTCTCTTGATCCTCTCTTTCATGTTGATGTTGCTATAAAACCCAATATTGTATACACAACATTACAAAAAAAAATTGGTAAGCAATATGTAATGAGAGAACATCAATTAGAGAATGAACTAATAAGTCTTGATCCACAATACTTTAACACAATTCAGGTGTTCTTCACTAAGATAAATTTTCTAAGGTTTTAGGTCAAACAACCTGGAATATAAAATCAAGATGAACAATTGGTCCCAAATGTCTTATCAAAGTTAGGTTATCAATATTTAGTGTGTGTTTCTACTTTTCATTCAATACAACATTCTTTTGGTACCAACTACACTAAGCCTACACTTTCTAAATTTGTTGCTAATCTTACTAAGAAATGAGACAGTTTAATTCAAATTGGTACAATGAAGCCATTAAAGCCACAAGGTATTGTTTCAATTGAACAAAAGAATTCCAAATCTAAGGGAAAGAAACAACAAAATAATACATATTAGTATGCCTATCAATATATAGAATGAAGAGTATGCAAATACAATGAGGAACCTTGCATATATAAGCAAAGTTAATGAGGTAGGAAGGTAGGACTCAAATTTTGACTAACCCTCCAAAGATGTAACACTTATAAGCTCAATTGACAAGTGTGTGAGAAAGAGTCAAATATGAATGCAATAGGTGTCTCATAAAGTGAGGACATATGTTTCAACCATATGAGGTGAGATAGAATCATGAGAAAATAGAAGTAAACTTAAGCTAGGTGTGAATAAATCAATCCTAGAAAGGTTTAGCTAACTATGTGTATAATAACACTATTTACATTAACAATATCAACGCAATGAATTCACAAAGAGTTTTCAAACTACCTTCAATGACACAAGATCTTAAGGCAATTGACCATTGTTTACATACCAAAACATAATTATGTTACAGGGAGTGTAATCATACTATTGTTGAAATGGTGTGATGTATGTTGAAAGACGCATATATTGATCTTGCATTCTAAGATAAAGTAGCTCAACAGTAATGTATTTTTTGAACCAAGAACCTACCAAGGTGCTTGAAAATATCACACCTCATGAAGCTTGGATTAGTAAGAAGCTCTCTATATCATATTTCAAAATGTTTGAATGTACATCTTACATGCATGTTCCCAAGGTGTCAAAAATATTTTTTGATGGTAAGTCATTGAAATAATTTTTTCTTGGGTATAGTTCACATTATAAAGGATAAGAACTTATGGATGCATTCGCAAAGAAAGTGCATATTAGTAGGGATATTTTTTATGAGGAAAAATATGAAGCACCTATAGTTCTAAAAAACTAATGATTATTCAACTTGAAGTTGGGGATCTTGATGAAAAAGCATGAGAAAAGAAGTTATTACCATTGGATCAATTTATTCCTCTCTCACCACCTTTATTCTCCTCTCATTCTACTCTCATCCTCTACCTAAAATTAAAACCTTGAGGAGAGTATACCTCCAATGAATCTATAAAATATTGAAAAAATCATAGAATTACAAAAGAGTTGACGACAAGCTATAGTACATAAAAAAATGGAGTAGCTAAGAGAAAGAATATGACCATTTTAAAGATGTAAATAGGTATGTTGAAAGCCAAGGGACTCAAAAATAAAGATTTTGGTGAGCTTGTTGTTGCAAAAGTGTATTCAATAAATAGAAGTCTCACAAAGATTGTAGCTGAGAAGATTCCATGAGAGGCATGGACAAAGTGCAAATTGATTGTTGAACACTTGGGAGTGTTCAAATGTGAGGCATGTGCATTTGTGTCAAAAGAAAACAAGACAAAAGTTGGATTATAATGGTGGAATTTTCATCTTATGGGATACAATGAAAATTCCAAGGCATATGTTGTATAGACTTGTCACTAAGTAGATTATGATTAGCAAGGATGTTCAATTCATACAAAATGAGTCATGGGATGGAAAAATGGATACGTCTTTGGGTATTTTAGTTAGAATGCTCATTGATGATGAAGATGAAGGGCATGAAGAGTAGCAAGGTCATGTTATAGCATGGAGTGTTGAATTTTTAAACACAAGGTCCTCCAAGATATATCAATAAACAAGAACACCTTTGACAAAGAAAAGTTGTGGGAAAAGAGTTGAAATATTCCTCAAAAGAAAAGAGTACAAAATCAGTGAAAAAAGAGTATAAAGGCTTTCTTTATAGAAAAAAAGAAAGAGAAACTCAATCTATAATTAAAGGGAACCAAATTATGTCAAAGAATCCCTAAGTGAGCTTAACCTATATATAGCATGCCTCCTTAATATAGACTGCACTAACATGAAGCTCAATAATCAAGTCCAAGGGGCACTGAAAGAAAACCGAGAGCAAAACAGACATATACAGAGTTCAAACTCACTTTTTTAGAAAACTCTGAAAAGATGCACAATCTAAATTGGAGTCCAAATAGCTCCAAATATTTTCATCATAACGAAGAAGTAGTAGTAGGAAGAGTTTGAACCCCACTCTTGTGTCCCCAATACCAATAAAGATGAAAATTCAAAGGGAGAATTATCCAAGTGAAATGTATGAAGAAGATTTAGATGAAATTTCAAATTTTGCATTATTTTCTCATAATGATTTAATTTATTTATAATATGTTATTATAAAATAAAAAGAAATGGTACCAAACCATGGATGAGGAAATAGATGTAATAGAGAGAAATTAGACATGGGAGCTAACTGATTTGACTCTCAGTAAGTTATTGGTGTGAAGTGGGCCTATAAGATAAAGAGGAGTGCTTTAAGAAGAATGTAAAAAACATTAGGCAAGGAAGGTTGTTAAGGGATATAAACAACATCCTAAAAGAGATTATGATGAGCCACATACTCTAGTTGCAAGGATGGAGACTATGTGGGTAGTCTTAGTACCTCGCACAAATGAAAGTTATTTCAAATGGACATGAAGTCAACCTTCTTGGATCTAGAGTATTGAAAGAAGTGCATGTTGAGAAACTAACTTATGAAGTTCTAAAACAAGGAAATTGTTAGGAAAATTGTGTCTCAACCTTGCAATAATAAAAGATTAATAGTGCACTTTGAGCGTTGGATAAGGTGTGTTCTAAAGGCTAGATAAACACTTCAATTTTTTTATTGTTGGTGTTTGTTGAGTGCTAGATAAGGTGTATTTTGAATTTTGGATAGACACTGTGTATTTTCATGTTGGATAAGATGCATTATGTATGTTATGAAAGTGCATCTAGATTTCTCAATAGCTAATAAAACCGCATTTTATCTATAACTTATCATTCATCGTTTATCATTAGGTCATAGATCTAATGGTGGATATTTTGTGTTTTGTTTTCTCTAGAAGGAAACCCTATTTTATTAAGTCATTGTATTATGAATTACTCATGTGATACATTTTGAGAGTCTAATAGCTACTTAGTTGCCTCAAAATCTTCATTGGTGATACTCTTATACGAAGCTTGCTCTGCAAGTATATTGTCATCTTTTGTTGATTTTTAAATATTATATAGGTTGATTTTCGGAGTGTGGAGTTTGTCTCTAGAAAGGATTTTCCCCGCTTAAATCATTTTTTTGTGGTATGCATGTTATATATGATAAATTTTTGTAACTATTGTTAATATTTGAAAAAAATTTGCATAACCCTCCTCTCAAGGTTAGTGTAGGAAGTTGTTTTGCTACATTAATATCCTTACGAAAAAAATCTTTATGCACAAAAACAAGCACCACAAGTATGGTGCAATAGAATCTTGTATTTGTTAAATAATAGTTTTAACAAAAACTATGGTGAGCCCACTCTCTACGTAAAGGCAAGTGGTAGTAGTATTTAATTTTTAACTTATATGTACATGATTTATTTTTACAAGAAATAATCATTTTCTTGTTGATTTAAAAGAAGGCATGAAAATAGAATTTGAAACACCAAGTTTATGCATGATAAAGTGTTTTTTAGCATTAAAAGGATAGCAAATGATGCATAGAATATTTATCTCTTAAGAAAAATATGCAGCTCATATTTTGAGGAGGGTTAAAATGCAAAACACCAAGATTACACCATCTCCAAACACAAATCTATAATTAAGGAATATTGAAACAATAATGTGAATCCAAATTCAGACAAAGTTTGGTTGAAAGTTTAATATATTAATGATGCAGGAGCATCCTGGGTGTAAGGGCAATCTTGCATCACCCAAAAATATGTGTTTTTTATTCAATAAGGGCTATTTTGTACAAAGCTGCTATTTTTGGAAACATACTATTTTTAGTAAGTTGGTCGTTTGAACTCAGAATGTTCTAATTTTCTAGGTGAAGGTTCATCTTAGTCATATAAGAATGCCAGTTGAATTTCATTTCCAGATCATCTGTATTGGCGAAGTTATTAAGGATTTATTGTTGAGATTTTAGGGTGCAAAATCTTTGAGCTCAATTTTCAGGACCTTAGAGGCTCCGGATCGAGGTCAAACCCCCGACTGACTCGCGCTTCACTAGTCAAACACTGTAGATCGCGATCTCCCCTTTCCGGAAAGTGGTTATAATAGCCAATCGGAGCTACGGTTCAAAATTTATGGCTTCCGGAAGTTGGGCTACCTAATCTCATGTTTGGTAAATATTTAAAGCCGACCCTTTTGTAATAAAAGTGAAAAATAATTAAATGCTAAGGGTAGTCGGCCTTAATGGCTAGATTTCTGGAACCTTCTCGGGTGGTGGATATTGCCTATATAAAGAAGGCCTGTAGTGTTGTCTAGGGCAGTTCTGGGTAGATCTGGGTAATAATTTGAGGCTTTGTCCTACAGAATATTGTAAGGGGAATGCCCATGTGGCTTTGCATATTGTAAT